>WBMY01003219.1:316315-347485 GCA_013397315.1 Donacobius atricapilla | reverse complement strand
GGATATAGGAACAGCTGTCCTAAGGCTCCTTAAAGGATCTGAGCAGATGTAACAAAAATAAATTTACATTAAATAGATTCTTCCTCCCATAACATTTAGATAGGTTTTTTTTTTTTTTAATAGTGAGAATACTCCCATTCATCTGTCTGAATTTACTAGAAGAAATAATCTGCATATACACATATGCCTGTACAAAATTTTAGATTGGCTTCCTGTATGAAAAACAGTGCATCATACATACTGAAGCTAAAATTGCTGTCAGTGGATTTGAGTCTGAAAGCACCTCTCCAGGCACTTACAAATAGATGCCTGGGGCCTGTGCCTTTCTTTCATTCTTTGGGGTACCCTGTGCATCAGTCTTACCCTTAGATGAACTTTCATACTTGTCCTCATTAGCCACCTCTGCAAAACAGTCTTTATTAAGGCTCCTTATTTTCAGATTCTGCATAAGGCTTCAGTTTGCATAGGCCTACTTTGCTCATCAAATATTTGTTCACATTAAATACTGTCAATTGTTTTCATAGTTTCTAATCTATAGTTCCAAAGTAAATTTCACCGATGTTTGCAGCCTCGGGGCAGGGGCTGTTATGAGGCCTTGAAAATTATGTGTTGAATGTGTTGACTGTTTACATACCTGCTAAAAGTGTGACTTTATCTGTGACTTTATCAGTTCATTTATCATCATTTGCTATTTGGGTTTGCTTTAGATTTTGATACAAAGATGAAATTGTAGTTTAACCACATGAAATCTTTGGAGGTAGCTATGACAAATGTCATAATTAGACATGAACAGTTTATCTTCAGAACTCCCTCAATAAACAGATGACAAGGAGAGGAACAAATGCTTTTTTGTCCCAGAATTCCATATTCTTTCCTAAATGTTACATTTCCCAAATGTACTTCATGAAGTTGGTGATGAGGACATCATTAACTTCATGAAGTTTGTTTGCTTGTAGGATCTTAATGGTTATATTTCTATCTTCACTTTTTAGATATTTTTTATAAATGTGTGTAATATTTATCCACTAACTGAAAGCTTTTTCCAAACAGAGATACCTGATCACTGTCCAGAAATAAATGTGCTCTCAGCATGCTAGAGCTGCTTATAAATTTCAAGCCATTCTTCAAGTGTATCTAATTGTTGATGGCAAAGCTTTTTACTAGCAGCTTCTTCATCTGGACCATAGATCTTTCAGACTGTTATGCAGATGATTGTACAAAAATTAAGAAAAAAGTTGGATCTTTAGAAAGATTGGAAGAGTGAAGTACTGGGGATGATGGAATAGGGAGCTGTTAATGTAATTATTTGTACACATTTAGAAAATCTCTTAATTGGGCCTTCTATGTACTACCCTAGCCAGAAAATGGCTGAAATGCAGCAGAATCTACTAAGCCTGCCAAATCCTGTGCTGACATTGTGCAGATTATACATTAATTTATTCTTGGACTAGAGGGCTACAAAATCACTATTGTATGTAAACCATTTCCAGAGTGCTGGCACAAAGGGGATAATATGCAGCACTGGAATTTATGTCTGAGAGGAAATTATTTGGCTAATAGCAAGATCATTATAACATCCTTGTTCAAAATGGCAGGTAGTCTTACAAATAGCAGGGTAGACATGGGACAAACAAATATAATCCAAAGATACTTGAAATTAGAATGGTTGTAAGGCTATATGCAACAGCACAAAACAAACAGAATTAATATTCTGTGTCAGACTCAGCAATTCATGATGCATGACACATATTTCTGGCTCTTCTATGCCCATATGAGCCTTTGGTCAAGCAATTTATCTAAGGTTCTAGTTGGTGAGCAGAGGTAGTATTCATAATGTAGAAACAAGGCATGTAAACAACAATGTGCTATCAGAGACTGGAGAAGATACTGAAAAACCAGATAACCCTGTCGCTTTTCCAGTAAACAGAGCCTGGAAAAACAGTAAAATAATTTCCCTCACTAACCAAACTTAGAAATTATATCTTTGATCTAAAGAATTGTATTACTACTATTTAAGAAATATTGTTTGTAAAGCAACATTAGCTTATGATAATTAAAGCAATTTCTTGCATTCCTTATGGATAGGATACCTCCAGAGTTGAAAGTCAGAAATTTGATAGAATGAATACTTGAAAACTACACTTCTGAAAGACAGATTTGTGTGCAAGTGCATATCACCCTGGATTTATGTACACTTTTCCATCTTAGGAGTTCTGTAAAAGGTAGGACAGAAAAAGAGACCATGGATCCAACTTACAAAATTAATACAGATTGGTACTAAAAGGAAATTCAGGTAGTGGGCTTCCTAGATAAAGTCTTTGTTTACCAAAATAGCATATATATTACCCTTCCCAGTAGCACAGTACCTCTGTTGTAGCATAATCCTTTGAATCCCTTCATCTTGCCCACTTTCTCTGCTATTTTTTGCTTCTTACCATCACTATTTAGTTCACTGGAACTTGGGGAAGTGGCTGTAAAGGTCCTGGTGGAAAAGGACCTGGGGGCATTGGTTGGACAGTGGCTGAACACAATCTAGCAGTGAGTCCAGGTGGCCAAGAAGGTCAGTGACAGTCTGGCCGCTGTCAGCGATTATGTGGGCAACAGGACCAGGCAGCGATTGTACCTCTGCATTCAGCTCTGGTGAGGCCACACCTTGAATCCTGTGCTAAGTTCTGGGCCTCTCACTACCATAAAGATATTGAGGGTCTGGAGTGTATCCAGAGAAGGGCTGGTGAAAAGACTGGAGCACAAGTCTGATGAGGAGCAGCTGAGAGAGCTGGGAGTGTTTAGTCTGGAGAAACGGAGGCTCAAGGAAGACAGCACTCTCAACAGTTGCCTGAAAGGAAGGTGCAGAAAGATGGCTGTTGGTCTCTTCTCCCAGGTAGCAAGAGATAGGACAAGAGGAAATTGTCTCAAATTGCACCAGAGGAGGTTTAGATTGGCTATTAGGAAAAAAATTCTTAATGTGAGCAGTTGTCAAGCTTTGGAATAAGCTTCCCAGTGAAGTTGTAGTGGGGTGCAGACAGCAAGGCTTTATGATACCTAGGTACTGATAGAAGTTTCTTTCAAGATAAGTCAGAAGGATAAATCTCTGCTCCAAACACTGTGTCAATGCATTGAGGCAAAGAAAACTATGTTCTGAATAATCTTTACCCTCTCAATGCATCTATGTTACATGGAAATTTCACCTTATCCTGTTTTTAACTGATATGTAACTGCAGGTTTTTCAATAATGTCCTGGTAGCTTATGTACAATTTATGATGTGTTTGGTATATAATCATGCAGAAAGAATTAAAAGTCAAAACTAAAGGCAATCAGCAGGAAGCTTGGCGTGGCAAGAACATGAATATTCCCTTACATAGCTGTATGATTGCTTTAAGGAGAGTCACAATTCAGAAAGGAGGTTTAGATTGGCTTGTTTGGAACATGCTAATGCTGTTTTTAACAGTAACAGAACGCTGAAAGACTAGCTAAACATAACTTAGTAAGTGGCATAGTCAGTGGATAGCCTGACTAATATGGAAACCTCCAAACACCCTGAAAAAATTCATATGGTCCAGCAATATGGCAGTTATAATCTAGAAATCCATTAATATATTTTTACAATGTAAATTCATTAAACATCACTAAACTAATTATATTTTTTCTTGTTTTAGAAATGAGAGAAAAAAATTTCATTGAGTGTTCAAGGTTATGCATATTACCTTATTTTAAAAATTAAAAACAAAAACAAAAACAAAAACACAACAAAACAAAACAAAAAACCCAAAAAAAACCCAAAAAAACAACACAAAACTGTAGAAAAGGTTTGGTTAAAAAATACATTCCTGCTATGGTTCTTCGACTCTAAGGCATATGAAACCTATTTCCTTAGGTTCTTTTTAACTTTTTAATGGTACTAGAACAGACACTAAACTCAATGTTTAGTATGTCCAAGGAAACTACTTGCATAGTTAAACTTTGTGGAAATCTAAATTCATACAATTACCCACTGCATTGTTTAAATGTAATATGGTAGTTTAATTTCCAGATACAAATAACTAGGGGTGTAGGGAAAAATTCTTACTGACACATAGAAATAACTTGCTTACAAATGTCTTAAGCACCTGTACTTTTAGGAAATTATGAATGGATAAGTTCACCTCTGAAAAGCCATTGAAAACTATAATAAACTTTTCAGAAGACGTCAGTCTTAGATGCAGTTTCTTTATTCTTACACAAAATGAATGGTTGTCATCCTGAAATATTTGAAATTCAGTCCAAGAAGCATGGAATGTACTCTGGTCTCTTTGATAACTACAGTTCTTGAAGTAACTGCAGGGAATTACTCTGTATGTGAAAAGAAACTCCTGATTTACCAAGACTTTTTGAACAAACAGAAAAGTGTGTCACTATTGGGAATGAAATGGAAAAAATAATGTAAAAATCATTAAGATGGCTGGTGGTTTTTCTTTATTTTGCTAGTGAACCAAGTACATTAAGTGCAAAGAGCGGCATCAGTAAAGGAATTTGGGAGGGACTTCTTTTTGGTTTAAATTTAAGACATCTATCCTTAGCACAGAGAAGGAAATACCTTTTAATTTGTATCTACAGGAGTAAAAATAACAGAATTATAGGAAACAGGTTGTGTCCCACATATTTATTGAAAATATTTATTATATCTTTCATCTGATAATTATAAGGCAGTTAGAAAGTCAAATGAAATATGCTTTACTGTGTCCACTATTCATGACTGGAATATCCAGCCACTCTCCCAGACAGCTCCAGATGAAACAGGATCAAAAGGAGAGGACCTTGTTCTACTGATATATGATTGTCAGAAGGAAAAATAAGTGAAAGGAACCATTAACATGTTTACCATATGTTGAATCTATATTTTATTTTCTGATTATAGTTGAGTAAATTTCTATTTATTAAAAAAAAACCCAACAAAAAAAACCCACTGCCCAAGACTGTGATCAAATATTAAACCTGTACTAATATGAAAAATGGTTCCCAAAAGTGCCATCAAACTGTGCCTGAGTGTGAGATATATGAGACTGCCTTTAATTTAAGGCAAGAGTTTACAGACTCAGAAAGCAAGTCATAACTGCAAAATAGGACATCAAAGTCTCTTTTAAGAGGTCTCTTTAAATAGTAGAAATTTTTCTACAGACACACATATAGCTGTTATATATACTTCTTTTTCTTGTACAATTCAAGCTTACTTAAGCAGCTACAGTTACCTGGAAAAGAGGATAGTGGAGTCACCGTGCACCTAGACATAAAGAATAACTGGACCTAGTGTGGCTCCCTGGAGCATTTAGAAAGAGCAAATGGTTGGCAAGTCACTTTGCTGACTTAGCTGTATTTAAAATGCAGCTTTGCAATTAAACAAGGAAGATGGCAGCACCCTGGAGTTATTAATCTTTTACTATGACTAATGCATAATCGCATGTTATCTGGAAAGAACTGACTTGTCTGTCAGGGAATTAGGAACGAGAAAAACTGTCATTATTGTACTTTGAGAATCCAGAAGTCAGCTATTGATTATTGTGCTGGCCATTCTTCTGCTTTCTCCCTTCAGTGAAGGAGTGCTCTTAATCCATTTGCTGTACCATTTATAGGTGATAAACCCTAGCTCAGTGAGTATCAGTCATTTTAATTTGATTTACTCAGGTGATGGAAGCCTAGTGTTTGTTAATGATTATAAAATTTGACTTCAGTCTTTGGTATTCCTAGTGGAAACTGAACACTTTATAAATCCTTGGTGTATGGATAATATCTACATGACTTGGATAAATGACAGAAATCCTTTGAGCTTTCATCTCCTATTAAATTAAAATTCCAGATTTTTTTTTCTCATTAAGTTACAATCATTATTGTAGAAAATAATTTTCATCATTCTTTCAGTGTGACATGAAATAACCACTACCTCAGTATTTTCACTTGGCGCTCAAAGATGCAGGAGAACTGAATCTCCCAATATTGCTTTTTTCAGTATTTGTATTAAATGAAATCAGAGTAATTGAAGAGTTAAACCACAGCATTTGTCCTATAGATGCATGTGTTTTGCTTTTTTACTTCAGATAGTTAGAAAATTGGAATTTGACACCACACTTATGGCCAGCCTAGAGATTTATAGATTGCAGTAAATAAACACCATATTATTCTGGGACTTTGGCCAAATTTGTCTACTGAAGCCCTTTAATTTGTACCTTACCAAAAGTACTTTATTCCATGGACAATACAGAAGGATAAAAACCTTACCCATCTACCTGGAATTCCACAATTAATGTTTTGAAAAAAAAACCCAAACAAACCCAACCAACCAATCAATCAACAAGAAAACTAAAATCAAAATATTTTTCATTAAAAATGTTATTGAAAAACCAGAACATTATTTAAAAAGTGGGACAAGAATTAAAATTACTCCCACAGATTAACTGGGTGAATAACTGGACACATCCAGAGACCAGAAAGAGCATGCTGTAACTTTGAGCTGTGATCCATGAGCACAAAAATTCTCAGGCAGTCTTTGCTAATCAGGGCCTAATACTTTGAAAGAAAGCACAGATAAATTAAAAAAAAAAAAAATCAAGAGGAAATTAGAAAACATTACAAGTGATCTCATGAGTTGTGAAGTAAGATAGCATTAGTATCATAGTAGTTAAAGAAGATCAGAACTAAATATGTCAAAGGAAGTCGTAAAGAGGCAGAAAATAATCGGTTTCTAATGTGCATAGGCGCAAAAGTATATACAGGGAAGGGGGAGAGAAGGCAGAAGATAGTATGTTTAAATTTTAGCGGGAAAAATATATTTGGAGTAAATGATAAAAGTTCTTTCAAATAATATTAAACATAAAATATAGAAAACCGCTGCCTTTGGAAAATGGGACCGTTTTTAAAAACTATCTGGACAATTATCCAGTGAGAATAAATCTTGCAGTGGAATGCAGGTATAGATTCTTTAAGATCTTCTGAAATCTTTACAATTTTCATCCTGCCCTATTGCCTTTTTCAAGAAGTAACAGGAAGGTTAAAGTGTGTGAGAATTGAGGTGTGTGAATTAGAGACTTCCATGAGCTCTTTAAAGAACACTTCACACCTTTCCTCACCCTTATCCACCAGTGTGTAACAGTCTGACAATATGAGTTCCTTGATTGATTGTTCTAGTGTTCTCTGATCCTGATCCACAAACTCTCGACCAGCCCATCTCCATCTTTGTCTTCTAAAAAAGTTTGCATGCATCCTTTGTTACACTCCAGCCATGTGAGCTGTTCTACTATCTCTGTTATTGCAGCAATGTTGCTCTTTTGTGACTCCTACCTGTGTCCCAGCCTGACCTGAGGTAGGTGTGCTTTCACCTTGTCTTATCATTTCTGATGTCACCTGTGTGCCCATCATTCTTCATCCTTTGTTTATGACCCCTGTCCACTGCTACCTGACTTAAATGTGGGTCAAAAGTTCTGTTTCCATGGATCTTAGTTTAAAATTATTTTCTTTTCAACTTGATATGTAACTATTGATATGAAAAAGATCCATTCTCCTCATGATTCTCTAAAGAAGAGAAAACTGAGAACTAGCAGGTGTCAAAAACAAAGATTTTTTTTTTCCACTATTAGTTACACAGTTTTTACAGGTTCTAAGATGTATACAAAAATTTGCACATATTTACAATTATATCAGAAAAAAGTGTGACATATAGGGGTCTATCTCTTCCGTCATGTCTCAAGACAAAGCACCCTTAAGTTGTGCCAGAGGAGGCTCAGATTAGATATCAGGAAAAAAAACTTAACTGAAAGAGTGGTTAGGCATTTGAACAAATTTCCTGGGGAGGTAATGGAGTCACCATCTCAGGAAGCATTCAAGAGGCATCTGGATGTGACACCTGGGGATATGGTTTAGGGGTGGTTATGGTGGTGCTTTGTTGATGGTTGGACTAGATAATCTTGAAGGTCTCTTCCAACCTTGATGATGCTGTGATTATGCAAATTATATAACATTATGATATGATATCAGATCTTCAAAATGAAAGACAAGAGGGAACTGTGATATGGAGAGAATTGACGCGTAACTGCACACCAGGAAGTTTCTTTCTCTGAACTGTAAAACACCAGCCAATGTTAAGAATATTTGGATTAGAAGGATTAAACTGATGAAGCAGATAGTGATCCTAAATTCTCACAATTAAAGTTTTTTGACGTCCTCTCAGTTTGCCTTAAAAAAACCCAGAATTAACTTGATGATGTGGTGCAAAGAGAGCTTTTACCCATGAACTGTTTTGTGCAGTTGAGATAAGGTCACCTCCACGGATTGACAGAAATGCAAAAGAAATGTTATGTGCTACACTTCTACAGATCTACCATCAAAGGTTTTATCCTGAACAAAACTCAGAAGGCCATCACACAAGATAAATGCATTAACAAAACAAACTGTTTACCTATATGTTCATTACAGTCAGTTCTGTGAGAAATTAAATCTTTGCTGATGGAATCTTTCATACACATGTAGCAAAACTGCTACAATTTTATTAAATTTAAATGCCCTTCCAGAGTCAAGATAATTTAAGGCAAATTGGTTCTCGCCTCTGAATTTTCAGAGCTGAATGAAAAGATGAATAAATTTTGTGGAATTCCAAATTTATTTTAGTAACACAACAGAATCATCTTCAGACTTCTTCATCAGTGTACAATTGTAAATATTGGAACTTAAAAATAAGCTACAGTTTTGAAAACCATCCCACAAGACACTAAAAGTGATATCTTAATATTTAAATAAACCAGCAACACTTCCACTAAATATGAGAACAAGAAAACTAATTAATACTTAAAGATGAAGATTCATGTTCCATAGGCGAATCAATCTTTAGGCTAAGAAAGATGCAATCTTAGACAGATGTAGTCTTGAGTAATGCTAAAATGTCATGCAGAATTTTAACAATGAAATCTTTCACCTGCAAAAAACACTACTGGTAATCAGTTATTCTCTTGAGGAAATGTTTGAAGGGCTTTAAATACTCCCCAGAAAACTAATTTGCTATGACTTCTGCCTTCCAGATGTTATTACAACTGAGTTATAAATCAGGATTTGCAAAGTGGTACCAAAATACTGAACAATATTTTCACAATTTTCATTTATATCCAAGTTAGATCTCATTTTAGGCAGAAACTTAGAGATATTGAAAGGTTTATCAAACCATAATTTCAATAATGTTAGGAAAATATGCTAGTTTGTTTAGAAGCTGATGGCAGCCAAAGGTTTTAGATTAAGCATCTTAGTAAATTAACAAACCTTAGTATTAACCAGTAATTACTTTGAAGCATCTCAAATTATTTTACAAATATTATTTCTGCTAATTGATAACTATGAAGAATTGCATATAAAAAAATGAACCTTAGAAGAACAGAAGGAAGGTAAAAGGAAACAATTACCTTGCAAAAGCAGAATTTACTAGCTCAAACTGGGATTAAGCTAGCTATACATTTAACACCTGTCCTCTTAGAACAGTCTTTAGATGTTTCTAACAAATAAAGTTTCTAACAAATAAAAACTAATTAGTTTTAAATGAGATGTGAAAGACTGAATCTTTGTAGTAACTGACAATTCTAGTATCGTGCTTTGATGATTAAAATAATGCTACACCAATATTCTATTTTTCCAGGTTCCTTTTTCCCATTCACTCGTCTTGATTGCTCAGAGTAATCTTCACCCCTTTCAGTTTCAGGTATAATTCTCACTGTTATGTTGTCCTCAGTGAAAATTTCACAACGTAATTTCAATAGCATACGTAAACATTAACAATTAGCACAACCTTAATATTTGTTGTCCCTCGTTGAGAAAAATTTTAAGAAAACAGGAGATAAAAGGGGTGTTTCAAGCTTTTCATAAACCACCCAATCAACTTCCACCCACCTCTGTAAGAAGTCCTGATTCCCACTTTTAAAGTGGTGGGATTTAAGATTTTGGTATTCAAGAAGATTTATTGTGTTCAGTATTGGGTTAGATTTCTTGAATTTAAAATGTGATCTGTCTTTTTTCCTCTTCATCACCTTTATCAATTGTTATAACAATCTTTAGTAATTAAATTCGATCTTATTGGCACTTTTCCTGTGAAAAATAGCAAGATAAGGCATTGCTATGTCTGTCTTTTCCTTACTTTGGTGTGAACTACAACTTTTCCCAAACGTTCTTTTCCTGGAATAATTACATATAGTTTCTTTCTTCTTTAAGCAGAATTTAATTTATTTAGAAAGAGTTACTTTCTGCTTCTTTCCCCAGTCCTCTGTACACTGTTTGGAGATGATGTGTAAGAGGCCTGTTTTCCAAATTAGCATGGTTACTGCACTGATGAGTTTGAATTACTTTATGCATATACCTTTTCATCCTGGACTACATCACACCACCTGAGGGTTAGCCCCCTGCTAATATAAGTTTCTAATGGATCTTAGGAGAACTCTCTTCACTACTGATAGGAATTACCAAAATCATATAAAGATGTGCAAAGCCAAACTATGTAAACCGGACAAAAGTATAACTCTGATGTTCTGATAAATATTCTGGTATGGTGGTATACATTCTTAAAAAAAGGACAAGTAAGAAAAACATTTTAAGATATTCAGTGCTTTGAAAATGTAATTCCTGATTAAAAAAATGAAGCTAATAAAATGAATTATTTTCTGTGAGAAAATTTTCCATAATTAGATTGCTTTCTGAAAATTTGTAATTTTTTTCAAGTATCATTGCTACTACAGTAGCACATAATTCATTACATGCCATAAATTTTCACATGAGAGCAGTTCTCCATCTATCCTGAGAACTTCGTTATTTGACCGCCATTATCATAAATGAAGAAGCACAGGTTCAAGACATGAATTGATTGTATTAAACCCAGTTGGAACTCCTGTAAATAATGCTGCCTGCTTAAGGAGCATGTACAGTTTTTCATCATTATTATTGCTGATATATTTCAGTGAGTTAGGAATGCATTTAACAGACACTATATATATCAGTAATGCCAATATTGTTTTTATTATTAATACAGTAAAACTAGTATATTTTAGCATTAGTATTAGGAATATATGGTAATTCTAACATGGTAAACATTTCTATTTCTGCACCAATTTCCTGATTTACTACACATCAGTAGCAACTTAAAATAGCTTCACATAATTCAGCAAAGTTTTACCACTATTTACAATGATAAGAAATCCATGGTTCTGGTCACAAATTAGAATTCACATGGGGATTTGCTATTCTTCAGGCTCAGGTATTTTTTTTTCACACAAGCAGACTCCGCATGTTAAATGGCCCTGCTAGTGAGTATCAGGTACTATCCTGAGAATAAAACTGATATAACAAGAAAATACAAGTGTGGTAGGGCACAGTAGTGAGCAGTTTCAATGCTTTTCATAAATGGAAAAGTTTGATTCTATTGGTAAAAAAAATATACATTTTAAAGATGCCTAAAATAAAAAAACTCACAAAGTTCTTTTATTGAAAAAATTCAAAGCTACAAAAGGTATTGTATATTTGATTATTTGAAAACTAATCCTGGGTATTATTTTGCAGGTCTTCTCTACCCTGCTTGAAAGTATATAGCATGGTACTTGAAAACACTCAACCATTATTCTAGTATTTCAATAAAATTGTAGCTTTTTCATCATTAGTTAATGTCTCTAATTCTAGGGAGTAGCATTGGCATTTGTAGGCCATTTATATTTTTTTAAAATGCCAAACATAAGAATGTTAGCCATCCTAAGCCACTGGTTATGTCCCAAAAAGGGTCTGTGGAACAAGCTCTGAAAAATTGCTGATACATAATTGCTTCTATATAAATACATCATTCTAGAAAGGTTTTTTTTGTTGTTTTCTGTTCAGTTTTCTCAAATAATCCAACACGTTTCTTATCCGGACTCACACAGCTATACTAGCAAGGTAAGCAAGAATAACTATTTGTATATAAGAAGAAGCTTCAGGCAGAAAACTACTTGTTCCCTGTGAGGTGTAATTTATTCGTGCTTTTAAGTTAGTGCACTCTATTTTCCTCTGTGTACATTGTCAGTTCCAGTAGTTAATGCACTACATGGCATCAAGAGCAGTACTTTGACTTTATACCCTGCTTTGCTCTTTCCACAGCCTATAACCAGCTTATAACAAAGATGCAAAGGCAGTCATCGTATTTTACTGCTTTTACTAGGTTCTATTTGACATGATTTTATAAAATCATAAATCCATCTGCAACTAAATATATCTGTCTGAAATTCTTACACTTCCATATGATTATGTCTTGGTAATTATGTGAAGTTTAATTATAGTTGTTTTCTTTTCAGAATTCCATACTATTCTATGCCATATGTAAACAAATACAATCATCAAAGAAAAGTGTATTGGAAGGCCCATAGGATGCTTTAATTTAATTTGAAGCTACTCTCCGTTGTATCTGACCTAAAACCTACCTCATGAAGTTGAAATATTTCTAGTCATGTATCTGTATACTTACACAATTATACCAGTGACTTGCAATTAACAATTTTTTCAGTCCAGTAGGTTCTGCATAGGGGAAATGGCAAAATATTTAATTACTGAGCTGAATATTCTAATTCAATTTTGACACCTGTTAGATCACTTTTAAAAATAAGAGCTTATAAGTATCTCATTTCGGTTCATTTGGAATAAATCCACTGAAGAAGAAGAAGAAATAAATTATACAGATGGGTAAAAAGAAACATATCTTTATAAATACGTACATACATATATATTGCAGGGGAATTACAGAATTCCTGGACTTGGAATTTAGTATGAACCTCTTCAGCCTTTCACATATCATGGCAATATATGCAAGAAATAATTCAATGTTCTCCTAGATAAACAGTAAAGAAAGCTGAAATGAATTTTGTCATTGGAAAAAAATGAAGCTAGTCAGTGGGTTGTGCACTTCTCTGATCAAAAAACATGTTCATTTAGGCAAGTAAAAAAACAAAGTCTCTCGTTGAAAATACAAACAGAATATTTATATTGACAAATATTTTGTAGCTATATGTACAGGCAATAGTGAAAATATTTTATTAGAACATCTAGGAATACAAATACAACTGTATTCTGTACTTGAAATTTCTGAATTCTAAAAAAAAAATTTAGAATGGAGATTCTTACAACACGCATTTTAGCATGAAATAAGAAATTTTTAAAAAACATAGAAGTCAGAATACTTCCTTGATTATGAAAGTGTCTAATTTTTAACCTTTACAAAATGAAAAATTATTATAAAATTATATATAAATGTAGTGTTATTTATTACCCTCAGCAAATTGTTTCTAGCTTGCTGCATTATGGAAAAACTGCAAGCTGCAACATTAGGTCAGGAATAGGTGATATAATTAAGCTTCTGTCACATTTCATGATTAAAAACAACCTTATCAAAATTAATTTTCAGGAGAGTAGGCTTTATTTAAAAACTAGTCATGGACTGTGCACAGTATAATTCAAAGAATCACAGAACCAGTAAGGTTGGTAGGCAACACAGGGTGATCTGGTCCAAACTTGCTGCTCAAGCAGGGTCAGCTGGAGCACGTGGCACAGGATTGCATCCACCAGGGCCCCCAGGTCTTTCTCCACAGAGCTGCTTTCCAGATCAGCCTCCAGCCTGTACTGGTCCATGAGGTTATTCTTCCCCAGGTGTAGGACTCTGCACCTGCCTTTGTTGAATTTCAGACAGTTCTTCTCTGTCCATCTTTCCAGCCTGTCAAGGTCTTTCTGCAGGCCTCACAGCACTCAGGTATTGACCACTCCTCCCAGATTTGTGTCACCAGTGAACTTGCCAAGGAGGCATCTGCACTTTTGTTCAAGTCATTGATGCATAAGTTAAACAATACTGGGCCCAGTATGGAACCGTGGAGGACATGCTAGTGACAAACCTCCAAGTAGACCCTGTGCCACTGATTACAAACCTGCTATTGAGCCAGATTTTAATTGACCTCTGTCCACTCATCCAGTCAACACTTTCTGATTTTGTCAAAGATTTGGTGAGAGAGAGTGTGAAAAGCCTTGTTGAAGCCAAGGTAGATCATATCTACTGCTATCCCCTTGTTGGTCCAGATAGTTCTTTCACTGTAGAAGGCAATCTGTTTGGTCAAGCCTGATTTACCTTTAGCAAATCCATGCTAAATACTTGTGGTTGCTTTCTTGTCATCCATAAGTATACAGCTGGCCTTCAGAATGAGGTGCTCCATCACCTTTCCAGGGATTGAAGTCAGGCTGGCTGGCCAATAGTTCCCCATGTCCTCCTTCTTGCCCTTCTTGAAGACCAGGGTGAGATTTGCTTTTTTTCAGTCTCCAGGCACCTCTCCTGATCACCACAACCTTGCAAAGATGACTGTGAGTGACCTCACTATGGTGTCCAAAAGCTCTCTCATGGACACATCCTGTCAGAGCCCATGGACTTGGGAATGTCAAGTTTGCTTAGGTGTTGTCTAACTTGACCTTCCTTACCAAGGAAAAGTCTTCCTTCCAAGACTCCTTTACTCTGGTCTGTGTCAGAGAACCCTGAGGGCTGATCATGTCAGTGAAGATTGATGCAAAGGAGACATTTGACAACCCTTCCTTCTCTGCATCCCCTGTTACCAGGGTCACCCTCTGTTTACTAAAGGGATCACATTATCCTTTTGTTTTTCTTCTGTTATCTATGTATTTTAAGAAGCCCTTCTTGTCTTGGACCCCCTTGGCCAGATTTAATTGCAGATGGGCCTTGGCCTTCCTGATCTCATTTTTACTTAATCTGACAATCACTCTATATTCACTCCATGTGACTTGATGCTGCTTCTAACTCTTGTGTATTTCCTGTTTATGGCTGAGTAATGACAGGAGTCCTTTGTTCATCCATGCGCATCTCTCTTCCCCTTTGCTGGATTTCTTGCTCATTGATATGCATCATTATTGGTTCTGGAGGAAGTCATCTTTGGATATCAACCAACTCTGTTGGACCTCCCTTCCCTGCAGGACCTGTTTCCATGGGATTTGTCCAAGAACCTCCTAACATCAGCTGGCTGGTGGCTAACATCAGGTCTCGTGAAGTCCATGGTTGTAGTCTTACTTGCTGCCCTGCTTCCTTCTTTCCTCCTTCCTCCATAGATCTGCGTTTTTGTGGTCAATGCAGCCAAGGCTACCCCAAACTTCACATCTCCAAGAAGATGCTGTTAATATGAGGTTGAGCAGCTCACCATTCCTTGTGGGATCCTCTGCTGCTGGTGACAGGAAATTGTCATCAATGCTTTCAAAGGAACACCCTAGACTGTTGTGCTTTGCTGTGTTGCTCCTCCAGCAGATGGCAGGGTAGATAAAGTCTCTCTTAAGAACCCTTCCTGGTGACTTTGAGGCTGCTTCAAGCCTCCTGGAGAAAGCATCCTCCTCCTCCTCCTCCACCTGGTCAGGCTGCCTGTAGTAGGCACCCACAGCAGTGGCACCTTTATCAATCTGCTGTTTGATCTGAGCCCATCAGCTCTCAACTTGCTTGTCATCCACCCCAAGGAAGACGTCAGTACATTTCAAGTGTTGTCTCATATAGAGAGCAACTCCACTACATAGTTGACCACAAAAATTAAATACAATTTAGCTTTCTTATAATTAGGGGTTTTCTTTCACTTCTAATAAGTCTAATAAAGTAACAGTATTTTAATGAATGCCAAAACATGCAGGTGAAAACTTTTGTGCGTTCAGACAATGTTCAGCTAGAAAGAGGATACGAAATGAAGCAATCTTTAAATATGTCTGCTGATTTTTCAGTAAAATCCTATGGAGACAAGTGAAGGAATGTCTTTGAGGAATAACTCTTTTCATGAACAAAATTTGGCCCAAATAGATATAACTTTAAAATGCAAATATTGGTATAATTTAACAAATTAAAAATTAAAGCATTTTATAGGATATCCTGTATATGTGCTTGTGACATTACAAAACACATGAAATTCCCCACTTTGAGACTTCAATCCATCATAATTACATTGTTAAAGCACAAACATGACCTCTTTCTCATCTCTTCATTTAAAGTGAAGGCAATGTAAGAGGAATTATCTAAAATAATAATAAAAGGAAACATCCTCAAATTTACTTGTTCTTGGTTTTTATTTGTTACTTGTTTTTAAATTGTTACTTGCATTATGAGAGGCAGATGAGAATATTTACACACCAATGATCTACAGACATTTAAGACCTGAAGTCTGCTGACTTCTGTGTACCTCAAATACATTTTTTTTTCTGAAATGTAAAAAACAAACAAGCAAACAAAAAACCCAGAAAATAATATTGAATAAAATAGACGCTTTTTTCTGGTTTTGGGGTATTTCTTGCTTGTGTCAGGATCCTCTGTGTTCGATGTAATGAGCATTGATAGGGAACAATGAAACATTTATCACGGGAAATCTTTAAAAATGAGCATTTAATCAAACAGTCCCCATGGCAAACAGTGAGAAAGAGATAAGAAGCTCATTAGTCCATAATCACCTTTAGCAACTTTTTGCAGAATTCTGTGTTGGATAATTATATTAGGCAAAATTAGGAGAGATTCATTTGAATGGAATCATAAGGGTCCATTTTATATGTAAAATTAAGTGTTTCTGATATAAAACATGGACTCATAGAAGGAACTCTTGAAAATAATTGGTTATTTTTCTTTTTTTGGACGTGGCCCAAAAATATCTTAAGAGCAATCTGTGTATTAAGGCTTTAAGCCATTATGTTAAGACTTAAATCAAGAATCTGTCATATTCTTAGGTTATGTTTCAATAATTTGTAACCACCACTATTAAAATACATATCTTGGGGTTTTTTTTAAATTTTTGTTCATCAAAATTTTGCCCCTTAAATTTGTCACTGCTATTGATTAAAGAATTTTCTTCTCAAACAAAATGTTTTCCTTCTGCATGAATTTCTGCAGTTAATCAAGGTGTTGTCTTAATCCTCTTTTACATACATGGAAAAGTTTGAGTCCTTCAGTCTCTAGACAAAATGACAATTTCGAAACCTAACAGAACTTGTTTCTTCTTTTTCTGAATCCTTTCCAATTTGTTAAATTTATTTTGCCTTAAGAAATGACACTGTGCAGATAATGACCTTTCTAATTATGAGTTTAAAAAAATGGTTTTCATCTTCTCATGTAGTAGTCTTCTTCTTACAAACTAGTAATGTCTAAGCACAGGGCTACTTTGGGAGTTTATCATACCAGTTCAAATTTACATAGTATATTTTCATCTCCCCTCGGAGCCAAACCAAAATATATCCAAAGATCTCCTGAAAAATGTTGTATCAAAAAGAAGAATGTGTAACTCATTCAAGAATACAATTTTTTATGCCATTCATTTCAAAATTGACAGATGGAGAATTTGAGAAATGGAGCCCATTAGACTTTGATTTTGTTACAGATGTAAGTCTTTTGCTTGTTAACATATTTTCATTATATCTTTTGTATTTTCATCTTCAGAAACAGAATTTGGATATATGCCTTGATTTTATATCTCCTTCATTATCAGCCAGCATTTTTCTAAGAAGTAGAAGTGGAAGTTATAAATATTTTTACTGGAAAAAATAATTATTAAAAACTATAAATAATAAAAATAGCAAAAGATATTAAAAATAATAAACAATAAAAATGCTAAAAAATACTAAAAATAAGTTTGTAAATTTTTCAGGACCATGGATAATTATATTAAATAGTTCTAAGTGAGAAATAGGAAATGAAAGTATGGCATTTCCAACAACACACTTTTCTCATACATAATTAATTTTTTGCAATGCTGGTTAATCATGTTTTAACCAATCTGTATTTATTAGAATGGTGATTTCATCTGGAATGTTTTTTAGCCTCTGCAACACTTCATCAATGTTTTTAGACAAATATAAAGGTTGCATTCTGTAAAATTAGCTGTGAATCTAGAAACTGATCCCAAGGTTACCTGATGTATTTTCTTTGGTTGCGTATAGCAGCGATAGTGCCTTCATTTTATCAACATAACCTCTATTTGCTGCTCTGCAAACATTATTTATCTTTAACAGTATTTCTCTCAGAAAATAAGATTTACCCATAATACAGGGTTCCTTACCACAACTATATTTCTAATATAAGCAAGGGAAAAGGATTTGACCTACAATAATTGTTAGAATACAAGGAATATCCTATATAGAAATCTTAAGATAATCAAACCTGACTGACAATGAGGCAAGACCCCGTTAATCAATTTTTTTGGCAGTTTCATCTTTCTATTTGCTCAATAGCCAAGTAGACAAATAGTTGTTCAATAACCAGTAGACAAAAAGCAAGGTCTTAGGAACCACTAACAGATCCCAAATCTACATTTCCATAGCTGCAAGTATGTTGTACATAGACATTTATATTCTACTTATTATTAGGTTTCTAGTTCTTATTACATAACATATATTTTAAAATAAATGATAACTATAATTTTAGTATAATATTGACCTAAAAATCAGTAGGTGTATATACTGAGATACATCATATATGTGAACAAGAGATGAAAATATTCAAAAGAGGGGATCTTTAATCATAATTTAAAGCTTAATTATTATTACAGCGATTAAAAACTGTTAATACTAATGTATATATTCAGGAACATTACTGTAGGATTTGCCTTACCTCTACAGATAGGAACAGGGAAGTCCCACGATGCTGTAGTGACAGAGTTGGCTATGCAAGTAAGCTGTGGGTGTCCATCCAAAATATATCCAGTTACACAGCTGTATCGGATTTTATCACCAACATCAAATCTTGTACCGTACAAAATACCCTTTGGTGGAACTCCTGGATTGCCACAGGAACTACTCTGTAATTCTGAAAAATATAAGTATTTATGACTTAAAATGTTTTTATACTTGAAATGTTTTTAGAAATAAAAGTTCTATTTTGCTCAAGAATACAGAACACAAATTTAGGCAGCTTTGGACAGATAGTGTGTTTTTATGGATATTATGCAACTCTCCACACTGAAAATCCATTGCTGACTTAGTGTATTTAGCACTTGCTTAAGTACCCACATATCCAAAGGTAAATGAAAATAAGCATGAGGTTTTCTTTAAGTTCCAGTAATCGATATATTCATATTTTTTTTACTAAATTGAAACAAAAGAAATCATTACATACGAGCAGGAAACAAAGCAACTTGTTATATTTCTGACTTTCAAGTTACACAAATGCAAAAAAATAAACAAAATTGTAATACAAACATGAAAGCACATCAGATTCAAATTGAACAAAATTTGAAAGAAAAAATAAAATTAATCAAGACAAGAGAAAATTTTCAGAAGCATAAGCCTAAGCATGATCAGGAAGATGTTTAATGATTTAATAGATCTTAGATAATGAAGAAAACGGATGAGATACTGTGGGTAACTGATTTCTGAGCGAAGACTTAGTTAATTTAATCATGTGAAATACCACAGGTCTTATATCTTCTATAATACAGAGCTTTAAAGCACTGAGAATCCAAAATGACTCATGGCTGCTCTTAGTCTGATCTTTGAGGCCATTAATTAGAGTTCAGTTTCAGTAGCTGTACTCACACTTCAGCTGTGTACCCTTTTGACTGGTGTTTCAGCATCATAAATAGCTTGATTACAACATTTTCAGCCATTTACAACCACAGTCCTTTAGTTAATGGGCATTAAAACATAGATTTTGTGCAAGTGTGAACAAAAGATGTTTCCTAAGCGCATCTTGAGCTCCTCAAAGCTTGTACCAAGTATACTTAACAGCCTAATGCTAACAGGGAAGAGGCAAATCAGGTATTTGGATTCATACCAAATTCCCCTAATCAAAAAAGAAAAATGATGGAAGAGAGGGTTATGTATGTATTGTTTCAATTTCTTTTCCTGTATTCCATGAGACTAAAACATTCTTCAGCAGCCCTGATGTGCTCATGAGTGTGTGCACAGCATATTTAAATATCTAAGCTCTTATAGGTTTCAATTAAAGAAAAAAGATATAAACACCTATTAAAACAATCAGTATGTCTCCCAGCATTCATTACATTCTCAACCTTCAATGCCCAGAACTACCAAGAACTAGGATGCCTAGGATATATTCCTAGATTTCTGATACCAGACATGAAACAAAACTATGTAACAGTTATTAAAAGGCAAAATCCACTGTAATCACAAATACATTCTCTATATGTCTATGCATATATAAACACTATATATAAAATATATGCTAACAATGAGTCAATTTGCAAGTTTTTATTCACCAATCATGTTTTGATGTGAATGTTAAATATGCATATTAGTTGCTGATGTCATTGCTGCTATTTCATGCTTTCTCTTATATAATAAACTGTGGGTTTGGTTTTGACTTTCATTACCTTGCACAATGACACAACATAGAAGTAGGAAAGTAGCCTATCTCACCTCAGTCACTTCAAAGCTCACCTAAAGAACTGATATTCTTACCACTGCTTTATTGAAGTGTTCTGTGCTGAAACAACACTCCCCTGCCCTCAAATTTGCTTGCAAGATCTACAAAGAAGGCAATGCTACAGCTACTCCTGCATATTTGTGCAAAAGAATTTCTTTTAAATCCTCTAACAATTTTCAAGGCTATTCAATCTGTTATTTGTTATCACAGCTTGTCAAAATAAAGGTAAGAATATCATCCTGTGGATTTTGGTTATCATATGAATCATATTATATTAACTTGAAAACTCAGCCTGTACACAGTTTTCATTTTCAACTTCTCCCAGAAGATGAAGTCTTTCAGAAGCCTGTATCTCTTTGGGCTTTGTAAAAAGGTCGCACAAAGATTCCCTGTCCTTTGAAATAAGAAATATAAAGATTAACAATGTCACTACCTAAAATTGCTTCCTTTACTTTTACTGCTGTCTCACCAAGAATTACCCACAGAAGGCAATTTATTCTTGTGAAATTACAGAAGGCAATTTATTCTTGTGAAATTACATTGTATTTTAAACCACTCATTAAAAATCACCCTCCTTCTAAAATAAAACTAATTTTCCAGTTGCAATACTATATGACTCATCTAAAAGCAATTCTTGGCATTTTTCATTAACTTTTTAACCTTATGAAAGTGGCCTGGGAGTATGTTACTACTTCTAACCCTTCAGGCCATTTTGTTCCAGACTCTAGATAAGAAAGTAGAAAAAAATACATTGTACACTTTAAAGTATATTAATTTATTCTGTGAGTATTTTCATTTTGAACCTCTAGAAGTGCCTTATTTGGGGATGAGAGGGAGGTAATTTACCAAGTAACTGCATTTGTCTTCTTTGATCGGTAGTATCTATTTTCAAACTGAATGCGACACTGTACTACCAACTCCCTGACATTTAAAGCTACGGATTGTTACCCTAAGATTGTCATCTGTCAGGGAACACAGGAATTGCCAAGCTAGATTGTAATTTTTATTCAGCTCTGCGCAGATTCTTGACTTCAGCGACATTTTGATAATCACTAATGATATGAAGGGTGGAAAAGTATTTCCTTTTAAATTTGCCATCTTGTAGTTTGGTTTAACTTCTCCTTGTTCATGTAGTCTGAAAATAAGCATAATTGAATTTTTTATACCTTCTCACTTTTTTTTTATTTTTCTGTATTATTTCTCATCCCCTTTTCAAAGCAAGCTGCCCCAATTGTTTCAATCTTTCTCCAAGCAAGAATTTTCTTTGTCCTAGATTTAATTTTGTAAACAAGGTATGTATGAACATATTTGTCCTCTTTTTATTTTTACATAATGTTAAAACATGAAGCTTAAAATATCCTTCAGTGCTGTTCAATTATTTTCTATTTAATTAATTCTTATTAATGCCAATGTAAATTTTGTTAAAAAAATTGTGAGTAAAATGTATCTGGGAGAGTTCTGCTTAGCAGGAGTGGACCCACTCCTTTAAAGACTAATTAGCAGAAATTCAGCCTCTTATAGATACTAATTGATAAGATATTCAAATTAAATAGCATTAAATATAATTTATTCCTGACAATTTTTTTTCAAAAAACAAGGCTGGCAGAAATTTAGAGTCTTATTGTCAACATTCACTCAGGGAGAAACAAATCAGAACCAGAAACGGAAATTTCAGATTTTCTTGCTTTTATTCAGAGTTTAAGTCAGGAATGTTTGGGTTTTTTTTTTCTGTTGTGATATTTATGAAATCAAGGTTATCACTATCCTCCCTAAAATGTTTAAACATGAAATTTATAATTTGATGTCTAAATATGCAAAAGAAGTATTTTCACATATTCCAGTAATAAAGGCATTATTCATAGCACTGCATTCCATTAAACTTAATTATGAATACTGCTGTCCTTCACACACTACTTTAGTACAGAATTTGGAATACAAATAATTTTTCTTTTTAAAGGGTTGATCCATACATTTTCATAGCTTTGTTGCAGTTGTTGCAAATCATTATGATCCCATTTTTCCCAAAATAAAGTGAGAAATACTGTCAATACATACCTCTTCATGAGCACTCACTTACTGAAAGATGTATGCAATATCCCAATACAGGCTAATATTTGTTTCATGCTGTACTTTTGAAATACTCATGGTATCCCCACATTCCCTGTTCAGATATCTCCATTACTGCCTGGTACCTAGACTGTTCACTTGTGTCTGTTACTCCAAGCAGTAATTCCTCTGCCATGTCCACATGAATATGAATATGAATATGAATGTGTTATTCTAGGGGCCACTCCAGTTATCCTTTGGGACAGGATGAGGTGAACTGGAAATGTTAGAATATGTCTGTACATGAATATCCCCTGGAAAGGCTGTGCATATGTACTTTGACTTGCTGACAAGCAGGAATGCTTTGGTATTGAGGACTCAAGGCTGATTTCAGAAGTGCTGCATGTAGTATACGTGTGGCTGTAGGGAGGGCTATACATTCTAAAGGTCCCAAATACTAGGACAGGTGATGTCTTTGTAAAAATAAGAAGTAGCCTGAAATTCCCTTGTCCAAAATTCATTTCTATTGGACCTTATGATTCAGTTGTCCATTGTTTTCCAAAGTAACTTAAAAAAGTGACTTAGATACATAGCTTCTAACTCAAAATATTTTGCCTTTTTTCTCAAAACTCGCATTTTGGTTACTTTCTATTCTGTCATTCACGTTTGGAATATATGAGTAAGCATGGTCAAGATTCAAATCTAATAGGGACTAGAAGAATTAAGTGATGAGTATAGGAATACTGTTGTCTACACACTTATAGGAATATACATATACATGCATGTTTCACTTGAGATTACAGAGAGAAGGAAACCACAGAAAAATTTGGACTAGCCAATATAAGTGCAGTGAAGGAAAAAAAATGAAAAACTTAATATCGAAATGTCTATTTAACAGCACAAAAATGTAAGATTCAGAGAGTAAAGACACATTTTAAATGAATGCTTTGAAAAATCTATCATAAACAGCACTGAATTTATTAAATATTTAAACAGCTATTGAATTTTAAAAATTCCCTCCCCCAAAATCCAGGTCTTTCTTTTCTAGAAGTTTAACCACAAAAACTGTTATCCCTTGATTCAAAAAAATCTTTCACCTTAAGATGCAAGTGCAGAACAAAAAGTCACTATTCTGAAATTTACTTTTGTTTACAACAGTGACAGAAACTGTTTGTCTAGTAATCTAAATTTCTCTAAAGTTTTTCTTTTAGTTTCCACATTTTTTTGTGGATCAGTCAAAAGAGACTGTCATATTCTAGTGTCTAGCTATAAATACTCGAGCAAGAGAAAATGTGAGAAGTTTTGGGGTTTTTTCCCCCCAAAGGAAAAGAATGTTTTTCTTTTCCTGTTCTAATTGCTCTTTCTTGATTAATGTATCTGCAATAGCAACCTCTCTGAGGGTCTCTACTGTTTGCTGAAGATCATACAGCTAATTACATTGTAGTTTCCTACCTATTTTTAAAGAATGAGATAATTTTGCTTTTTTTTCTTCCTTTTGAGATTATTTTCATGTCAAAAAATGACAGAAGACCCTGTCTTGAGGGCATTTTCAATGTATATTTTTTTACACTGAATTTGATTTTGTTTCTAAGTACATTGAAACAATCACTGGATTTCTCTTCCTTGCCAATAAGACAAGATTGTTTCTATTTATAGCATAAAGTCATATACTATTTTTATAGGAACAAATTTGTTTCAGCATTAAGTTAGAACTACATTAACATAATTCTTCTACAAGGAAGGGAACAGCAAGAAGAAGTACAGAAAAAAACCCTCCAGGATATGTGAGGGTAACAAGGGATAATTAAAATACTGTAGTCACATTAATACAGTGAGCGTGAAGAACGCCCAGGGTTTGCAGTGCATTCCCTTCACATGCAATACAGTGTTCAGGATATCTGTTTAAATCAGCTGCAGATGCAGAACAGCACTAGAGGCACTAGAGCTGAAGGACCACGTTAAAAAAAAAAAAATAATGGCAGTCACTAATTTAACCACAGGGCAGCATAACCTGGAACCAAGTGAAACCCACAGAAAGATGACTACATGCTTCAGTAGATATGGTTAAATCTGATATTTCCCCATCAGGTGCACTTCTGAAGTGCAACCTGAAGGGAATGACAAGCAGGCAAATACCAGATAGTTAACAAAGCTATACAGTTAACAGCACCAGCCACACTTACTTGCCTTTACCAAATCCCCCTTGAATAAAGCTTTAGTGGCAGTAAATTCCTGCACAGCTGCTGAGGGCACCAATTAAATCCTGCGTATGGCCAGAAGGTAGATGCATGTAGTGCATGGACTGAGGAAGACCAGTGGAAACAACATGAAGTTTTGGCCTGGATGTAGAGCCACAAGTATCACAGAGATTGCTGCATCCATGCTGTTATGAATCTATTCAGCCATATCAGTCTAATTTGAAGGCTGAGATATTGTATCTGCCACATCTGAAGGTTGTTCAGCTTCTCAGGTGGATGAAGTCCAGACAGATGCACCCTGCCTGCCATGCAAAGGCTATGTAGATATGCCTATGTATGTATCAAAATGGGATTATTTTAGTTAGACTGAAGTGTTTTCTGGGTATGTTTTTTTGTTTGTTTGTTTGTTTGTTTTAATATGGCTGTATTCTGGAAGCAGCTGGGAAGATGGTGTTGAAATTACCAAGAAAAGATTATTTCAGACCCCAGGACAATCTAAAGTAAAAAATAATCCTAAAATTTATACTTTATTGATAATCCCTCTACAATATATATTTCTTACTAGGGCTTTTAGAGTTATATAAAAGAATTTTATTTTCAATTTCTGAAATATTATGTCAACAACTATCTCAGTGTATTACCTCTTTTCGTTCCACCTTACCCTCAATGACTCATCTCATTTTACCTTATGCTAGGTAATAGAAATGTTGCATTGTTACTGGTTGTTCTCACCTGGAGAATTTACAGTATCCAAATATGATAAAAGCTAACAAATTTAGAAAAAAATCAGTTCAGTCTCTGAAAGAGGATGTCATAGCACAAACAAGTTGTGTGGTATTATATAGACAGCATCTCTACACAAATTTTACAAACAATAATAGATACATGCGTCAAATAAATGTAATGAATTTTATATATTTGATTTACCAACATGTCTCATTTTCTACTGAAATTAGGGTTTCATTTTTTGTTCCAGGGTGTTACAAGAATATTAGGAAAATGCATAGTTTTTATATTCAACATGATAGAATTTCTGAAATTAGAGAACAGAATAAAATAACACATTTAATGTAAAAGTACTGGGACTTCCAAAGGAAAGAAGAAGAAATAGAAGTTTCAGCAAGCACTAATAGGCATTGCTATTTAATGCATTGACTCTTCAGCTGTTACAAAGGATAATCTGAAAATTTATGTTTTAAATTATTATAAATTAGAGACTAGATAGCCTTAAAAAGAATGTAATTTCTCTTCAACCTTCCTGTTGGCCAAAGTCATCTGAACTGGCCAGTGTGTAGTCTGAGGATACAACCACATGGCTAATCAATCGTGCTTCGTGTCTGACTTACTAGCCAAGGTTTCCCTGCTGTAGACCTTCTTCACAAATTTTGTCCTAACATGAAGGCAGAACTTGTGCTATGTGGAACTTTTCAACTTGTTTTAAAAAAGAAAGGAAAAAAAAAAAAGAGAGAAAAAGTTATTTCTACTACTGTGAATCTTTCAGAGTTTAAAACTGGAATTTAAAGCATAAGATGTGGATATGGGATGTCATAAACATGTTTTTGGGCAGTGGCATAAAAGTGCACAAATAAAACCAGAATTCTCCTGAAGGGAACTTTGACACATGAGAACTGGGCACTAGATAGTACCCGAAATGTTCAGAGCTATCGTATGACTTGGCAGAATAACAAGTTATTTCCTTCTGTATATATCTCAGATGTAAGAATATTTCATTTTTCATATCTATTCCATATACTTTGTATATCTTTTTTGTTGTACATATGCTTATGTGTAGAACTACTATTAGGAGACACTGTAGTGCCCCATTAGAAGTCCAAATGTTTGGGGAAATTGTATCACTTCATTGACTACCTGCTTCTTTTACTCAAAGGCCATGTTGTCTGTTACAGTGAAATTTCAGTCTGGCTTCCACCACTACTGCTGGCATGAAAAACATGTAACAACATTGATTACAGGAAACGTTAACAAATTTAGACCTATATTCCTGTGCTTATGTTCTAAATGCCTCTGGTTTAGAAGAAGAAGAAAAAGAAAAAAAATTGAGAAAAGAAAGATGGCATTAGTTCTGTAATTTAGTTTTCATTCAGAAAGTCTTATGGTTTAGAATTTTCCTTTAGAAGATGAAATCATTGTTCTCTTCAACGTCTGTATCAGAGTTGTTTTTGCAGTACAGCATTTCTTGATACAATTAGTGCCCTTATTGTATTTGATGGCAAAGGGTCATAATCCAATTTCTGGGATGTCATGAGGACATTACCCAACTCTTCAGAGGTCTTTTTTACATTTCATAGTGCATCTCAGCTGGTGGGTTGAGAATATCGCTCAGTAGGTAGGATACATGGTGGTTGGGCAGTGCCTTTGTTGAGCCAATACTAGAGAAATTTTCTGAATGTTCTTATTTTTACAACAAATCATCTTTTTAGAAGATAGAAACTCTTTATCCTTTTATGTGTCAAGGTCTCAGAACATCAACTGAAATTTAAAACCCTTACTCCAAGCTTCTATATAAAGTATTTTTGTGAATGCTTCATGGTGCACAAGCATATCTTTCAGGTTATATATGGCTGTCATACAGTTTATTCAGTTAGACTTTTTTACTACATTTTATATTTGTCATTAATATTCATTCATACTCTGAAGAATGCAAATTTCTGGCTATGTACAAAAATTGAGCTAGAAATTGTGAGCTAAATTTTTTCATTCTAAAATACAGCACGTCTTACTGTTTATCAAAATATTTTTTGTCAAAATACTGAAATAAAATCTTCATCTAGATTAGGATGGAAGTGTAATCTCTTTTGCTTACATGAGACTGTATCAAAGATTGTGCATTCAGAATACAGCTGAAAACA
This sequence comes from Donacobius atricapilla, assembly GCA_013397315.1. NCBI lineage: Eukaryota > Metazoa > Chordata > Aves > Passeriformes > Mimidae > Donacobius > Donacobius atricapilla. The sequence continues at coordinate 319,975 of WBMY01003219.1, read as the reverse complement.
GTGTTGATACATTAAGCAAGAGAAAATTTACGGTTAAAATTGTACAACTCCTTTATTTTGATCTTTTTTTTAAGTGTTTATGATACAAATCAGAAATACATCCAAAACCTTGCATAATAAAGTGTTATTCTCTGAGTCATTTTTCTAAACACAGTCATACATTCAAGGCCTGAAGCAGATGAAGTCTACCTAATGAAGTCCTATTTACTAGAAAAGGTCTCTCTGGTTAATGTTCATCTCAGATATAATATGAATTTTTCATTTAAAATGACCGGATGAGAGAACATTTAAAAATACTAGATCAAGGATATTTGCATTATTCTGCTTTTAATGGTACTTACCCTGATAATTTCACAGGGCTAAAATGCATTATGACTTATTGACTCCATTCCATGAGGTGAAATAATAGAACATTACTGATCTTGTCCAAATTACTTACACGATGATTCATTAACCAAGCAAAATGGTGTGATCATATTAATGGATAGCAATGTGCACAAACATCTGCCACAGGCCATTCATCAAGACCAAGCACAAAATCTTTGAATAACTTATATTCCACCAAATTTTTTTTTTATGAATCAGTGTTGAGATGTGCACCCACAATATTGTACTTTCCAAAAGTCATCTTTCCCTGTGGAAGAAAAGGTACTTTATACTGCAAACACACACACACACACACAAAAAATATCTTTTCCTACCTAGTCCAAATTTCCTTTTCCTTTTTAGTACGAATTATCCAGATGCCCTTCACTTGAGAAGCAATCAACTGTAATTGCTATTTTACTTCAGCATTATGCTATCATTTTCCTGCTGTACAAATTAACATTAGAATCACAGAATCAGAGACTGATTTGGCTGGACCTTAAAGGTCATTGGGTTCCAACACCCCTAACATGGGGAGGGAGACCAGGTTGCACAAAACCCCATCCAACCTGGCCCTGAGCTCTGCCAAGATGGGGTCATCCATAACTTGTCTGGGTAACCTGTTCCAGTGTCTCACCACCTCACGATAAAGAATTTCTTCCTCATGTTGGTGTTCAGCATTCTATTATCACCTTCACTGCATGGGCTTGTGCAGTTCTTAGAGAACATCTCTCGAGTCTCAAAATTTGTGTGCTTTGCCTTATGCTGGAAGCAAGCTCCCAAGTTCCCTGGAATGTCTGGAAAAACATTTTCAGAATTCTGAAGCATGGGGGAGTGAAAGTAGTGTATTGTTTGATGAACCATGATTTTGTTATGAAGAAATGATTTCAAATGTCTGAAGAAACAAAGAACTTTCAAGCTGATTGATGTACCCACATTCTTCCATAAGCAGGTATCACCTGGCATAGCAGTCAGTGATTTATGTAAGCTATCCTTTCTGGATCTTGAGGAAAAGTGGCTAATCAACACTTTTTTCTCTTTTTAATAGTGAAAAGTAAGTAACATATCAATGTGAATGATTCAGGACACTATTGATTCTGGGTTATGGACTGTTATGGGTATCATTTTCTTTCCCCCCAGATATTTTAATGTCAAAAAGCTCTATTTGCAGTATCTAGTCTGTGTCTTGTAGGATCAGAGACCAAACTACTTGCTTGCTTTTCCTGCTTTAAAATAACTGGTTTGAGACATAAGCAGTAAAAGGCATTTAATCTTATTTTGTAGATGATGATGGAGAGCAACTGCCGAGTAATACATGTGATGTAAACATATAAACTTTCTTTCTTCAGAGCTTCCTTTTGTAACTGGTGTAAACTAGAATTTACACAGACAGCCTTCATATTGGCAGCCAGAATAAGAACTGCTTTTATTTTTACCCCTTCATGTTACCTTCTGTGGGTCTTCCTCTCTTGTCTAATTTCTAACTGGATTGAGTAGAAGTGGTCATAATTTGACAGGAGAGAAAGGATTATCATTAAAAGAACTCAAGGTTTTGCATTAACTTCACATTAAATATCTGTGTAGGCCACTATTTCTCTGACTATCTCTGCATGGCAGGTTAAGACTGAAACAGCTGTGACAGTCATGTCTCTGAACTTACTGGTATTTCTGTATTGAAAAATGGCTTGAACAATGCCCTGTCAGCTTCTACTTTTAAATACTTTTAATACTCTCTGCTTTTATTGAGAAAAAGAAAAATGGTCTGGTAAAAGCCTGCTGCAGCACTGCACAAATCACTGTTTGACAGAGCTTATGAAGTGTTCGTTGGGGTGCTAACTCACTGAAAGATCATATATCTTACAGAGATCTTTGCAAAACTTCTTTAAAGAGTGACAGATTGGTGTGTTAGAAGAGCTAAACAGCGTCAAAGAAATATATGTTATACAAGTAGGCTGTTAACACAGTGTGAAATGGTACGGAATACGCAGAAATCTATCCTCTGGTCTATATCTGACATGCTCAATCATGTGATATAGAGTTCTACATTAATGTATAAGGGGAAAAAAAAGTTACCAGTGTCAATTGACAGACAAATACCCTCTATTTTCAGATTACTTTTCCATTTTTATTGGACAGACACTACTAAACTGATAAATGTTTCAGGTTTTTCCTTCCTTTTCCCCTGCAAAATAAAAGTGAGCAATAAAAATGAGGAGAAAAATCTGGTTTTTAATTTTTTCCTCAACAAGTTTAGAAAGATGTGTTTTCATTCAGGGAAAAAAAAATCTATTTTCATCAGACACATTCATAACAATTGAAGCACTTTTGCAATTAATATTGACTTGGTTGTTGATGTTATCTGAATTAATGTGTTGGCCAAATGTAGATAGAAGGCTATAAGGAAAATTTAAAAAAAGAAATAAATTAAAAAAAAAAAAAGTTGAGCAAGGAGCAAGGATGTTTACAGATGTCCAAGTTTCTTATTTGTGTCTCAGCAACCTGAATGCTCAGTCTAACATTAATAACATAATAGGTTTGCTGTAACAAGTTTCCTATCTGGGGATAGCATCTGGAAATCCTAAAAAACATTTATTCTTTATCAATTAAGCAAATATTTGCTAAAAGACATGACACTACATAGACAGGACTACAGTGTTGATGTAGTTTCTGGAGTATCTGCCTTATTTCAAGGAAGATCAAACAAGGCTTCATTATAACATATTTTCTTCCCTCTACATATAGTTTATATTGATAAAATTGAGTTATTAACTCTTATAATAATCTGTATGTATATATAAGCTGAAACTTTTGATTATACTTATCTGTCTCTTTTTGTTCTCAGTATTTTATTCCATTTTAAGTCTCCCACTTCTTTAATGCAATGCTCTGCCTTCTCTTACATTAGTAACTTTTGCAAAAAGATACTGGGAATATGCTGAGACATAAAAATGTATAATCTCATTTATTTCTGCTTTTTTATGTTAGATTTACAAGAGGATTTAAGTATAAAGACTACAGTTATGGTCGAGTTGACTCCTGTTGTAGTCAACAGTGCTGTTTTAAAAAGGCAACAATATCTAAATTTATCAGTTCTACCAACTGGAGATAAATTGTAGATTAACATGTCAAATTTCTATTGTGATTCTCCCTCTTTCACAGTTTTAAGGAGCATTTTTTTAATAGAATTGAGAAAGCTTTGCTAGTAACTCTGGTACATTAGTTCTGTAACATCAAATATTAGATTAAGAGTAAAGAATAAAAATTCTTATTTGTTTAAAATTTTGCCTTTTTTTT
>WBMY01003219.1:281500-316271 GCA_013397315.1 Donacobius atricapilla | reverse complement strand
TGTGTGTGTGTGTGTGTAATCAAAGATATTTAGAAACAAAGTGATTTATTAAAATCGGGAATTACAAGGTTTCCTAAGTAGCTGTTTCATTGCATTGCTACATTGCCAATACAAGTAATTTTTCAACAAAATTACAAGTTATGGGACTATTTAGCTAATAAAACTGTTAAGGTATTTAGTTTTGTTTAAACAGAAGCCTAAATATGTGATTAGATATCAAGCTCCAGATGAATCAGGACTTACTGTACTTGGTGATGGAAACTGTTATGGCTGAATAAAGAAATAAAACTTATTTTCTTTATTTCTGTGTATATGTTTACAGGGATTGTATTTAGAAACTTATTTAAATTGTAAAGATAAGAGAAAATGTCTCAGACATAGTTTGTTCCAGAAAATAGATGGGTCAAGTGTACTTTTGATTATGCAAAGTCAAACTAATATAACATCTTTCCTTGGAAAAGTACAGTCATCTCTCTGCACTGCTTTCTACTTCAGTCTTCACTGAGATCAGTCTGGTCACGGTGGTATAAAAGGAAAACAATCCCCAGAACACCTCAAGAGTTTGACTGCAACATCAAATATTCTTGCTTGCTCTTCAAAAACCAGTGCTGCTTTCAGCATTGCAGTCTTTTGGCTCATAGCCAAAACTCAAATTCCAAGTATCAGCAGTGTCCAGAAATGCCAGTTCCTGTTTATAACTACAACTATTTTCAGTTTGTACATGTCAGAGTATCACACAATACTGAAGTGGTCTTTTTCACCACGGCATTGGAATAAATAAAGGGTAATTTTTTATAGGGGTTTAGAAACAGATGTCAAGGTACCTATCAATCCACATGTTGAATTTGAGAGAGCAAAATACACCACCTCAGTTCCTGGTGAAAGTCTTTCCTAAATGTCATCCATTTCTGCTCTCTAATGGATCCATTCTATATATTTTAGTCCTAACTAATTCTGGATCCATTTGAATGACCTATTGATAATTACATAATCTTCACTTGACAAGGCAATTAATACCTTTTTCAGATTTCTGCACATAAAAATTCTTTAATTCAAGGGATTCTGACTACTTCCAGTTTAATAAATAGTGTTTTCATTTAAATATCTCCCACCCTTAACAAATATGTACCTAGTATGTGGAATATATAAGACATGTCTCACAACACAAGCTTTCCTTTTGAACATGAGCCATCTAGATTTTTTTTTCTGAAAAAATAACCTCTGTGAGAAGAACAATAAAAAAAGCCCTAATTTGTGAAGGAAATCCATATATTTATATGCTCATAACAGCTCTTCCTGATATTATTCTTTTTAGTTGTCTGTTTTCTGTGTCAAAACTACACTGGCCTCAGGTCATTTTAGAGAATTTTAAATCATCTGAGTCAACAGTTTCCAAGACATACAGTAGAAGATGGTGGTACAATTACCAGAATGTCCAGAGGGCTCACATAGTGGATTTTTTTTCTAAAAGACCTTTCGTATTTTAGTTGCTCAAGAATGATGTTGCTTATTTAATGACTAGTTAAGATCCGTAGTGCTAATCATACTATAAGTAGAAAACAGACAATAGCCACATGCTTTTGAAACTCTGCTACAAAATCTAATGATTTTATAGCTGAATGTCGCCCTGATTTTTTCAGCCTTCTCTTCCGTTTCACAGTTTCATGTTTTAGGTTCTTTCTCACGCTCTGGTCTGTAAACACTGGCAAATGTTTATCATAACTTCAAGGTAGTTTACATTCCTGTTCTAAGAGATATGGACAGCTGATGGACAGTTGTCTTGACCAATGGGATGGGGAGAGGTGTCAACCTTTTCCCCCAATCCCTGGCCTTTTTTAAGATGCTATCAGACTCTCAAAGAAAGTAGAGTTTTAGTTCATGCCTTCTGATCAAAGTGTGAGTGTGTGTTTGTGTGTGCGTGATGTGCTGCATCAGCTGAAAACCAAAATTACTGGAAGAAAAGTGAATTTTTTTATTCAGTTATAAATGTTTTTCATCATGAATTTCATCATTTTCAAGGAAAAAAAATTATGAAAGGAGAAATTATTTTTAAGATACGTGAAGAACAAAGAGGTTGTGATTGCCTGAAAAAAAAACTTAAAAAAAAATCTGTCAAAAGAAGCCTATCATTTCATTCCTTCTCATTATGCAGATCGTCATCCAGTTTTTGTAAGAGAGAACAAGGAGTTTCTTCGATTGCATCCTCCTTTAATCCAGAAGTACCTCCTAGTATTTGGAACAGGCATAGGCCTTGCAGTGTCTCTTGTGTTCTTGGTCTCAGCAGCAGAATCCTTGGCATCTGAGGAAAGGAAGGCCCTTCATCTCTTTCTCAGTGTTTGGTCAAACCCAGCTTGAGGAAGCAGTGGGAAGCCTTTATCATTAAAGCACAGAAATTTCATTCAAAAAGTTTGAAAAGACATGGTCGTTTCTGGTAACTGGCCTTTTCATAACCACAGTCTCTGAGAGGTTGCCTAGACAGTCGCACTGAACTTGGCCACTACAGTTTTTCTGTGTGATAGCCATAATTAGACGATGTAATAAAACACACTAAGTTTACCTTGTTAAAGCTTCAAGATCCTCTTGAATGTAGAAAACTTACAAAACTTTCCACGATTTTCAGACAGGAAGAAAAGATTTCCTCCCAGAAATTAAAATTTGGAAAATAGGAAAAATTCACTCTAAACATAAATTTTAACATTATAAACAACAGAAAATATGGCACCCCTTTGTTGAATACATCCACATAATGATAAGTAATCCACTCTGCAATATTTCAAAGGAAAGATGTTTCTCAAGCTAAATGTTACAGATAAATACTATAAATAACCTGGACACAATTTAAAAAAGACTCACTTTTAAAGTCAGTTCTGAAGAAGCATTCCATGAAGTTGTGTTGTAAACATGGCACACCACGGCAAGTAGATTCACTTAACCATTTAAATATATCATATGAACGAAACATATTCAGATAAGAGCTGTATTGTTAAATAACTTTATCATTATATGTTTCATTTATTGATATGTTATTACCTCAAACTTTTTCATTGCATTAAATACTTCTTATCTGTCCTTGACCATTTCTTAAAGAGATTACTATTTTGGTTGAAGTAATATTTTGAGATAGTTTTGATTTGAATAATGTTTACCTGGTGACAATAATTAGCTTTTTATTTGCTAACTGTGCTTTAGTATTCGTACTAATATTACATCTTCCTAGAATTCAGAGTTACTTTTTCCTCAATTCAGAGTTTACTTGGGGTTTAGTCTATTTGCATTTTAGCTTTCAGCAGTCATGCTTTCAGCAACATTTCCTGGTCAAAATCTACTGCCTTGTCATTCTGGAAACATAATTCAATTTCTCTTTTGAAAACACATTATAGCATATGGTGTACTACTTATATACTATTTTGGATTAAGTAATTACCCAAATGATTTTTCATGAAGCTGATAAATACCATTTTTTCCTTACTTGTCTGTTTCCACAATGTCTTTACTCAGGGTAATATCTTGAAATCACAGATAAAACATAGTATTTAAAATGAAGAACATTTTCAGGATATGGTGTCTTAGGTTAGAAAATATCTTTCCTTTTAAAATAGTTTTGCAGAATGAATTACTTTTACTATAATTGGCTGGGATAAAGGATTTAATATTGGTATTGGCATGAAGGTATCATGACATTTTTAAAGGTTTCCTTGGAATCTGTATTCTACTTCTATTTTTCTCATTATAACACTAATTTAGCAATCCCATAATTTAGTGCTATCTCTATGGAAAAATTACAGCTGAGGAGAGCTATTGCAAATGGGTCTTTGAGCAGCAATCTAGAGAATATAGAGATTTTGCATATAAATTGAGACATACAAAGGCTTGCTGTAGCTCTCTCATTATCATCAGGCCACACTATTCAGTGCAACTTGCTACCCATCCTGCTGCCACAGACATGAAGCTTCTACAGGCGGCAGCAAGAGATTTTGAGGGCATGAAATGTTGTGGGGTTTTTTTTTTGTTTTGCTTTGGTTTTTTTTTTATTATTATTATTTTTAGGCTAGGGATTTCAATTACAAATGTAGGGAATTCAATTCAATGTAACCATTTCAATTACAAAATGCACATACTTCCGTGTTCCAAGCATGGTAAATAAGACGTAAAATGGAATCAAAATAGAAGAGGGCCTGTTACAGGATTAGCAGAACTGAAAATTTCTTTATCACTTTAACATATATGTCTGTCTTCCTGCTTTCTTTCTTTGATGTTAATTAGCATTAGACCTTGTTTTTAACTATCAGTTAGTTCTACTACACAGAAAGTTGGTAAAGTACTCTCATGGTCAGGAAAGTGGCAGTCAGAGTCTAGTTTCTCTAAATGTAGGAGTGAAAAGAGTGGCAATGTTCCCTTTACCACAAGAAGCAGAGGAAGAATAATAAGTTGCTTACATTTTTTGGTAATTTGTGATGTTTTCATCATGAGCTACAACTGTGGAAATGGAGCCATGGTGTCCTAATGTGCAAACTTCCTTCTTTTTTTTTTTTCTTTCATTTTTGTGCAATCCCAGAGATTTACGAGATTAGTGATCATGAAGATCTTCAAATATTTCAGGATATTGATTGCTCCATGCTTCATAATATTCATATTATTCATAATGTTGAACAGCAAAGCAAAGATCTCATCAATGCTGCCGTAAATTTGAAATTATGCAGATGTATTGATTTCAAACTGGGGCAATTGCCCCAAGGCATAGGTTAAATTAATATCAACAGCATCATTAACTTGTAAAGTATTTTGCATTTATATAAATTTCAAATTAAACCAGATTTAGCCTGATATATTTTATAGACTAAAAGAAGCTAGTAGCATAATATAATATTTAGTTATTTCTCTGCAGTTAGCATATAATTTTCCCTCATCCCATTCATTTACCTCTTTGTGTTGTTTAGTTTGTTTCTTTTTATATGTCTGCCAGAACAGTCATCTCTTGAATGACTTGAGAAATCAGTCTAAGGTTAGAAGTGACATGTCACGAACATCCTAAAACTTGGGGTTTTTAAACTTCAGATTGACAGTTAGATATATTTTAAGATGCCATCTGGTAGCTTTATACATAACAACACAAATTTTGAAATTAAAACGTCTATTTATTAAACAATGATGGTTATCTTAACACAATTCATTTACTAGTTGCGGTGATTTGCATGAAATGAAAATTGTTGAGCAGCATTCAATTGATTTGTGATACTATACTAGCAACTGTTTGTTGTCTCATGTTTGATGTATAACATGTGAAACTTTACAGACAAGGCAAAGTTTCCTAATGACCTAGAAGCATATTAATTAACTTAAACAGTCAATCAGGAAGCCATACCACCATACACCTAACAAACGTGGGGTTTTTTTCAATGACTCTGTTTCTCAGCTGGACATGTACCTGCTCCCTTTTTCCATCATAAAGATGCACCTTTCCTAGCTGCTTATGGACTGTTCCTAAATCATGAAAATAATTCATAAAAGCCTTTCATCTTAAGATAAATGATACTTTATTTCACCTCCAAGAATACATGCCTTGGAATGATTGTTTTTTCCAGTGCTAACAAACCATGATAAAAGTGACTCTCCCTTTTTCTTGCCATAACTTTGAAATTGTTAACTAATTATTTTTGAAAAGATTTTGAGAATAAACCCAATGATGATTAAATAGTAAAAAAAGTTGCCAAGTCATCTGTTACTTTGTCTAGATTTTAAATACTCATCTTCCAAGGTAAAAATCTAAAAAGCTGCATACCATGTCTTGGTTCCATGTCTTACACAATGAAAAAGTGAACCCCAAGGAAAGATGGTTCCTAGATATGGCTATTGACTATGAGAATATACATAATTTGGTAGCTGGTAAAACCATGCAAAGCAAGTGCTTTTTATACATTTGTCAAGTAGGAGGTTGAGGCTACATATCTGCTAGTAAAGAAATAGGTCAGCAACCATTCTCTACCCCTGAGAGCCGGCGGAAAACCACGGTGAAAATCCTTATGTTCTAGTATTTTCCCAAACCATGACAGCCTCATCCACACTTGCAATCCTCTACTGTTGGGGAAGATGAAATAGGAAGGCCTCATTCCCTAGCAAAAGATTTTGAAAATATAAAACCTAAAAGCAAAGTTGAGATGAGGGCAAAGTTTGAGATCTAAGATGCCAAGCCATTAGTTACTCAACAACTTGAAAGAGAATGGCTTAGCCAGCTGAAGAAGCATCTCCCTTGATTGAACAATACCCTTGCCAAACAAAGGGATGCCAAGAGTCCAAAAGTCAGAGGGACCTCACCAAAGTAGCAGGGAAGAAAGAAGGATCTAGGAATTAGCTTTTAGGATTTAAAATGTAACACATATGGTAATGTTATAGTTCTTATAGGTTGTATGTAAATTCTATAGGATTCCTGTCTTGTACCAGTTGGTTAGTGTAAATCAGGATATTCAACACAGAAACAGATATAATGTACTGTAGCAGGGACTTAGCTCTCTCGCTCCTGCTCTGTTCTATCTCTTCTTCCTACCTCTCTCTACCCCTCCCTCTTCCTACTTAGCTCTCTCTTGCTCCTGCTCTCTTCTTTCTACCCCTCTCTCTACTCCTCACTCTCTCTTGGGGCCACTTCAGCTGTGGCTGGCAGCTGAAGCAAAGCACTAATACCCACAAACAATGCAATAAACCACATTTCAAGAACTGCCCTGGACTCCAGAGAGCTCTCGTCCCCGCCGTCCCAGATGGTCCACCCCTCAGTCACCTACACACTACATCATGCCTGTGAATTGTATCAGTGCGCTAATTTATAAAAATGGAAAAATGCCAGGGAATAAATATTTCTACAAATAAATAGAAGAGGTGACCACCTACGAGGGTTCTTCTAGACCTATTCTATAGACATTTGGTGTACTAGCGTATACACAACTGCAGTGGTTCAGTCAGTGCTGCATAAATATCTTTCTTTCTGCTCTAATCAGGTTCCTTGTTAATTAAAACCGTGGAACTATTCTTACAAAGCTCAAGCTGGGATCATTGTTTCATGTTTAACTTCAATGCAGTTGCAAGTGGCAGATGTGATGTGGATGAAGGAAGTGCATTCCCTGAACAAGGGTTCTATGTAGGAGGCTCTGGGAATCACTGTTAATAGCAGTATTAAGCAGAAGGCAGGCCCCAATAGCAAAAAGTTGAAATCAAATTTCCAGAATAATGGAGATTTTTGGGGGCCAGCACTCCATATGGAGGGACGACATACTTGTATTTATTTGTGTTGACATCATTTGGATGGGAAATAAAATCTGTGTGGCAGCAAGACTGCTGCTAGGGCTGATGAAAGATGCTGGGGGAGGACTTTGCCTTCCTAATGTAAATGAGTACAGAGACTGGATAAATTGCATTCCTGAAGCACACCTTTTTTTCCTCCAATTTTAAAAAAACATATGGTGTGTAGGTCGTATGTACATCACAGATGCCTTAAATTAGGTGACATGGAGTTTATCTATTTCATTAGAATCTAATCAGACCCTTTAAATTTCTACACAACTTTACAGGTAACTGAAACAGAAAAAAAGTATGGAGTTGGGCATTTTCTTCCTTAGATTAAGTAAACACAACATTTTGTGACTTGGTATTTGTTTTGTTGTTTTTTCTCTCTTTTTTTTTTTTAGATTTGAATTAAAACATTGCTCTTTCCAAACTATTTATTCAACATAAAAGTTTCAGAAGCTTTGCTGAATTTAATTTTCTAAATTACATCAACATTTATATCCAGATCCTCTACTTAATAAAAAATTACAAAAAGACATTACCAAAGAAGAGTTGTGCCAACTAAAACAATAAAACTAAAATTTCTTTTAATTTTATACCCCGTACACATTAATCCAGAACTTTAAAAGGTAAGACTATCCAGAATGCTTCCAGAACCAATTTTATTGGACTAAGAAATAAAAACAACATGGTTGTTAAACAATAAGATTTCCTATGACTAAAACACACTTGTTTAAAATAAACAAATAGGGGTTTTTTTCTTCCAAGTATCATTCTACACATTCTTTCAAGTCCCACAAATTTTCAGAGAGAGGAGAAACACTAAGGAATGCATCAGGTTTGTAAAAAACCTACAGTGGAGTGAACATTAACACATGCATATTATTTGCAGAAGAAGCTTAAACCACTTATAATTATCATCTATGGTTATGGTAACCCAAATAGATCTTCCCAAGTGTAAATATTAAAGAACCTTTAGATGAGATCCTTGCTCAGAATTTTTATTTCTTTCACTGTGAAAATTTTTGTTCAGTTTTCTGGACCTTGACTATGCCAGCACGACCTCGGTTATAGAGATGACAAGTCACTTGAGGAATGTTGCTAACCCTAAAGAATGCTTTAGAAAAGTTGGCAAACACAATGATTTTAGCATAGTCAAAGGTGACCATGCAACAAGAACTCTCTTTAATTCAAGTTTGTTCCCAAGTCATGATTAACAAAGCTGATAGTAGTCCTGCTCAACAGACAGACACAGCACAACAGACAAAAAAACTTCTACTCCGTAGTCCTATGCATCAGTCATCATTGTTCTGTGATAGGAAGTGCCTAAATGTTGCTTTTGTGTGAAAGCAAAAAAAAGTAAAGCTAACAAAATACAGCAACAGGATGCAAAAACCAGACTTTCCAGGACAACAGATGATTATAATAAATGCAGACATATATAGTGTAGTTACTTATGAACTGTTCATCTGCATTCCGTTTATAATAAGTTGTAAGCAGCATCTTTAAAGAATAGTTAATCAACTTAATGAATAGCATTAGTGTTATACCAAGTTGGGTGGCCCATGCTTTATTTCCTATGACTTACAGCAAAAGAACAGTAATTACCTCACCTCCAGACATCAATTATTGTTAACAACTGTGAATAAATAAGATTAACCCAACTGCCAAGCAATTCTGTAATACCAGTTCTTAACATCATTTACCTGAACTTGAATATAAAAAGTAAGTCTTGTCCATGTTATTTTGTCCTTTATTCCCACATGTAAAACTTTGAGTTACACATCAAGTTTTTCTGCATATACTTCAGGTTTTAAATTGCTGACAGGTGAAGTCAAAGAAACTGCCCTAACTACACACACAGTAGAATAGATTAGATATCTTCCACTCAAAATTATTCTATCTGTGAGAATAACTAGTACAGATGTACTGTAACTACAGCTACTACTAACTGCCCCAGGTAGTACAGATTTTCTGTTTCATCTACAATAAATTAAAAGCAGCTGTACTGAGTTCCTGTAGAAATACATACACAGTGTCTATCTTCACCAGATACACCTGTTGGAAGCTGACTTTATTTGCCATGTATAAAAATTCATTTTGAACTTTACAATTTTTGACAGAGAGGTCAGGGCTGGGTGTCTATAAAGAATATATTTAATGGATTTATAAACACCACAGGACACATGCAGAATCATGACATGAATAGGGACTTCAGTGGCCAAAATAAATACAGGTCTCTGACATAACTGCATTTTAATGAAGCTGGAAAAAAACTAATTCTGATTTCAGTGCACAAGCAATGAATTTTCAACATATATAAAAAATAAGAAATGATTGATTCACTTTGAAAAAAGAAATTAAAAATAATAAAACTAATAATGACAACTTCTGTGAAAACATATAAAATGCAATATTTGCCTTGCATTGTTCTCTGTTATTGTTACATTCAAAGAATAAAGAATTGAAGCTGAATTCAGGAATAGGCAAGAAATGTGATCTACCTTGATTTTCATCCCCTTTCCTGTAAAGAGCTGAATTACACTCAAAAACCTGTTTCTACTCAATGTACGCATTTATTAACATACATTTAACTAACTCTTGTTGGTGTGATTTCTGCACAGCAGAGGTTATTCATAGTGCAAATGTCAGGATAATTAGGCTATAACCATGTCTTTAATTCACCCATACAATTCACATTAATGCAAAAGGGACCTGTACAAATAAACCAAGGGCAAGAAGTCCTGTGGCCCTTTGGAACATTGTAAAACTGCAAGTTTTTATTAGGGGATGTTTTCTTGATTTTGGTATTCTGTGAAAGAACTGAAATTTTAATTATAGAGGCAAAGGGTGGTTTTCCATGATACTGACTGCTGAATATTCTGACATAATTTTCTGTCAAAAAAAAAAAAAAAAAGTTTAATTTGGTCATCTTAACTTCTGGTCATTGATTCCAAATTAAATGCTAGATTTTATCTTTGCCTTCAGGTAGACTTCAGACTGCTGGAAGCCACAGTCTGAATTTTAATGGTGTCCAGACACATACAAAAATATCCTGCAATCCAGAAGCAAGGCAAACAGAAAATAAGCAGCATGTCACTTTATTTACTCTTAATTTTGTCTACTTTTGTTTCAGCTTTATTTGACATATTTTTTTACTGAAATATCAAATATCACTTCCCCATTTCGCCTAAGGTTCATTGTACCAATACCGTGGTATCAAAGTGTCCATCTTTGTCATTGACTATCATAAGCAGAATTCATTCCTAGTCACTTCAAAAAGAGACTATCCCAGCTATGCATATCCAAAAAAACCCACTTATACAGAAAAGGAGACTGCTTTGTACACAAATTATATTTACATTTCTACCTTGCTCCAGTATTAGAAAGCTTTAGTTGATGCATCTCATTTAGTACTCCAAGTCCTTCATGTGATATAAAGCAGACTCTGCCAGCGTCAATGATAGCAGGGCAGATACAGCTCAAAGCCTGCTTTTCACAGAAATAGAAGTTGGGCAAGAACAAGCTGGTAAGAGGTGTGAGTGTTGTCATTAAGTTTGCATGTTAGTATTTGCTTTTTCATTTTTGTACATATGCCAAATATAAGCATGAGAAAAAAATTGTAATTAAAAAAGAAGTTGGTATAATGAAGATTTTAAAGACTACTCCTACCTTACTCTTCTGTCTCTTTTAAAAGACCACTTTTTTTGATCCCGAGAAAATGCTCCCAGATATTACAGATCATCTACCATCCACACAAGTAGATTATATGGATAAATTGAAAATAAAAGGTTCTGCCCTGGAGCTGAAGGCCTGGGACTCTTGGCACTTGAAACTTGAAAGGGCCTGAATTCTCCTTCACAATTTTATAAGTATTTTATAAATTTTGCTGCTCTTATTATATTACAGGCAGTAAAAATGCTGACGAAAAGCATTTTTAATTCAAAGCTTTTGTTCAACAGTTTGCAGCAGAGAAGTGACCTAGAATCCTCTAGATTTTCCATGACAGACATGCTGCAGTTATGGACCCCGTAGAGATTATTTTTAAAATATCATTGTTTCTAAAATGAAATCCTATGGTGTCCTGGATCTCTCCTGATTTTTTACAGACTTGGGATAGGGGTGAGGGTGACTGTACGGATATTGTGTCATTTTGTTTTTCCTAATCTCACCAATTTTTTAGACTCAATAGTGAGCTTTTCACACAGGCTTTAGTGATTAAATTATCACTCATTAAATTTTCTCATTTTTAATGTTTCATTTGCCAGTACAGCAAATGTTATTCACTTTTGCTTTTCCTGTTTATTCACTAAATTTCAGGAGAGGAAAATTCAATTAAAATAGATAAGTACATTAAAGAGAACATATGAAGGGTTAATTGAATTTTGCAGGCATTGAATGTAGTAAATGTAGAATGCAGTAGGCATTTCATTTGAAAAAAGGTGCTTTATTAAAGTTTACTTTCATTAGCTGATTAAAAACTGCTTCAACATTGAAAGCTTAATTGAATACCTACAAAGACAATGAAAGAATAATTTCTATCACTATGGTGAAATTCTCTGAAATAAATTATTATTTCATTTAAACTAAAGCATATACAAATACGGGTCTATTAATTACTTGAATAGAATACTATGCTCTTGATTACAAATACTGAAATACTGCATTTATAGCAGAATTAAAACACAATATTGCTTACATTCTTGAAATTACTTAATATGATATAGTAGCATTTAGGAGTTTTTTTCCCTGGTTTGCAGGTTAAAGACATCACAACAATGTTATGTTCATAACAAAAATAGGGGAGAAAGTTACAGTGTGCTGGGTAGAAGTGCTGGCAGTTGTTACCTTGCCTGTATCAGTTTAGCAGTCTCAGGATAAAGTTAAATCCTGAACACTAATGAGCACTGACTCAATCCACATTATGCTATTGAATTACAATCTTCACCAACATTCCATGAGCCCCTGGACTTGTCTGCAAGAAGAAATGCTAAGGTTGGTTTAGTTGAATGTTACTTCCAAATTGCAAGTTATATCTTATGATGGCTAATTGGACTGTGCCATTTCTTTTGTATTTTGCCATTTGTATTGATGAAGAGTTCTTTAGCAAGGTGCTGGTAGAGCTCTGGGGGTGAGAAAAGCCTTCAAGTTCATTACTGTTTTGCTGCTCCTTAATAGGCCAGGAACTTAACCAGGAATCACCACCAGGCCTCCTCCTACTCCTCAAGGCTGTATAGGAAATAAGAACAAGTCTTCTAACCCAGATCTTTTTTTTCACTATAATGCCTGGGATTCCATACAAACCCTGCATCTTGCCTTGTCCTTGCTGTGAGAAACCAGGGTATTTAAAGTGGTACTTGACTTTTTTGAATGAAGGAAAAATACATTAATATAAATATATAATAGTATAAAAATTATATTTCAGTAATGTGAACCATACAGGAAAGAACCATAATCATTAGATCATAATACTATGCAACAGAATTAAGTTATAAATGCAAATATTTAGCTTTATTACTTTATATTAATTTCTCACTTACTATGATTTATCATGCTGTACATAATCTCTCATTTTTCTTTGTTAATATAATAGCCAATAGAACCACATTTTTAAATGTTTCTGTATTGAGGAATTATATTTAGAGTGGGGTGAGAAGATTTTTTTATAATGCAATTGTGGTTTTTTACTACTCTACAAAAAAAAGTTTTCATGTAACAAAGAGTATTTTCTTAGTAGGCTTATCTAAATGTTTGAAATATATGAAGTATTTAATTCTTCTGATTTTATACTATTCAGATCATATGAGTTAATGTTTTTCTGTCAGACATTTAACTACATATTTAAAAAATTATTAGAGTTCTTCACAAGAAACTCAGAAGAACAGACTCAAAAAATTTGTGCAAAAATAATATTATAAATACCAAATTTAGGGATGAGAAAAAAATCTTTCCTCATTTTAAATTAACCTGGAAAAAAGAAAATATGAAAACTAGTATCTACCTGGGTTGTGTAAGTTTACTGAGAAAGAAAGTGAGTCTCTTTGAATAATCACCTGGAATAAAAGAGATTGAAATCCCTGATGAAATAAATACCTAATTGTCCGTACAAGTAGAACAGCTGCAGTAATCTAGACTGAGAGACAACCACTACAGATTATCTGTTAATTAACAGGTTCACAGAGTCTAGACCTTGAATAAGTGCTCATTTCAAATTTAGCTGAATCCGCAAGCAGGGTGACAATTTTAGATCTTTTCTTCAAGGAGAAGTTTTTTAATCATGCCTTGGTTTGAAAAGACAGGTATCTGCTGGGGAGGACAAGACCTCCCTTTGGAATGGAGAATTCAAACCCCCTCCCTCCGAATAATTAAAACTTTGATATTAAGTCGGCTCTCAGGCAAGGATATGGGGATAGGAATAACAGCTCTTTACTAGGATGTATAACAAGGCAAACAAACAACAACAACTACAGCATTAATAATAAACAAAACCAGGAACCTCGAGGGGCTTTTGTTTCACAAAAGCCCGGGGCAGTCTGGTCTCTTGGGACTCCAAGAGCACCAAGATGGAACGGTGGAAGATCCCGGGCTGGTGGATGGGATGTACCAGAAGCTCCGCGGTGGTAGCTGGAAGGGCAGGGATGTCCTGGCAGGGCAGGGCAGTGCAGGGACACAGCGTATCCAAAGCGGTGCCGAAGGAAAGCGGCGACAGTGGAACAGGGCCGGCTCAGCCCAGCAGGGCAGGAGGAGGAGAGCTCAGAGTCCCTGGGCACACGAGGAGATGATGGTAGATTTCCTCAGGACCGGACCCGGTGATGGCAGTGAGAAACTCTTCCTGCAGCAGGAGCGGCCTGTGTCTTCTCTCTCCGATGCCGAGAGCAAGAGCGCCCCAAACTGCCCCCACCCCTGCCTTTATCTCCCAAAAACCTCGTGCTATCAGGTATCACCTTTTTCCCATCCCCCGGAGAGAAAACTCCCTGAGACCAAAGAAGGGTGTAGCCCCCGTGCTACACCTTCCTAGCCGTTCCTATTGTTTAGGTTAAGCACCCCTAAGTACCCAGCCATTAGTCTCCTGGCGACTTTTGTGGGAAAAAATTCTATAGAACAAAAAAGAAAACCAAATCTAACCCCCAACAAATCAATACAAGGAATTCCTAACCTGCTGACAGGTATCTTTTTCAGATTGCAAAGCTATTCACCTACTGCATCTGATTCTTCTGTATGAGAAATATTTTTGACTTTTCCATATGTTACTGTAAGATTGAGCCTTATTAGGAAGATTAGTTACTCATCTAAGATTTAAATTCCTCTTCTCTGTTTTCAAATTTCAACAAATCAACTGAAGACTTTTTTTTCCTACAATGGACTTCTTCCATTCCTATTATCTTTTCAACACACTTTACGCCCCATGATCATCCCGTTATCTTTCTTGAGTTGCTCTGTTTTTCTGTGTCTCAGTCTCAGAAGTCTCAGTTCAATGACAATTCATTGTTTCCTTCTCTTTGATAAGGCCAGATATTGATTGTTTCCTTTTGTCATATTTCAACCTTTCTGACAACCTCTTTACTTTTCTGGTTCAGGCTATGCTTCATAGCCACGTTCTTGGAAATTAGGTCTTTCTAACATTACAGTGAAATTTCTAATGATAGTACTATGAGTCCATGAGTTACAGAGATTTTTTCATTTGAAATAAGTCAATGACAACCCCTAGTAAATGACAGAATGTTTGACCTTTACTACAGGAAACAAACAAACAAGAAAGAAGAGAAAAGAAAAAAGTTAACATCAAAAAATCTTTATTTTTAGGTCTATTTTATAATAGGTACTACTATTGCTTTTTTTTCTTCTTTTTAAATCACTTCAGTTTGCAAAACAAGTCACAGACAAATAAGTTCTGCTAATAAGCTCTCAATGGTTTGATGAAGTAGATGAACACTTCTAGAAAAGTTAAAAGAATGAGCCTTCTAATTAAAGCTCTAAGGTGCCACAGGGTAGAGATAATAGTATTTAAACAGAAAAAGGCACAACTCCTTATTGATAGTGATAACCACTTAGCCACATTTAATTTTTTTCAGAGCTGGTAGTTGGCCAGAAAAATTAGCCAAAAAGTATGCAAATAATTTGCTGCATTAAGTTTCTGCAGCTTTAATTAATGGAATTTAATTAATTTACTTTCTAATGCTTGTCCAGGAGGAATGAACATTCGAAAGGTATTCTGTATTGGAAATGTAATTTAGAGATTTAATCTAAGTTTATAAACTTATAGTAGAAATAGTCTCTCTCAGCCCTTTGTCTTGTACAGTCTGTAACACATTAAACATGCAAAACTTTCAGGGGTAGGAAATGTGCTTTACGCAACTTTCAAACATAACATGTAAATTGATGACACTTAAAATATGCAAAATATAATTCACTTAAGTTCATTTCACCAGATAACAAAGTGGTAAAATTACATTTTGAAAAGAAATGAAAGTCACTAGCAATATCAATATTCAGTTTTGCTTGTGCTCAGCATCAGACATTCACTGCCCATGTCCTGCTGTCCACACTACTCCTGACACAAGCCAGGATGCCACTGGACTTTGGGCCGCCTGGGCACATGCTGGATCATGTTCAGCTGGCTGTTGACAAACACCCCCAAGTCCTTTTCCACCCAGTACCTTTCTGGACATTCTGCTCCAAACCTGGAGTGGTGCAGGGATTGGTTGTGAGCCAAGGGCAGGACCCCAGTGTGGAGCCTCATAGAACAGGTGCCAGCCCATCAATCCAACCTGCCAAGATCACTCTGTGAAGCCTTCTTACTATCAAGATCCTTATGGTGTCAGGTTCCTAATTTTGGTTCTCAAAATTAAGAGACAATGCTTTCCAGAAAATCAGTGGAAAAAACAATCCCTCTTCAGAGTATGATTTAAAGTCCAAAAAAATTCTCAGAGATAAACTAAATTCAGTATTGTAAACACTTTCATCATGTCTTGTGAGATATTTTGAAAGTAGGAGTCACCTGGTTACAAATGTTAAAATTATTGTCCTGTGGAATTGACATGATGGTATTTCTGACTTGTCAATTCAGAAATATAAAGAATGAATAATGTAGAAAGATTAACAGAGCATATCTGCTTATTTACAGATTCAAGATACGTAGTAAAACTGCAAGATCGGCACACTTGCAGCTATCACAGTTAAAAAAAAAAAGGACAACATATGTACACAAAGTAAAATATCTTCAATAACCTGAGACAGATTAAATGCCAAGCCACTGAAGGCAGCAATAGAACTTGATCAGCATCAACCGGAATGCACATTTCTACCCATGAGCCCAGGAGTCCCACTTCATCCCAGTCTGGATCCATCAGTGCTATCCAGCCAGTCTTCAGATATCTGCTGCACAGATGCCTTGGCTCTGTGATGTAGTGGGCTTAGCTCTGTAAGGACTTTCAGCGCTGTGTTGGTACTTTACATCCAGCCTGGTCCCTACCCTGTTACCAGCCCCTGGATCTGCTACCCAGAGCCCCTGTGGGACTGTGTTGAGCCCCTGTGGTACTTTGTCCCATTGAAGAGAGCACAGCCTCTGTGAAACTGATCCAGTGACCCTCAGTTTCAGGTTCTTTGTCCAGCCTTTGCTTTCCTCTGACAATAAAATTACAATTAATTGGATCTCTGTCAAGACAACTTCAAAATCCATCTGTATTTGCAGGGAAAGAAATCCTTCAGGAATGCACATTCAATGTTCATATTAAACTAGCAAGTTAAAATTATTACTCTTAGTTACTTTTTATGAGTTGCTTAGAATAGAGTCATAAGATAATTCAGGTTGGAGAAAGTTCAGGAGAGCTCTAGTCCAACCTACTGCTCAAAGGGTCAACTAGAAGAATAGATCTCAAAGGGGAGATTCCAAAATCACTCTAGACAATTTTGGTAAGTATGTCTGTCTTTCCACTCACCTGAATGAAGATTCTTCTCTCTAAGCTGCATAAATATATTTGAAGAATGCTGTGACACCTCACTGTCCCCAGAAACTCTTCTCCATGCTGAAGAAGCACATCTCTCATTGCCTCTCCTTGGAGGGTGAGTGCTCCATGGTGACCCTTCCCTGAACTTGCAGCAATGTATCAGCATCTTTCTTGTGCCCAGGATCCAACAATGAATGCCATATTCCAGATTTAAAATTTGCTTTCCCTGGTTTACTGACTACACTTGCATTGATGCAGCCCAGTATGTCGTTAACTTCCATCGCTTCCTGGGTGCACTGTTGAATCATGTAATAAGTAGTTGAAGCTTATGTTTATCCTCTTACAGGAAAGGAATATTCTATTAGTCTTTTCCCAAAACAACACAGTAACAAAAAATATGATTTTAGGCCCAAATGAATGACATGAACAGGAGTTCCTGATATATTAGTTTTCTTTTAAAAAAAGAGTATAATATATCTATGATGGTCTAATGACAGAAAAAAATATTCAAGAGAGTCTGACTGGAATCACAGAAAAGCTATTGGTTTCTTTTTTCCCTGAAGATGACCTTCTCTGTAATGTGAAAATCATCACCAGATGTATCTTACAAAATTTACTGGAAAGGCAAGGATCTTTAGCTCAAGCCTTGAAATAAAGCTTTTCATTTGTTTCAAGACCATAATGGTATTTCCCTTTAACAAATCTACTGCTTTAACATGTGGATATATAAGGATATATACTTTTTTTGTATACCAAACAAACAGACTGATTTTTTGTCACAGAATAATAAGCAGGTAACTTTCAATTAATGTCCTGTATGTCACAACTTATTAGTTCATTTATATTGTTCCTAAAGTAAAATCAGATGATAACCAGCCTTATAATTCTGTGCAGTTTCTGTGGTAAATTAAATGTTTATGTTTTCCTATGCTAAATTTACACAGATTAAACTAGAAGATGATGTACATGTAAATCTTAAATTTTTTTTCTTCAGATGCTGTAAGCACAATTAGCAATACTCAAAAAAGAGAAGTAAACTGGAAATTCACCTTGGCTTTGCACCAATATATTGAATTTTTCAATTCTTCCTGTTCATAAATCAATGAACAAAATTAATTTATATAATTATTAAATAGTTTAGTTATTCTCAAAGACAAAAAGAGTCAATAGATCAGATGAACTGTAATCAAGTTCTAATTTTGATCAGAAATGGAAATACACATATTTAGGCCAGATCTGTAGACCATATCATTAAATATAGAGCAAATCCAAGTAAATTCTGTGAATAAGTTCCCTAGCTTCAGTCCTTCAAAGAAATGGACAAATTCAGAGAGAGACTGAAAGTTACTCTTGCCTTTGTTGCATACAGGCAAAAATCATAGGAAAAATCCACCAGCGAATAACAGGTGAATGATCAGACAGGTCAGTATGGAAGAGTTTTTGACTGATGAGCAGAGGATGAATATAATTGAAATACTGCTGTGGCCTTTCAGCACTCCCACAAGTTGAAAGTTCCAGCTGCCCTAGGAGTCAATGCAATGCTCATCTGTGACCCAAAGGCAGGAACAGCAATAATACCACAAGTACTTATGTTTGTAACCATGTCACATGCATTTATGTGAAAATAGTGTGAAACTGATTAAGATTTCTGGGGAATACAGTGAAAAACATTAATACTCAAACAAGTGTGAACATGGCAGTGAAGAGAAAAAACAGTGTGTTGCAGTGCGGCCAGGTATGACTTACCTATACACCTACAAGTCCTAGTCATTTATGCTTACGTTATAGCCAGTAGCAAGGATTAAAACTGGCATAGTAGGCTGGAATTGTTTACTCTACCCTCTACTGTACAGGATGCCTGCCATGACAATACAGGATATTGACATCAGCACTGTAATGTGTATTGGAAGACTTGTGTAGTGGATCCTGACCACCTAATCCCTCACACATGATAGGAGTTATAAAATGATGTAGCAGTATTTAAAAATACCACCTACAAAATAATGTACTGAGATTAAAGGGGAAAGCTATAGAAACAATGCCATTAAAATGAAATGAAAATAAAAACCCCTAAGTAATGAACCCAAAGCCAGAAAACAGGGCAGTATCCTTTTTTACCTTCTTTTGCATTTTTGCCCTGAGTAGCACTGGCAGTGAAGACTGATGCATATCATGATTTTCATGGACAATTCAGAACATTCTATCAAATAAATAAATTTGATTTAAGTTCTAAAATACAGTGACAGAAGAAGAGAAGAGATCTCCATCCCTTAGAAGTGAGCAGTGAAATATACTCTGAAATATCTCACATGGAGAAGCCAAACTTAAAACCAAGGGGGTTCTGGATGAGAGGTTTGGAAAAAGAGATCTCAATCGCAAGGGAAAATGAGACTGTTCAGAAGGAAAATCAGTGTTAAGATTTCAAAATCTCAAGTTTCTCTTTTGTAACTATTTTCAATCTATATTACATATTTAATCTTTGCGACTTATTTTTTTTTTTTAATTTTTAATTTATCATTTCAAGTCTGTATAGTGATTGAACTGGATTCAAGTGAATATAACACACACACTGTGTAATCCTGTCATGAAAGACCCAAAACCAAACATGACAAACTTGTTTCTTGGTGCCTTTGCAACTCAAAACAATCTTGGGAATCCAAAATCCTGTCATGTATTTTCTTCTAAGCTCCAAGCATCAGTTTTGTGTGAGTAAACCTGTCAGCAGGTTTAAGCATTGAAATGCAGATAATTAGTGAGTTAATTTACAACTCTGTTATAACCTCCTATTGTCACTCTACATTACATGTTACATCAAGACGCAGTTTGATAAATGTTTTAAATTAATGTAAATGTGCTGTTGTCAATGAAGCTATGTTTTCTCACACCATCAGTTGTGTCTATCTCATCTATGACTTAGGTTGCTTGGGTTACTATTGGTATTTTTGAGCCATACAGCAGGCTGGACCAGAGAAAAGGATGAGGAAATAATACAGATGCAACAAAATTTGTTTTCATCTGTTATTATTTCCCTGTAGGTAGCCTGGTGAGTTCTAGGCAGAGAGGGAGAAAGGAACATGACAATAGGAATCCAATTAATTCTGTAGGACCTTAAAATTAATAGTGACATTAAATAATCAAATTAAAATAATTTTGTCTTCACTCCTTTTTCAATTCCTTTTTCCTGTTCTCTAGTTCTGATTTAATCTTACCAAGTTGATGGCAACCCCCCTGAAAAATTCTCAAGTACTGTACTTATTTGTCTTGGTCCATTGGTCAAAATTGCAGTGTGTAGCCCACCAATGCTAATGTGAGGAACTCATGTTATCAGAGTATTCCTATCACTTTGCAGTTATAACTAAATCTGTTTCATCAATGTTTAGGTTCTGTCTTCTTTTGCATTTTAATGTTTCAAGAATTTCTTCTTTTGATTTCTTTTCCAATTAAATCCTTGGTTTTGAGCAATTTTTTCCTGGTTTTAATAAATGTTATTTTATTTTGAACTTAAGAGGTGTCCTATGTATAGTAAATAAATAAATGTATTTAAATGATAAACAAGTGACTCAAACTATGGGTTCAGATTAGATTTTATGAAGAAGAGCATGGTGCTCTTTGCCAAGGTCACAGGCTTGATTCTGGTATGGGCCATTTACTTAAGAGTTGGACTCAAAAGTCCTTGTGGGTCCTTTCCAACCCAGAGTAGTCTGTGATTCTGTGAAAAATTCTTTGCTGTGAAGGTGGTGAGTCACTGGAACAGGCTGACCAAAGAAGTTGTGAATGCCACATCCTTGGAAGTGTTTAAGGTCAGGTTGGATGGAGCTCTGACAAACCTAGTCTGGTGGCAGATGTCCCTGCCATGGCTGGGGATTGAAACATGATGAGGAATCTGTATTTCATTGTATCTCAACAATATGTGAAGCTGGAATGTATTTTAGGTGTGACAGCAGTAGAATTTTTTGTGGGTGGAAGAAGAAAGTTTTTCCAAATGAAGATGCTTCATGCCCAGAATAACACATTCTTACTGCTTGCAGTATGAGCTCTTGTGACAAGTACAGATCTGAACAACGCTGCACTGTAATTAAAGATGACACAGCACGTTGTTATTTAACAACAATATTTGCCTATAAACATCTTATTCTTGTCATCTGTCTACTTACTATTAACTAGTAATCTGGAGTGACAGGGTGCTGAGAAGAATAAGCATTTAGCACAGACTTTTATTTCTACATCATCAGTTCAGACCTGGACTTCATGTTGAGAAGCCATTGTCTAGGAACATTTTCTTACTCTTGTGATTCCAAATCATTTCCCATAGGATGCATATTTCATCACAAAATCAGCCCTGCAACTGGCACTAAGTGCATCAGTGTTGATTATATCTTTAGAGAAGCTGGGAATTGAATGTTGCAAGTGGCAACAGTATTTGGTCCTTAAAGAACAAAGAACAAATTGCTTAGAAGCACACTGATAGAATAGTAAGGGTAGAACAACATTAATGCTAAATTCATTTAAAAAAATCTTTTGTGATCCTAATATTTTTTATTTCTTCTTTAATCATGCAATAAATATAAAAGGATGTCTCCTAGTCTTCTAATTTTTTTTTATACGAAAGCAGTAGGATTGTTTTCTGACGTCAGGTTTCTTCATTTTCTCAATACACACTTCGGTTGTGTGCTATTTTACAGCAGGGAAATTGCAGAATGTAAAATTAAAAACAAAAGGAAAGAAGATATAAGAACTCTGCACAAAAACTTCAGCTGATATTTTAATGGGTTTTCTTTAAATCATTCCATTGATACTATTTTCCAAAAATTATTTTTAAATGTTACATTCTACATGTAATGAACTAATTTCTTTTTATTATGTAATCTTCAGGAATTTTAAATTAAAAAATCTATCAAGAATTAATAATGAATTCATCAATTTATCCAAAGTCAAGAACTCAATATGATTTTTTTCTTAGAATAAATATCTGTTTTAAAAAATAGATTAGCTTTGAAATTTTAAAAAGAAGTTTTAAATTTTCGTCAATGTTTTGTGACCTTTCCACATACATCTATAGTATTTATCTCAGATAAGCAGCTTAGCCAAATAATTTTTAGCTATAACATGCCACTGGTAGTCTATGAAATTGTTAGTGGCCTATTATCCCCTGGCAAAGGAATTACTTTTTCTATATGGTGTTCAGGGATTCAAAAGAGAATAGCTCTTCCAGAGAAAAGATTAATATTTACATTTATTTAATTATTTCATTTCATATATAAATGTAATTTCATTTCATATATAAATGTAATTTAATTATAAAATACTTTCAATCATTTAAACTTTTTTCTTTTCAAATTGTAAGGAATTTGACTGACCATCTAGTTCACAGTATTATTATCCATCCTTCTCATAGCTCTCTACATTTGCACTGAGTTTTGCTTTCATGGCCTTATAGGCTATTGAGAAATTCTCTGCTAAGAGCTGATCAAAAAAGTAAATCTCTTTCAAAATACACTTCTAACAAATTTCATTTTATTTTAATAGGCAAAGAATTCCAATGCTGAGTAGGCAATTGCTTTTCCCTTCATGTTAAAATAAAACTGTTGTCATAATCACCACTAAATGATTATGCTAGTTTTGTTCACGATAATGTTAGTGACTGACATAACTGGATGCTTCAAGTTCCCCTATTTCCAAGTTTTTACATATCACATAATTTTTTGCTCAAAAGTATGACTATCTTTTATAGCTCTAAGTGTCCAAATATGAACTATAAATTTAACTCATGTGAGAAATTTGCAAATTTTGAAAATCTGTTAAGATGAGAAAATGAGTCTTTTAGGTTAGAGTTCTGTATTATTCTGTATTACGTTCTCTTCATAAATAAATTTCTCCATCTGCAGAGTTCCTGTCTTTTGAAGAGTTTTTAAGATTGCATGCTGGCACACTGAACCTGTTCTTGCAGATCTCTCTGTTTTGATATTATTGCTACAGAAGTTCTGTCAAAGCTATCACAAATCAAAGCCAAAATGCTATCAAAAACCAAATGCAGACTGAAGGATTAAGCCATGTAGTTCTAGATGGTTAAGTGGTACTTATCAGCAGTTTCATTTTCATTAGTTGTATGGATATTTCAAAGTCTGCTATTGTGAATGACTATTTCAAAGTTTCATTCAGCTGTAACTTAAAATTTGAAGGAAGCACCTGCTTATAAACATGGAGCTGCATTTAATTAGGTACTTTAATGAGCAGTATATAGTGGTTCCTGCAGAATACTGTTTCAGCTATATTGGATTACAGTTATCACTGCTTGTCTAGACATGGGATCAAAATATTAATGTTAAATTAGATTGCCTTAAGTTTTTTGTTTTTTTTTTAGTCAGGGTACTGTACTTATCTTAACAATATGATAGTCCAATAGCTGAAGAATATAAGTTCACCAAGCAAACCTTAAAATCTCTTGAGAAATTTCTTTCAAGACTTGCAGTATGTATTCAATTATTCTTTAAATGAAAAATGGCATTGAAAATATATTTAAAAAAACCCAAACTAAAGTAAGGCTGGCATATAATTAAGATTTCAAATTAATCACTGTCTTAGTTGAGCTTCAATATGAGGCAGGTATCAAAATGATAAATTGCACTACGATACATTGACAAATATGGCTTATTTAACAACATTATTCTGAAAGAAATAAATTAAACAGAACATTGAAATAGTAAGTGGATTTTCACCAGACTAAGGGAGAGACATCTTTTTCCCCCAATAATTAAGTTTTCCTCAAGGCAGAAGAAATGATAGGTTATTCATTGATTTTTAACTTCCAAAGAATGACTTTTTTTTTTTTTTGTAAATGTTAAAGCAAATAAATATATTTCCATTCATTTTTTCTGGAACAGAATTATGCGTGTTTTGTAGCTCTCCAATCAACTTATTTATTTTTTTTAAGATTTATCAAAGAAAATTTAGCACTCAACAACCACTGAAGTCTAACTGCTAATTATGGTAGAATAAAACACTAGATCTATAATCAAGCACATGTGCATGAGCTTTTTTCCTGAAAATTATATGTCATTTTTCAAACAAAAGAATAGAGAAGAGAATGATAAGTCTATTTAGATGAATTCATCTCATATTCCCCCAAACATAGGATGACAAATATTTGGCAGCAGAAACAATCTTTAACTGTATTTTTGCATACTGATAATGAAGTGACACAGCCATCCATAATGAGCTTTTGAGAGGTTCTAGTGGTCAGATGCTCCCTCCTGCATGGCACCGTCCCCTGCCTGCAAGACAGACCTCTAGACAGACTATGTACTTCTTGCCTGGACCTCAGGCACATAATTTTACAGAGCAATTGCTCTTTTTTCAGCCTCACAACTACTACTTCATGCTATTCACTCATCTGAGTGGTAAAAACACAGCCAAGGGAAACCTTAAGCTGTTCTAAGGTTGATATGGGATTCTGAGGGGAAGAATGAGGAGCATGTGATCCCTTAAGGAGTTGGTATCCCTTTCAGTCCTTCTGATTAGGAGAAAAGCTCTGGCTGCCAGAGCATCCAGCTGACCAATGACTGGCTGCACAGCGGTCTCCAAAGGTTTGAGCTTCATAATCATAGTACTTCATCTGAAGACAAAGTAGGACTGCTGGGAAAAAATGAAACTACCTGATCAATGCAAATAAGAATATAATTGTATGTGGACATTTTTAACTCGGAAGGAGGGCCTTTAAAAATACTCTTTTCAGGGGATAGGGACCTGACTATAGAGTAAAAGAAAATTAGGCCCAGGTTTAGAAGGAAGGCTGGGAAGTAAGTACTAAAATTGGGACACTAGACTTTCAGACATCATATTTTGATTTATTTGGCAAATTGTTACGCAGAATCTCCTGGGAAGCAATTATGGGGAGGAAGTGCAGTCAGAGAGATGGCTGATTTTTTTAAATGACATCCCAACTATTTTAAGGGGAAGTGAACTTTGGCAAATGACTCATGAGGCTAACAAGGGAGCTTCTTAATGAACTAAAATGCAAAGAAGTACAGAAAAAAAAAATGGAAAAAAGGATGGGCAGCAAGAAAGGTATATAGAAATGGTGCCTAGGAAGAAAATCAAGAAGGTCAAAGTCCAAGGGGGCACTAACACTAGAGAGGGGTTTAATGGATTATACAAAGGGATTCTCCAAGTATGCTAGTGGCAAAAAAAGGAAAGGGAAAATTGCAGATTCCCGAGATGGCAAAGTCAGTAATATTCAATATGGAAAAGGCCAAAGAACTCCATGCCTTGTGCGGATTGCTCTTCATAAGGAGTAACCTGTTCATGTAACAGTCCAGTAGGGAAAGAGAGAGGTAATTGGTTCTAGGTTAACATTGAAAAGTTGGGTATATTCAATTCACAGATTCACCCAAGGGTACCAGGAGAGCTGTCCCACCCTGACTGAAAAGTTGCTGTTTATAATCCATGGAAAATTATAACAATATTCAGTAGTCCTTCATGATTAGAGAAATTAGTGATACACTTGTCCTAATGAAAGCAAGAGCGATCACTATAGGCACTATAAACTAAAAATCCTTCCCTCAGTTCCTGGAAGTAGCCTAAAGAGCACATTTTTGTAATCCATTTTCCATCACCTGAAAGATTACGCTAACTGAGAGTAGTTTGCACAGACTTACCAAGGGCAAACCATGCTTGGTGAGCCCAAATGACATTTAAGCATCTGAAGGGATGTAATAAGTGGCCACTGCTTTCAGCAGCAACTGGCCGCTGCATCCAGTAGCTCTGAAACGGGGACACTTCCCTGTCTGGCCACAGAAACCCAGACCTGGGGCAGCCTGCGGCCTGGAGATGTGACTCAGGCCAGTGGACTTCCTTGCTGCTTTCCCATTTGTAGATTTAACAGTTTCACAGCTGAGCAACAATCCCAGAGGAACACACAGACACACACAAGATACTGACAGGACGGGCTACAGACTGCCACAGGCAAGGCACTGCTTTGACAGCACCTCCCTGAACATGAGCACCGGTGGCCAAACCCTCTCTTTGTTCGGCAGACACAGGAGGTCATTCATGCAGGCGCACACACAGAATTCCCTGACTTTGTGAGCACATGAACGTTCACAGGTCCCACAAGCAGCAGCATGATCCCTCTGCCTGCCTGGCAACCCCACCCAGATTCCAGGCCCCTCACTGGCCCCAGGGGTCCCCTCATCACTGGCTGGTCCAGCCTGATGCTTACTAGCAAACATGCAGTACTGGCATACTTGTCCAGCATGGACTCCCCATCCTCACCCCAGGTCCAGAACCTCCTTCCTGCTGGTTAGGCCAGATGGAAGTCTGCAGGTCAGTGACCCATGCTCACCCAGTTATGGAGAAGCTGAAAATCACACTGCCTCAGCACCTGTCGCACGGCTTCCTCCAAGTGCTGGCACCGAGCCTCTCACTTGCTTCACTCTTGCAGGTTCCTCCTGATAGCTGTTTTTTGGGACACACATCATTCCTACCCCAGTGAGCAGCAGCTGAGACCCCCACCCACTCAGGTAGTTGGCGTGGGGCCTTAGTCTCTCTGGTAGCTGATACCAGGCCAGGGTTACCTGCACCCCCAGCCTGGCACCAGTAGCTGGCACTCAGCCCTTTAAACCCTCACACATGCAGGACCGAGAGACATTGCTCTGATTTAATAAGAAGATAGGACAGGTTATAGTTCTCAGGTGCAGGCCTCAGCCAGAAAAGTGTATTGATCTTTTGCACACAGTTGTCACAAAATGATGAAAATGAAAAAAAATGACAAAAAATAATTTATTATTTGGAATTTTTGTTTATGTTAATGCTTCAAAAAGCCCATATTAAAGAGTAAGAGTACTCTGAAGCCCGTGATTTTATTGCAGTACTTAAGAACCTCCATAAGAACTCACAGATGCTAATAATAAAGGCTCTATAATTTAGCAGATAAAAGCAGAACAAAAGCTAGTGGCTGGAAGTTCAAAAATCAGAATTAAAAAGTCTAATTTCTATAAGGCAGAGTGATCAGCGGGATCAAAGATAGTTTTCTTAAAACTTGATGTCTTTGAGAGCTAACTTTCTTTCCAGAAGATATTCTTTAGCCAAATCAGTGGTTGTGGTATCAAGAAGACAGTGTGAATTGCTATAAAAATTAACCAGATTACATCCACAGAGCTATTTTTCTCTCTCTTCCTCTGGATTTATACAGCAACGGTGATACCAGTACAGCATATAGGTAAAATAGGTAGAAGCACCATGGCAATCTGGTATTGATGTCATAAGGAATTGATTGTCTTCTGTGCTACAGCTTTACTGTGCATCTGAAATTAGGAATGGCATAAAAGTCTGTAGTAGATACAAGTCTATGAAGAGGCATTAGTGGGATATTTTCCATCCAAGTTATTATTCCATAACATAAAAGATTTGTTAGACAATTTTCTAGGGCTTTCTAGACAATTTGGCNCCTTTCCCTTTCCCTTTCCTTTTTGAATTTAATCCAATTTTTATTAAGGAGCTGTTGAAGCAACGTAATGACAGAGACCACAGCAGTTATGAAAAACTGTGAAAAGCAACAACAAAGATCCTATAGTACCCATCAGGTTAGTAAGCTCAGTGACAAATTTACAGCTTAAATTCTGTGGCTTTTGCAACTCCAACCTGGCAAACAATTATTCAGTGCCTTTCTTGTGGAGAGCACTCCAACATTAAGCAATAATTCATTGGTACTCCTTTAAATTTTATCTTAAGCTAGCAATGATATTATTAGCTTTATACAGCTAGGACTTCATGAACCTTACCTGAATCCAAGATTTAGTTTATGTGTAACCACATTTCTGAATTCTGATAGAGAGCTAAATTCTGCAGGAGACCTAAAAATAGTTTATCCTATTTGTTCACATTCTCTAGCTTTATACCAACTGCCAAAATTATTTTTAACACCCACATCCTGGCATATTTAGGTCCTACTAGTATTTCTTATCTGCATGCTTCAATAATGCTGTACATCAGCTACCAGTTTTTCTTAATATTACTGAAAGAAATGCATGATAAGTCCACAGAAATCACTAGATGGAAATCCTATTCTATTAATAAACACTATCTTCTCCCTTCTCTGCTTCCCCACATCCCATTATTCATAAAGCTGTGATCATTCTTGAAATTTTTAACATTGCTCTCAAATCCCTCTCAAAAATATTTCAGCAGAATTGCTGAACTCCACAGCAGCACTCCAGTACAAACATGAAGACCATTTCATTACTTATACAGTGTCTAATAATTCAGTTTTATAACTCAGCTTTAAAATTATGTGCAGCAGTACAAACCAGATAAAGTTATATTTCATACCACTATTATAAATATTTCCAATTCACCTCCTGGGCATTCAGAGTTTTCACTATAAGGGTATTCATATATTAAGTTTTTCCATTCTTTGCCATGGCCAAGAGGATAAGACAAAAATGTCTATCATATTTAACTTGAAAAAAGGTTGCCATAAATTCTAGCAGTACATTTCTTAATGAAGTCAATGATTTTAGCAACGTCAGCTACCTGTTTAACCGCTGTAAAATAACACAGTGAGAACAGAAGGAAGCACTGTTCAAAGCAGGACTGGGTCCACTGAATCCCCTTTGCTGTGTAGCCAAGCTGCTATGCTGCTTTCTTTCTCAGCAGCTGTATTTCCCCTCCCGTACTCTCAATGAATAAAGCTGCTTATGTATCTTAGGACAACAGGAAGCGGAAAAGTGCATCGAAGTCTTCTATTCCAAAACCAAATTATCCCACCAGAAATAAAATAAAAGAGCACAGCTACACTGTACATAGCCTAAATTATCAAACAGGAGATTAAATAGCATTCTTTCTCCAGAGATTAATACCTATACATGTTGTAGAGAGCCTGAAAATTACTAAAAAACCTCCCTAGAAACCTCTCAAGAAAAAAAAACCAGGCACAGAATCAGCAAACTTAGCACTTCCCCATTCTTCACTCCAACCAGCTGTGTCGCTAGAAAGTGCTGTGTCCAACACAGTAAAGCTGTGTCACTAGAAAGTGATAAAATTAGCTCCAGGTTTTTGTTGGTTTTTTTTTTATCCCCCCTTAATTTTTAGTTCACCTCACCATTTTCTCTTGTCACTGTAAGTGAAGTCTATTACTTTTGAGTAATATGTTCCAGTTTTCTCTCATGAAATAATTTCTCTTCAGGGGCATTTTGCTATATAGAAAGGTATGTTTATCAGATGTGTTCTTTTCTGAATAATAAAGAAATCGAACATGTAGAAGTTTGTGCACAATGGTACCAAAGATAACTCAAATTTGCCTTTTGATATACAGGGAAGAAAGAGGGGGTGAGAAGACAAAGGAGAGAAGAGAAGAATGAAGGGAGATAGATTGCAGACTGTGGCTTATGATATTGATGTTTAGCAGGCCAGAGTTGATATTTTGTGGTCTATAGTGTTCTTGGTTTGACTGAATGCAATTGCAATGGCTTACATGTGGTGGCTCAACATAGTATTTCTATTAATGATATAGTTTTATAACTTTTCATACACATTTTTATTCTCAGGAGATCAGAAAATTAGTATTTTCCTATATGTTATGATCAAGAAAGTCCACCATAGATTCATATTTCCCATAGATTCTGCCAGGTACTCTGGAGTTTCTTGTCAACTTTCAGCTCAACTGCCAATTTGTCAAGAGGATGAGAAGTCAGAAAAATAGATGTTTGGAGGCTTTATTATTAATTTTTTTAAATAGTGATCAGTAATAGATACCATGTAGCCATCTACTTACGTAATTTATTTCAAAATATTTCAAAAAATTGTCACCCTGATTTTTTCAGCTTCTGTTCACAGCTTTCATGATTTTGAGTTGTTTCTCACACTTGGGTGATGTAAACACAGCCAATGTTTTCATAAATTCAAAGAAAGTTTTCATTCCTATTCTTAGAGATATGGACAGCTGATGGACAGTTGTCTCGACCAATGGGATGGGGAGAGGTGTCAACCTTCTCCCCCAATCCCTAGCCTTTGTAGAAATACTATAAATAGACTCATATCTTTTAAAATAAATATAATTAGTTCATGCCTTCTCACCAAAGTGTGTGTGTGTGTGTGTGTGTGTGTGTGTGTGTGTCCATGTGAAGGACAGCGTCAAAAAATATTTTAATTTTTTTCTGATTATGAAAGGTATGTTCCTTCTTTTTCAAATTACAACTGGATCTAATCCCTTCAGATATGTCTCTGCTTCTCACCCTATCCTCCCATGCCACCTCTATCATTTTGCTTTATTGCAATGACAGGTTGCTAATCATTTCTATCTTAAATTTCAAATTACATACCCATAATGCAGCTTTAAATTATGAGGTCTGATACTAAGTATGCAGACGTTTCATCAAGAAGCTAAGAAGGAGCTACTGGGCAATCAAAATTTTTGAAAACTGGATACTAGGCCAGAACCAGATTTTAAATGTTGATTGCGGGGTTATACATGTTCACAAAGAGTACAAGAACAGAAATGGAAATTGCCCTGATGTGATTATCATTTAAATACATCTATTCTCTCACATCAAGGAAAAAGGCATTAAATGAATGTAATGTAATATAATGAGTTTTCATTTCTTTGCTATCTGGGTATAAAGAGGATAGCTTCGCATGAAGTCAGAAAAAAACAGGTATTGAAAAAAAATCTCTGACTGAAGTTACCTTGATTCAGCTTTTAAAACAGTAGATCTGCTGTGGTAAGGGAGACTCCATTGAACTAAGATTATAGTATCCAGCCTAACTTTTTTGAAAATTCCTAATTTCACAAAATAAAGCATCAGTTTCTTAAAAATATGAATATCAGGTTCAAGGTAAGAAGTTCATGTTTTGTTCTACAATGCTGATTTCTGTGGCTGAAGGTAAAATTTCCCCAGACTTTATACTGACCTAGAAGCTTGAGTTCTATTAATCAGCATGTTATTTTCACCTAGAAAGGAACTATGTGAAGAGTCAGTCACATGAGCAAGTTGAAGTCTATAGCTGATCATCCATTTTAGTTTTAATTATTCTCTATCATAACTGAGATGTGTAGTATGTTGTCTGTTAGCATTAGCAGTGCAAAATTTTTCAGTAAACTGTTTATAAGAAGGACAGATGATACCATATATAATGAATTCAATTTATGCATGAGAAGCATATACTATATTTTGCATAGTTAAAAATCCATAAGAATTGCATAGTGCATTTTAATATAACACTTTTAATAATGCTGCTACTGAGCAGAATTACCAAATGCTTGAAAAATTAACAGACTGCAGACTACCTATAATCTAGACAATACCAGTTACATATAGCCTGAATTTCTCTTTTCTAAATTGCCTATTTTTCATGTGCAACCCCTCTGCGCCCCNAAAAAAAAAAAAAGATAGTGAGTAATCATTTCAGCTATTTTCTCTAATAACTCAAGGAACAAGAAGAGCCTAAAAATTATTTTGTTTTTAATTTCATATCTTGATCTATAGGAGGGAACATCTGTATGATGTAGAATTCTAATACCTGAAGGTAAACTATATCAGCAGCTGAAGACATTTTACTGCAGAGTGATTCCGGACTGTATTTCTACAGCAGCCCTTCATTGCATAAGCAATTTTGGAGAGTTTCCTAGCTATCAAAGTGTTACTCAGCTAGTTATTTCTCAGAGATTAGTTTCTGTTGCAGATGGGACCAAGTAGGGTACAACAACGGCCTCAGAACTTCTCCAGGCAGTTTACTACAGCTCTGGCTTTGTTGACAGAGACACTTAATGGAAACAGAAAAATCAAGTGTCTTAACACCAAGTGTCTTTAAAAAGGAGGGGGGAAAATCCAAAAATGAAAAAAACCAAAACACAAAACACTATAGCAAAGAAAAAGAGAAAAACAACAGTTTCTGTTTATATCCTGTAAAAACTTATTAGAGTTCACAGTCCCGGTACCAAGAAATGGATTTAATAAATGAATGCATGGTATAAACCAACTCTACATAACACTACTATACTGAACTTGGTCTTAAACAAGATCCTTCCTGAAACACACATATAAACCACAGATATATATACATAACAATACTACGAATTTCTGGACTTCAGAATACATGTTGCAGGTCATTAACTTCAGTGTCAGTGTGAAAACTATAGACAATCATGAAAACTGCAATAGAGAAATAGCTTTCCGTCAGTTCAGAGAACTGAGACAGCATTTCTCCTGTGCAAATATATAAGAAGGATTCCATCCATAAAAATTGCAGATGCCACTATCCAGCAAAATTCAAGACTAATTAGTAATGTCTTGACATTAATTTGAATAAGTATGTGTCAGAAGGACCAGAACAACAACAATTAAGTTTTTCAGAATTTAAAGAACTTTAAAGAATTATTAGAGATCATAGAATATTTGTGTCTGGATGAGACTAGAGATTGCAGGTTTTTGAATATTTTGGTTTCAGACATGACCCAATCTGTGAATGACTACATGAAAAGCAAATATTGTAACTTGGATAAGGTTATATATGTGTATTTTTGCATATTTCTGTGAGATGTTTATTTTTTTTTATGTATAGAGATCAGAGGGGAAAAAAACCCAGAATATTTTGTTAAAAATGTCTTACCTTCATAGTAAACTTTAAACCCATGAGCACTAACTGCAAAATCACTTGTCAAGCGCAGTGAAAATACAGATTTTGTACTTGTCACAGGTGGAGGAAGATGAAATCCTGTTAACCTAAGAAACAAAAGAGCACAATTCATGGTTAATTGTTTGAAAAATAAAACTGCATGTGACAGATGGCTGTTCCAAATAATATTTAATCATGGAAAGGACAACTGCCTTAAAGGTATGTAGTTTGCATTACTTGAACAAATTATTTTATATGGTAAGTGAGGAATTAATTTAAAAAATTACTGTCTTTGATGGACACTGTATTTAGTATAGATGATAGTAAGATGCAGAAACTGTATTTAAAAACAGTTCAGATTATTGGTAGCTGAAAAATAAAATAACAAAGAATCACAATCCACCAGACAATTTACACTCTTAGGGTTACGTTCAAAAAATGTATTGCACTATATATCTTACCCAGATTTCCACTAAAATTTGCAGTAGTTGAATTTTTCCATATGAATGTGGAAAATTATGAAAGAAAGGGACAATGGTTCACTTTACTGAGGGAATTAGTATTATTTAAACTGTGTACTTTAACCTCAGAAAAGAAATACCTGATTTCAACTTGAAGAGCAGCATCATTATGAAATAACAAATCCATACAAACAGCTCTCTTGAAAGGAACTACAGGGTCATTAAGGATTGTGTTTTTGTTGTTTGCATGTTTGGTTTTGTTTTGTTCTGTTAAAGCCACTGAGACACAAATTAAAGAAATAAAAATGTTTGTGTACTCAGCAATGCTGATAAGCTCTGTTGATACTCACTTCTACATATTCATTTGATGTACATATGACAACACTTATCCTCCTCAGTTTTAGGAGAATAATCTCATCAGGGTTCATATCAGACCAACAAAGTCTATAATTTTTAACTGTCAAGGATGTGTAAAGAACCAATTGAAGAATTTAGCTGTTTTCACACACCAGTGAAATCTAGGCATACCTTTGGAACCCAGTCAGCCACATGTGGTGAATTGTGTAGCAGCTGGGATATTTTATTAATGATTGAGATTAAAATTATTTTTATGTGTTTGTAGATAAGCCCTTATTTTACATTTTACTTTGAATTTAGAATGACTGAAAATTTTAGGTCAAAAGAGACCTGTAGAAGCCACATAGTCCAACCTACTGTTCAAAGTGGTCTAAAAGTCAGAGTCTAGGTTACTCAAGATTTACATTTTCTCTTTTCATTGTTAGCATAAACTCACTGTGGTTTCTTTGTTTGCTAGGTTTGGGGTCGGGTTTTTTTGGTTTAGTTTTTTGGCTGTTGTTGGTGGTGGTTTTTTTCCTTTTTTTTAATGCAGCCATATATTCAGCAACATAGGTTGGTCTTCAGCACACTTTAAGAAATATGTAAACTGATAATTTTTCTGGAAGAGATGACATATATTTTTAATTTTGCTTGATGTAAGAACAAACACCAGTGGTATTTACTGATATTTTAAAACATTTACTGCTGCTTATTCTGAAATCCAGTCTCAGTCTTATTCAGAAATCACAAATTAACTGATAAGTTATGTCCTGCCATTATCAGCATTTCTAGTCTCATCAGAGGGAAGGATATAGAGTGATGAGAAGCCCAGAATTCAAAAGGTCAGGAAATTACTTGCTAAAAAATACTTTAATTGCAACATTAGCATTTATTTAATGTTTTATTTATTTTTAGCTTTAAGATACCTTCAGATGAGCTCTATATGGTGTACCAGTAATTTACCATGAAATTTATTTGCTGTGGGGATCATAAAAAGTTTTATAATTTTCTTT
Organism: Donacobius atricapilla; assembly: GCA_013397315.1. Taxonomy (NCBI): domain Eukaryota; kingdom Metazoa; phylum Chordata; class Aves; order Passeriformes; family Mimidae; genus Donacobius; species Donacobius atricapilla. The sequence continues at coordinate 281,633 of WBMY01003219.1, read as the reverse complement.
GATCTCCATGTACTTGGTGTCCTTAACAGAGACTGTAAATTATTGGCTATTATACAAAGGTTTTCTTCTTAAGCAATCTTTGGAAAATAAAACAAAATTTAAAAAAAAAAAAAAAAGAAAAAAAAAGAAAAGA
>WBMY01003219.1:259352-281483 GCA_013397315.1 Donacobius atricapilla | reverse complement strand
AAAAAAAAAAAGAAAAAGCCTCCTCAATACAATAGCCCATTTATGCCACTGGTTACAGTCATGAAAGATATGAAAGCCAAAATATAATAGTACTCACATCACATAACCAGAAAAATGAAAAACATGAACAAAGGAAGCAAAGGCCCCCAAAGGGGTATATATTCATATATATAGGAAGTCCTCAAATGGTGTAGTTACAAAGCTGTTGCTTGTTCTGCCATTGGAATCTTTATGAATAATATCATTAAAACAAGACTAAACAACTTTGTTTATATGAAAAGATGGAGAATTACTTTTTAGGAGGATATATTTTTTTTTTCTATTAGTAAAAAAAGGTAATAAAATGCTTCCATCTCCCAAACAGGCATATGGATAATTTTTTGTAAGTCAATATCAATGCATTTTTTCCAATAGCTTGGTCATCAACCAATAAATAAATAAATTCATTTGTAAGTATCAACACTTTAAAATAAGCTGGTCAAATGTAAAACAAAACCAATAATTTGAATAAAACTTTGATATATGTCTCAGAGTAGGTTTAGCTGGTATCTATTTATGTACTCAATGACTTAAAAGAATTCTGGGTATAAACATATTTCAGCAGAAAAGGAGTACACAGTTATCCCAAAATATTTAATTTTATGAGTGGTACATAGAACTTAGACGGGTAGTTGGTTTTTTAAATGAACACATATGTTACTAGCATAGTAAACATTACAGCTCCTGATGCAAAACAGATCATTATAAGAACCATTGGATACCATTTAGCTTTCAGCAGAGGGCCTTTTATGACCATCATTACGTTGCATTTAGGCAAAAACAATAAGCTTGTTTCTTTAATTTGGTTGTTAAACTGATACGAAGAAATTCAAAGGCAATATTTTCTGTTTAGTGGATACAAAATTAATAAAAAATTTTAATAAGTAAAAATTCAACATGCAATTATGACTCAGTACAATACTACAGATTTTTAGAAAGAACTGTAATGTAATTCATTCTGACTATTGAAATAACTTAATACTTCAGTATTATTCATTAAGCACAAAGGGACATTGGCCTCAGAGCTTAAGTCTTATTTGAATGTTAAACTCTACAAACTGTCATAAGTGGTAGCTAGAATAGTTTTCATTGCCATTTAAAATGAAACATAGCAAGCACATCACAATGGCAGTAGAGAGATGGCAGGAAAGCAGCAAAATACCTATAAGAAAATGAATGTGCATAGATCTGATTGTAACTTACAAAGGTCAGTCTAAATATCCAACTCCATGTAAGACAACTAAATGTCTGACTACTCTAGTAAAAGTGAAACTTTAGGTAGTACAATTATGCAAAAGAAGCAGTCATCTCATTAAGCAGATATCATACGCAAATTAAACACATTTAAAATTTAAATTTCCTCTAGTAGCTGAGGTTTTTTATCTACAGCAATTTTCCATCTTACATTTCATTTACATATCTCATTCCATTTGTATCAACTTTTTTTCCAAATTTAAAATACCTAATGGAATTATTCAGGTGACTCTCTATTTCTGTTTTAGATGCTGTGAGATATTTAAAACATCTGCACAGAGTTGGGTAGGTATGACATTGTACCACCATGAGATCCATGTGCTTCTGGAGAGATGGAAACCAGGCAGGATGTGCCCACATCTTTTGCTAGGGTCTTCAATCATTCCCTAATAGTCTACCACTTTGGCAGAAAAATATTATATGACAGATGTGCTTTCTCGGGGGTTTTTGTTGTTGTTGTTGTTTTGTTTTGTTTGGTTTGGTTTGTTTCATTTTCGGGTTTTGGGGAGTTTTTTTCTGTTGCTTTTTTTTTTCTGTTTCAGGGTTTTGGGGGGGTTTCTGTGGGGTTTTTTGGGGGTTGGGTTTTTGGGGTTTTTTGTAGGTTTTTTGCTGATTTGGTGGGATTACTGTTCCTTCTTTCTATTTTGATTTTGGACGTGTTCTCCAGCCTGATTAGGAGAACCCATAAGTACCTGATACTGGCTTGGGTGGCCATGGGGAACCATGGGAACTAAAAGACTATGTCTATAGAGGTTTAAGAAAATATATTTCTTTCTGTTTCAACGCTTAAAACTGCAAATTTTAAACTGTGACATTCTACTTGAGTATTTGATTTTAATGATGCAGTTTAGCAGCAGAGTGTTATTAAACACAGAACAGTGATACAAATTTGTGAATTAATACCCTGCATATGAATGAATATATTTGCTTTTCTCTTCCTGGTGCATCGAACAAGCCTGCCAGGCACCTAACAGCCACAGGAAATGGACATGTTATGTATGTAGTGCAAGACTACAGAGATTTCTGGGAGCATAGGAAAAGGTTAAGAGATATTTTTATTTATTCAACTTTTCTACGTCAGAAAGACCAGATGCTCATCCTGAAAAAATTATTGTATATAGAAATTCTAAATCTCCAGTAGCAAATATGGTGAAATTAAAAATATCATGTGGAGACACAATATGTATTCAGAATTTATATATTACTTGCATGCAAAACTACAATGCTATGTAATTTCTGTAACGTGAATCTGGCAATGTTTTCACAATCATCTCAGAGTATAAGAATGGAGAACAGAACCACCCATTGCCTTGGAACCAGAGAAAAGGATTACGAGATATGTGATTAACCTACTCCACATAGACCCAGGACTGAGGAGAAGAAAATCATCACCATCATACTCTTTGGCAAAGAATGAATCTTGCTGGTTGTTCTCCCTAACTACCCCATGGTGCCATCTTTATCCTCCCAAGAAAAACCAAAGTGGCTAAGGATCCAAATGGACATCAAAAGCACCACAGAATACCCCCAGAGAAAAGAGGTAGGTTCTAGGAGGATTCTGTACAATTTTAACTGCCTATTTTTAAGTAATTAGTTGCTTTGAGTATGAGCATTAGTAATATTGTAGGCAGATTAGTAACAATAGCTGTTATATTCACTGTTATATTTTTGTATGTTAAGACTTTTTGGTGAAATAAAACAGATTTTGTTTGAGTCCTCAGATGTCTCTAAGGACTCAGGGTGCAAGTGCATAAAATTTCTTGGTGTACAAATAAAGTGACTAAAGGATATATTTTTCCAGGTGACAGACTAGTTTTGGAGGAATTTGTCTTATGTGTCTTCTGAGTCCTTCCTTATTTATTTTTCAGAAATGGAAAAAGTCAAATGGAGTCTGAAACAAAACATTGTCTTATGTACACAGGAATTTCTAAATATACTGTCACCATTAATAAAATATAATAAATAAATTCTAAGCAGTAGTGATAATGTTTGAACCTATATGAAAATTTCTGGTAATATTTTTGGTGTTGTAAATTATTGAAAATGACATAATGATATTCTTTCAAACATGTCATTATGGAGTGTGTCCCTGTGTCTCTTCCTTCTGTTGGTTACTATATTCTGTCACATGCTATAGATTCAAAAAAAGAAGGCACCTATATTAAACAACTGAATCTGTCTGTTTTCATTTTCTAAGTATATTTTAAAAGACTACTACTCCAAGAGTAATTATACTCTCTGTATTTTAATCTCCCCCACTATCTTTTTTCAATCACATATGACATAATTTTAAAATGACAAATCATCTCAAATTTGTGGTTTCCAAGACTTTAGAGTTCTGACTGAAAATTTCTCCAGTTTGATCAATCATTTGTTTTCTGCTTTTACTGTGGTCCTTGCAATAAAACTAAAATCATATATCACTTTAAGCTGTATGCTGAACTTTAAACTCATCAGCCCTCAAGGCAGACCAGCTCCCAGCCTCAGGATCTAAATAGAGCAATCATTTCATAATTGCAAAGCTAAAATTACAGAAAGAAATCTTGATTAGCCATACAAAAGTGGTCTTGATAAATTGTTTACTTGGGACTGTGATGTGATGTGATGTGATGTGATGTGATGTGATGTGATAAATAAGATGACTGTGTTTCCTCTGTGTTTGTGTATCATCGATATTTGCTGTTTGACATTGATTATGCTTTTAAATAGGTATTTTTTAATATATTTTAACAGCTCTTTGTATTTTTTTTTTGTTTTCCTTTCAGGTTCACAGATTCTAGTTTTTCTACAGTGCATTAGTTATTTCCAAAGAAAATACAGTTCCTCAAGAATATTTCAGCTTAGATGGGATAGTATCCAAAGAAATTCACCAAAAAAGTTATTGTAAGTGAATAGCAGTCTCACTTAATCTCAATAAGTGAACTTATTAGGTCACCGAAATTTTATAGCAGGAAGAGTTTAGTCTAATCTGAAAGATGCACGAAACGTTTGTCCCTAATTTATGTAAAATGATGCAGCAACATAAAACATGTTAACATGCGAAGTTATTGTAACTTTGACAGTAAAATTAAAGAGTATCAAAGCCTATATATTCTCACTTTTAGTTTGATCTCCAAATAAATGGTAATTCTTGTAAAAAGGAGAAGACAGATACTGAAAAAGAATATGCATAATAAGCAAAATGCCAAGTATAAAAGAAAAGGAAACTGAAATAGCGAATATTTTCAAATAACAGATATTTCTAATGTTTTTTTTTTGTTTTACATGAATGTAACTTTTGTTTTCCTTCTACTATGAATTTTTTGTCTTAATTATGCATATTTAAGTGGATAATCTTCAGAAAATAATATTCTTAAAATCTACAGCACATATACAAATGAAACTTCATCATGAGTGGATTTTTCCCATTAAGCTACTATAATCTTCCTACCAGTCATTTTATTTCCTGGTATGTCCAGTAACTTTCTATCTATTATTTATGCAGGCAGTTCCAGTCAATACTTAGCAAATAAATAAATCTTGAATTTAGTAAGGTACTGTTGGGGTTTGGTTTTGTTGGACCACATGCTGATAAATCCATTATTAGCTGCTGGAGTCCTGTCTGTGTGGTTTTGTATTCGTATACACTTCTATTAATTTTCTAAGCAGCAGATGATTAGCTTTAACATCTGACTAGCCCAATGCTACACTGATTCAGTTTCAAATTCAGTGAAATCCTTTGCCTGCCAGATATTTGTTTAACAATTTTCCACTAGCTCCAATTATAATTATTAAAAAAAAAAAAAAAAAAGCCCTCAACAGAAGGATTTGCTTATATGCATTTTCTAAAATAAAAGCATGATCTTCTCACCCAATTTGCTGCTGCATTTGCTGTGGCCAGCATCTACTCAACTAAAATAACAACATTCTTCCGTACTTTTTTCTAGATGCAATTTTTTTTCATCTAACACTCATCAAGTATTTGGTTCTGAATACCATATCCTCTTTTTACTACGTCATGGCATTTTATTATTTTGAATGCCAAGATATTAAAGAAAAGATATGACTAATTAATAAAGTATGGATTTTAAATGTTGAGTGCATCCAATTTGATATCCCATACTTTGCTTGTTAATTTTTTGGTTGCCCTCTTTCATGGGAATGCAAAATCTAGCACTTGTTTCTCTTTCAGTCTGTTCTGTGATCATTTTTTTTTTCTGTGTCACTTCCATAATAATTCATCAGACATGTAAGCATCTGTGCTGATTTTGACTGGGGTAGAGTAGATGTACAAAGTGCATCAAGTACTGCATTGATTGCCAGTTGAGGAAGTAGATTGTCCCACATTATTCTGCCCTGGTGTGACCTCAACTTGAGTACCATGCGCACTTTTGGGGACCAAATATAAGAAGGATATAAAGCTATTAGAGAGAGCATCTAAAGGAAGGAAGCAAAGATGTTGAAGGGCCTTGATGGGAAGCTCCATGAGGAGCAGCTGAGGTCACTTGACCTGTTCAGCCTCGGGATGGGGAGACTGAGCGGAGACCTCCTTGCAGTTACAGCTTCCTCATGAGGGGAAGAGGAGGGGCAGGCACTGATCTTTGTGATGATCACAGAGACAGGACTCAAGAGAGCACGATGATTCTATGATTCTACTTGCACACAAAAGCATCCTACTTTCCGTAGTTTATAGTATATGTTTGGGGTGGGGTTCCTGAGTAACCTTTTGGTTTTTCTTCTTCCTTTTCAACATAGAAGAATGAAAAGAAGTTTTGCATTTTTTTTTTTTAATACAATATTTTAATATTAGTACACCACAATGTTTCTTAGAGCAAAATAACACTTTTTACATCTTACATATGGATTTAAGTTTCTGAAGATTTGAGAAGTCCGTATCTAAGCTGATGGATAACATCAACAACGTTTCCATGATTATGTCTTTCTGATGACTGTTCTAACTGCCAGAGTAAAACTAATTTTCCATTAACACTTCCATGCCTTGGCCTTTTCTCACATCCACGTTTTATGCGCTCACCTATACAACCATGCCTTTTTGAGCTTTGAGCAGAAAAGACCATATCCTAATAGCAAGTTCAAAGAATCACAAAGGCTAAAAAAGTCAGTAAACATTAGCATCTAATCCAACTGAGGATCAAATAAACTCTAAAAGAATTCTGATTATTTGGATCACACAATCACTCATGATGGTGATCAATCACTCACTTTTTGTATACTTACACTTATTAATCAAACTGAAATGTGTCAAACTAAAACTGGTAGATGAAATTCAATTACCTTGTTGAACTAGTTGTTCAATTAATCCAAAGGTTTAAAAAGTATTCAGAAAGGGATTGGACATGTAACTATTAAGTGAATTGAGAATTCAGCGATATATCACTGATAGAATTTCTAAAGCAATTCATGGGATATGAAAATCCCATTATTCAAGAAATCAATGAATTCTTAGGCAGTGAATTAAACTGAGGCTCTCTGATGTGTAAATTTCATTTGTTCATTGGCATTTAGTGTAAAGTTAAGATCTCCTCATCTTTGTCTTGACCCAGGAGTTTTTTCATCCTATTTTCTCTCACTGTCCTGCTGTTGAGGGGGACTGATGGAGTGGCTGACTGGCATCTGGCAGTCAGCCAAGGTCAACTCAGCACAACCTCTAATGCTCTTTCTTACACACCAATTTACAACAAACACCTTTTAAATTTCAGGAGCGTGTTGAAAAAGGATAAGACTTATCTACTGAGTAATAGACAAGATCAATCCTCTTTAGCGTATATGTTTTTGGATGTGCTTGTGTGTATTCATGTGCACATGTAGAGAAGTTAATAAAGGTGTTGAATTGCAGCTGAGAATATTGCAAGATTGAGCTGCAACATCCTGATAAAATTCAGCTTATCAGGTCTTTCAAATTTCTTTCTAAAGAAACAGTTATTTACCCATTGAATCAGGAAGAAAGTAAAGGCTTCCTTAAGAGTATTCCCGTTAAAATATGTATAGGAGTAACTCCTACAATTTTTAAATGCCTATTCAATTGGTTTAAAATAAATAAACAAAATTTAATAATCTATAAAACAAAGCAGACAATTGAACAGAAGTGGTCAACTAGTATCAAGTTCTATTCTCACTGAAAATAGCAATAAAAATATACTTTGTTCAACAAGTCATTAACAAATTACCGTAAGATTTATGAACTAATTTATTTTTGTTAAATGATAATTTTTCCCTGTCAAAATGCAAAACTGCTCATGCAATCTATTATTTTAAAATAATGATCATAGGTCAAGGCTGAACATTGTTAATTGAAAAGCTGCTTTGAACTAAACAATAAAGTACTCATCAGGTTCTGGTATGATCATTATATTCTGTACAGAACATGTTTCTAAAAACTGCCATAATCCATTATCAGAGTAAAACTTTGATTATACAACTCTCCACTTTTTTTTTTATCATCAGAAATTAAGCCAATTTTATAAATAATTATCTTTTCTAAAGCAGTTAATTTGTTTCAAGACATAATACTCTCAAGAAAACTTCAAATGATAAAGTAAGAAGAACCAGACATTGCACTACCATACAAATAGTTTTTAAAAATATGTAGGATGTGGATTATCCTGATTCTTGGAGAGAAAAACTGATAAGAACAAAATGTATCAAAACAATAATCTTTAGAGAATTTGAAAGGTCCTAGGTCCTTAAAGTACAAATTAAAACAAAAAAAAATTAAGCAAGTAGTATATATTTTTAACCTTGAGCAGGTGGAATATGGTGGCAATATAGTTTATTGTCCTCATCTTAAAGCTGGGTGAAGATCTACGGTACATTTTAGCAGATCTTGAAGCTTTCAAAGCATCAAAGGAGAGGAACTGGCTCCTTCCAATTTTCCCAGAGTTCTAACACTGACTTCACACTGGTTCTAGTCATTTGCACTCTTCTCCCTGAATTTATTTAACCATCTCGATGAAGAACTATTGCTTTAAAAATAAACCCAAGTCAATTCAGTTAGCAAAGGGAAGCACATCCTCAAAGTGGTATGCCTGACGAGTGCCAGAGCCAATGGAAAAAAGAGAAGGATCACACAGCCAAAGTCAGAGGAACACAGGAGACGGGTTGCTTCTGTGAGTGACAACAAGCTTTTAGATGAGTTGGACTATCTTTTGTAACTTTGCCTTAATGTGTGAAAATAGCACAATATGGAAAAGAGAGATGCCATATTTTGCTTCTCACCATTGTAGGTGCCAGGAACTTCCAGAACAGCTTCAACTTATACTAAATATTCTGTATCGTTTTGGAATTCATCCATGAGCAAAAGGCTTGTGACATTATCACCAGACACTTTATTTCTGTTCTGGTATAGAGATAAATTTGTAGTAGCAGGCCATGTAAAAGAGAACAAACTATACACATATATTTCAGAATCTATGCTTTCAATATGAAAAATTCAGTCTTTTAAAATTGAATAATGGAAACAAATATAATAAAACCAAACAATTCATCAGCTAAATTAGCTGCAATATCTAAAAAAGCCAAGCAAACAAAAAACTCCATGGATTTTATTTCATTCATTTTTTTCCAGAAAACTTTCACTGAATCAGAAACAACTTACTTTTCTCACAGGCCCTTGTTCACTTTAAAGGAGATGGTATATATAAGCAGAGTATGCCAGAAAGAGCAAGAGGGAAGAGAGGATGCTAGAGTAAAGGTGTCTCTCCTCCAACACTATCTATCTTTATACTTAGAGGTCTGGAGCAATATGGTGTTTCAAGGCAAAGTCTGAATCCACTGCAATGAAGAAGTAAGTATGAATAAAGTCTTTCCTTTTGACCTCTGGGGTGAGAAATTAAACTCTGAACTTCTCCGAAATGTCCTTGAGGTTGGGGTAGATAAAAAAAGCAACAAACCAATCAAATTAAACACAAAGTGAAAGAAGAAAAGCAGTTTATAATGGAAAACATTTTACATTTACGCATCTGAAATTCTGGAAAAGACAGATCTAGGAAAAATGGTTGTGGCACTTGAGGTGTTTTTTATCCCATCAAACCAGAAATGTGACTCCATAGTGATCTTTATAAATGCAGTGAAATAAAGGATTCTAAATTAATGTATCTATTAAATAAGTACAATTTATGTTCTACATAAACATAAATAATAAAAACATGTATTTTCAGTCTCATAGAAGGTAAATTAATGATTCAATATTGATTATAACATATGAAATACCATAGAAAAACTTCTAGCAGGAAAATGAAATTTTAAGAAAAGGATACTTGAATTTAAAATAGAAGATAAGGACCCACTTACAAGGGAGAAAGATCTAAATTAAAAGTTGGGATTTGGAAAACATAGATAATATAACAGAAGTGTGTCAGGTACTTTATTCTAACCCTCACTTTTCATAGTCGTGTAATAACTAATCAAACAAAGAAGAACTACTACCAAAATGAACAAAGAAATACCATACTAGTTTCAGAAAAGAGATTTTAAAAGATTTTGTTACTTTTGCTGAAATCGGATAACAAAACGCAACTAGTGTTTGTCTTTGTATTTAGGATTGGAAAATAGCTATGGGCACATAAAATGCACCTTTGTAAATAGTTATAAGAGTGACAGGTCTGCAGCTAGCATTTGCCTTTTTATAAATGGGTTTAAATAAGAATAAAGTCATAACAGAAATATGAGTCCACTTAGCTGATCTATTTGGCAATCATCAAAGGATAGGTTATCTGTCTTATCTTGATTCCATATCAGAGCTGTGTTGACTGACATGAACAGACTCAGATAGCCAAGTAAACAAGATATTAAAAGGAAACAATTGTTACTGCAAACAGGATATCTCTCCTCTTACATAGATAAGTTGGCTAGGCACATTTCATACCAAAATAGTTAGTGTTCTTACTTTTTAGTACTGTAACTCATAAAGAGAATAAAAAGCCTATGTAGAAAGTGTAAAACTTTTGCCATTTTCCTTGTCTTTTATGGATATATGCTTTATAAAAATGCTAAATATAGGTTCTTCAAACCACTGCATCACATAATACGAAGGGAGAAATGAGTTCAAAATTATTCTTCAAACGCAACCCATTTAACAAGGTATAAAGTGAATAGGGTTTTTTAGAACATTCAAAGTTGATCTTGCTTTGAACATTTCTTGAAATTTTACCTTTTAATTCAATATCAAGAATAACTGTCCACTATTCTAAATATCAATCTGAAAAAAACACTTTGTTTAAGAAAATACATTTTTTACGAAAAAAACCCAACCAAACATAAAGCACAATAAATAAATAAATTTGTTTATCTGCTGAGGGTTATAATTTTTTTTTTTTAATTAACTCATTTTTGATATGACTTCTTCATGGCTTCCTAGCAGTTAAAAAATTTCTTACAGCTGCACCTTATAAAACAATGTTAAGAGCCACTTCCATATACATCTGGTATCCATTAGCATAATAATGAAACCTGGTTGTTACAGTATATTGATCAATAATTTGGTGCAGTTCTATACAACAAAATGTGTAGACAAAAAAAAAATAGACTGGGAAAAATCCAAACAAACAAGACTTAATTTCCCTAGACAACCACCAAGAAAACCTTAGATAAAGAAAGATTAAATCTACTTCACCCAAAACATAGGGCAAGGAAAAGATTTAAAATCCCTACAACAAATTGTCGAATCATGTTGAATGCATTTCCAACTTTCAATATACCCAAAGCTGAAAGCCTACCAGCATATTGCTAATTACTGGTGCAAATACTATGAAAGAAGAACTGGTCTAGAGTTTTTGTAGTTGAGGGTTCTTTGTAATTTGGTAATCTTACTGATTTAGTTGAAATCTGGAAAAATAAAGTGTTGTTAAAAATAATTATTTATGGATAGAACTGCAAATGGTAAATGGTTGTCAAAAAAGAAAATTATGTGACAATGATTAATCAGAGTAGTTTTAGAAAGGTAGGCTAGAAATAGATAAAACATTTTACAGGGGAGTGTGCAATGGAATGAAATAAGAGGTAAATTTTATAAAGTAGTTTGATAGGGAAAGTAATATTATGAAAAGAAGAAGTCACAAATACATCCACTACTTCTTTTGTACGCAAAAAACATAGTCAAATCCATAGTTTTTTCTTTTAACTTCAGAAAAGTAAGATATCTTCATTTTAATTTTAAATTTTTTTCCTTCCTTCTAACCACAACTGTAGAATTTATAACACACATCCAGATAATGAGACTTGTCTGTAGTATTTATTTGTGGAAACATGGTACTTTTTTGTAATACTTACTATATTCTTTCATTTGAGGAAAAAACTTTAACTGGTTTACATAGTAGATAATATTACTTTTTATATTTCTTTGTATTTTGGACAATAAAAATGTTTCATTGATTTTTCTTTATTGTGTGTGTATTTTTGGACATGGAGGACTTTGTAAATATTTTTTCAATTCTATAGTTAAGTATATTTTCACTTACAATATTTATTTGAAATCACAGAGGAAATAAAAATAATTAATAGAAACTATTATGGCCATGATTGTTTTTCACATGGTCTGAAATAACAGGCTTACAATGCAACTAAGCAAAAAATATTTTTACAATTAGCAATATTTAAATGGCTACAAAATAAATTACTTTGATTAGCATGTCACCTTGCTTTTTTCATCCAGATTATATTTATAGAGGTGGATTATTAAGTAGTATGTAATGAAGGCAGTAACCTAAGAAATTACTTGATTTCAAATTAGGAAAAAACCCCAAATATTAATTTGGCTTAATTCCAGTTTTTGCCATGGTAGAAAACACATGTCAGTGGTTTCTATTTGAAAATTTACTTTAGCATTTACTGTTTCCTTCAAACTGTATGAATCTTTTTGGAATCATGGACAACTACTTTCTAAATGACAACAGAAATACTGCAATGTATGAAAAATTACAGTACACAAATAGCCTAAAAATACAGTTGTTGTATTTTTATGTCAACAACTCACGATGTTGACATTTTGGTGTGTGTACAGTTCCCTTTAGGAGTACATAGGTCTGCTATGCCCTTTACAGCATCTCCTCTCATTCCTCTCATGTACTATCTCTGGTCCACTTATGTACTATCTCTGCAAAACATTCCTCAATTTTGTATGTATCATTTGCAAGTTAAATCATCACACTAGGCCTTCTTCATTTCACTTTTTCCAGTGCCCAATATTCCTTACAAATATATGAGCTCAATTCTTTGCATTTAGATGCTGGTTGCTCTAGAGAAACTCCCTCATCAACAATTTTAATCACCTTGTAAAAAAGTGTTAGAGAAATGTCCACCTGCAGACTTGAGCAATAGAAGTCTTTATTCTTTTCTTTCAAACCACAGTTAAGAATGAACAGCATTTATCCAAGAAAAGATTCCTCTTTTATAGTATTAGAAAATCTTGGTTAAACTTAGTTGCTAATTTAATTTTAGCATGATGGATATATGGAAGGTGTCAGCAAGAAAAACAAATCTACTTTACCTTAAAGGAACTTCTAATATTGTTTAAAACAAAATAAAATACAAATTCATTTCTGTGCACACCTTGTTTCATATTATAAGGCAGGAACATTTAATGAGCAAAATTACCTCAGTTCTTTGTAGATATGTTACAGATGTATAGAGCTAATTTTTTATACACTTTGAAAAGAACATATGTAGGATTTACGTTTTACAATGCAAAATAGATGCATATTGAACCATGTAAGAAAGGTGTATAATTTCATGGCTAAATTTGTAAATCCTAATGAAGAAAACACTTCTGAGTAACTATCTGTGTTGCTACATTTATGTCCTAAAGACTTGCATTGACTACAGAAGATCTGACATCAGATTTGGAGATAATTTTTTGATGCTACTAATACTTAGAAAGGATCTCTGGGGTTTTTTTTTGGCATTGTTTCTTTTTTTTTTTTTTTTTGTGGTTTTGGTTGGTTAGTTTGTTGGAGTTGTTTTGTTTTGTTTTGATTTGTGTGTGTGTGAGTGTGTGTATGTGTGGTGTTTTTCTGGGTTTATTTTTGGTAGGTGAAGTCTCTCATCCCTATCGACGTATTCAGGGATTTCCAGTATCTTATTGACATTAATTTGTTCTTAAGTTCCAGGCATCAAAACCATTTTAATGATAAAATATTCACTTCCAACTGTGTAATGTAACATAATTATAGGAGTTACTTTTCAGCAATAAGATACCACAATCACAATGTAATACAGATATTAGAGAGTCAGAGAGAAAAGTTCTCCAGGTAAAGTTGTATGCCTAATTTTCTTTCTTATTAGTGTATATGTAAATACACACACAGAAACACACATATATTTGCACAAAATCTCAAAGGATTCTTTTGTCTTTCTGCAGCCATACCGGGTTAAAATAGAAGGATCATGCCTTTCTTCAAATATAATAATCTATTAATACAGGAACCAGTTGTTCAGGATGTAGTTTAGTAGCAATATATGGTTGTTCCAAATATATTCTGATTCAATTATCAACTTTATAAGGCATTTTTATTGTTACTGTTAACTGCAACAATAAAAGGTGTATTTAACAGCTGGTTTAAGAGTTAACTTTCTGTCATGAAAACAGGTCTAACAGTTAGATAACCCGGTAATAGAATGATACTTTGCCAAAGACTTTCTGGGACATGACTATTATTTTTATCATTCTTTTTGTAACTGAAATATAAATGGAAAACAGATAGCGCTGGCATGGTGTGTTACAGCGTATAAAGAACCTTCACAACAAAAATCAGCTTTTCTTCCTAGGTTGTTTCAAATGCCATTAAGAAATTTAGCAACATAAAGAAAATTGAATATGTAAAATTTTTGTTTCTCAGAGATGACCATACTCATCTCACTATAAAACTGGCCAGTGCACTTCATATATAGGTGGTTACCAGTTTAAACTATTTATCAGTTTATTCAAAGAAGATAGATAATAATAATTATCTCAGAGGCTGTAAAAGATGTTTTTCTTGCATTACATGAGAAGCAAACAAGCTAGTCCAATATCCATCAGCCAATTCAAAGCAGCCAAACTGGCCATCCAGTTCAGAGAAAGATATCCTATGGAAAGCCGGTAATGGCAAAGTCTCTTCCTAAGGTCAGTTACTAGAAAGTTACCTCCATCTTCAAATATAGCCAAAATTTTAGTTGGTTGCTTGGGTTTCATTTAGTTTGGCTTGATTTGGTTTTGGGTTTGTTTTTTAAATCTTTATCACTTAACTTTAGACTTCCTTTCTAGCCAAGTATTTTTTCCAAACCTGCAAAAACCTTGATGTCTTTGCAATAATGTAAGCATAAATTCAAGAGACAAGTGGCACCTTTTCAGGGCAAGCACATTCTTTTATCAGTTCTAATTATCTACCTTTCTCTCTACCAGTGTCTAGACTTTCAATATCTTATAAAAATATTCCTAAAAGTATAGAAAAAATTGTATGTTCTTTCAACTTTGCATTTAAAAGCACAGTGCCAAAAATTTTACTGCTTCTATGTATTTTTTCATAAAGCAAACTTTTCAGGTTGAAAAAAAAAATCTCTGTTTAAATGTTTTGTCTATTCAGAATCCATCTCAGAGGTGAATATCTGTTTACCAATACATTTCATTCAGGCACATTTCTTTCAATTACATTTCCCTTATCTGCAATTTTTTATTGTTTTATCCCTACCAACTTTCAGTTCAAGATTCTACATCTCTTCTGTTCACACCTTTGCAGTATTTATTTTGGTTGTTCGTGCAGTGAAGATTTTCCTGGTAAGAAACATTCAGTTCTGTTACCTATCTCATAGTTTTCCACTTTGGTTGCTGGTTCCTTCTTTCCTTTTTTGTCTTTGTTCTCTCCTTCATCTCCTTTGGTATTTGTTCCTGTTGCTTTCTGTATCCTTATCTCCTCATTGGTCTTTGTCTAGGACTTATAGCTGTTTTATTTTCTCTTTCTTTGTGAAGGGAGAGTATAATCCAGTTGGTTTTGCTCACTAGTCCCTAAATTCTCAAATGAAATTCGTTTCTTTCTTCTCTTTCCAGGCAAATAATGATGAAATCTAAAGAACTGTGGAGCAGCTGAAATAAAAATCACTGCGATAAGAGAAGTTGCTTCTAAAGTGGAGAATCCCTAATTTGATCCTAATCAGCTCGCAGTATCTGCTCTGGTTGAAAATTTGGACAGGAAGTGAACAGTGATGAGAGAAGAAAAATGTGTATTCTTAGGGTGAAATAGACAGCGTGAGCTGAAAAAAAAATCAGAGCTATGGTTGATAATGCAAACTCTGAGATACTGTAAATGATTCATTGTCTCCCTGTCAACAAGTCCTGGTCTACATCAGTATCCAAAAAGACATAAACAGGAGAGTGAAAAAGAAAGCTTTGTAAGTTTCAATTGTCAAGGTTAGTTGTGAATGAACACTGCAAATATTCCATGCTGACATGCCTTAAAGCTCTAATAACCAAACAGTCAAAGAGAGCTTTTATCTGTCAGATTCAATCTAGAACCTCACAGAGCTGACATTTTTTTCTTTCTTTTATTAGTAGTCTGCTAACTTGAGCAATTGTTATATTAGTAGATGCAAGGTACAGAATTAACTTGGAGTTAGACACTCCAACTGCTGTTTGAAATGGTCATAATCTAAATTAACTGATAAAATACTCTGAAAGGGTCTTTATATAGTTTAAGAAGGAATTGTTCAAAGGAGAAACAACTTAAAAAGAAAAATAGGGATACGCATACATGGATCTACGTACAACAAAATTTGGATTGAGGAAGGAAAATCAACACACCCTCATGGTATTTTGCCCGGACAAGACATTTGCACTAGCTCTGGGCACTCTGCACTACATCTTATAGTACTGTAGGTCACCTAAAGGGAGAGGAAGTGGGAAAAGACAGAACAGGTAAAACAAGTCTTAAAGTCAGAAAATTCTGTAAGTGGAAACCCTGACATAGCAGAAATGGAGGAGGAAGGAGGCAAAAGCAAGGCAAAAATGTGGTTGTTTTTTTTTTTACTTCTGGTTTTGATGAGAATTAGAATGAGAAAGAGTGGAACAGTTGCTCCAATAATAATATATAGTGAATATGTAAATATGTATAATAACATAAGAGTTTCCTAAAAAAACATAAGGTAAGGAGTTGGCTGGGAGATTGTAAAGGATCCAAGATACATAAAAATGTTCATAAAGAAATATGGATTAATTTCTTAGGACCAGGACAAGGAAAGGGTCTGAGTTAGAAAAAGGCTTATTGGAGATACCAGGGTGGTATTAGCTGACAGACTAATGTTAACAGAATAGCCTGACACAGTCTGATATCTATTAAAAAAGAGGAACACATATGTGTCAAGAAATGCAAAAGCAAGCAGAATTATTAAATGAGGACACTGGAAGTTTCTGCTAGTGCTAACACTTATTCTTTTGCTAGCCTTTCTTCATAAAAGTTTTGTAAGATAAATTTGACAATTTAGCACATGAAAAATGTGAATTATAATTGTCTCACTTTAAAAATAGAAAGTTTTAGAGGCAAAATCTAGTCTTCCAGAAATATATTTTTCCCCTTTTAAAACTGAGCATTGTTAGCATTTCCCTTAATGCTATTTATTTATTTTTTTAAGTAAGAACATAAAATTAGTAAAGTATTCTTGATTTTGCTTTGGATTTTGTTGATAGTTTTGTTTTGATATTAATTTATTTTTCCAATGTCCTGAATAGTTTTCAATTAAAATTTAGGTGTGGAGAAAACGATTAATAATTCTATAATTTCAAAGCTCTAAAATAATAATAATAATAAAGTAAATTATTCAGAGAAAATATACGTTAGATTTGTGATTGGTTTGGAGCTAAAACACAGTGTTTGCCTATGTTGTCAGCAATACCTGGCACATTTATTATGGAGAGACAGATCTCTGAGAAGGTTTTCAGGCCAGGAGCAGGCACTGGTGGAGTGCTCAGCTCACCTGTATGGGTGTTCCCACACCAGGTGGGGAAAGCACTGGTCCTGCTCCTTGTGTGCTCCTGCAGACCGCCGAGTAAGGTCTAACTCTCGTGCAGGGTCAGACAGGCCAGCTTGGCTTCCTGTTCGGGCATGTTTGATGGCTTTCCACACCCTCCCTGGTTACCACAGTCTCACACCATAGCCAAGTAAACAGAGAGTTCACCTACCTGAAATTGTAACTGTATTTAATATAAATGAATATTAGGAATTATTGTAATTTTACATAATTTTACATATTTTTACAGTCATTTTTGTCTCTGCTTTTACCAAAGTTGGACCAAAGAAATTAATTTAAATTTTATAGTCAGTATGAGTCTGTTGATTAAGTACCAAATTCAAACCTTTGGAAGTACTTGAGTGAGGAGCCAATACTAAATTATATTTAAAACTAGGAACATGCTGAAATTTTAAAGATCTACTTATTAATCTACTGAAAATGTTTTTATCTCTGTAAGGGGAGTAAATGTTAAAAATTGGGGCATAATCAGGGAGTGAGATGTTTTAGGAGAACAATTCACCAACAGAGAAAAGGTAGCAGATGTCTCTAATAATTTCAGTTAATTTCTCCTATTCAGCTCAGCAGCACTGATCAGGTAACCTGTACATTTAATTCTTGGTGGCCTCAGCAGGGAGTGTAGATGAAAGGATGATTTATCTTGCTTAAATACAAGAGATTAAAAATGATGAGTATTAACTCCCCTTTTAAACACTATGTTTAAAGCTTCCTTCCATTAAAGCTCCTAAGAGAAAATTAACCACAAGTCGCAAGAGAAAAGACTTTAATATAATTAAATCTTTGGACACAGTGATGTTCTCAACATTTAAAAATATCTCTGCTGATACCTGCTGATCTTGCAGGCTCTCCATACAAGGAAAAAATATATGTATTTATTAAGTGATCAAAAATTCCATTTTATTGCAGTTTCTCACAACTCCACTTGTAATTTGCTTTTTTTTTTTTTTTAATAAACATTTTCATTGGATGTTTCTACTTATGCAAACAAATGAATAGCTGTCACAAATGATTATACCATTTTTCTAACAGTGGAGTTTTCCAAACTTCCATATCATGTCATCCTTATGAAGACACACATGATGGAATTTTCTGATGATTTTTACCAGAACATTATGGCAGGTTAATAATTTTCTTAATAATTTTATTTTAACTTTGTAAAATATGTAGTTTTGGCTACTAAAAATAGCATTCTCAGCATAAATATATCAAAGATTATTTTAGTCAACATAAAGAGACAGGGATATACTGGATTATATGCTTCAATTTAACCAAGTCCAATTACAGAAGGGATGCATATTATTTCTCTGTCTAATATAGATCTGAATTTATTTCATTGATATCAATGAAATGTTAATTTCATTATGAATATTTAACTGGCAATTAAATTTACTGGTTAAATTAATTAACTGGTTAAGCGCTAGTATATTCGGAAATATATTTCCTTGCAGCTGTGAACAGAGTTTTGGTATATAGTCACATTATTATTCAAGTATTAAAAGCTGTTTTGAAAACTACACTGAATACCCAAGTTGGGGTAGCTAATTAGAGGAAAAAAAACTGTTTTAGAAAGCTGCTAAATATGACACCTCTTTTCAAATTAGTGTTCAATTCTAAGCACCTAACTCCTTAATTTAAAAAAAAAAAAAACCAAAACATACTTTTTGATACTTACTGACAGTATATTATGTCTTATGCTCAGCAATTTATTTTTAAAAGAAAGAAGAAAAGAAGATATTATCCAAGTTGCAAGGTAAAATAATTGCAAGGAAATGTCGGAGTTCATATTGCCATTGAGTCATCCACCTACATATGCACCATATCACTGCCACAAAACGTGTGGCTTAAAACTAATCACGATTTTCATGTGACTTTTCAAGGACTGACAAGAAGAGTACACAATGAGGAATTCATATAGTTACATCCATACCTTTTGCTTCATAGGTAAGTATTAAATAATTTCCCCACGGATTCTTCTATACAGAGTCAGGACTCTGAGGAAACCAATAACCCTTCCCAGCCCTGACAAGCCTCAGCTGGTGGGACCGCCACCCATCCCTGTCCGCGGTTCCTGCGCCTCTGCTTCAACCGCGCGGAGGCTGCCTGCTGCAGCCCTGTCCCTGTCCCTGCCTGCTGCAGCCCCGGCCCTGCCTGCTGCAGCCCTGTCCCTGTCCCTGCCCGCTGCACGAGCTCTCCGCCCTGCCCTGCGGGGAGCTCGGCCAGCCCCGTTTCCCTCTGCTCACAGGTGGCTCGGCCTGCCCGGCCCGGCTCGGCTCGGCTCGGCCTGCCCGGCTCGGCTCGGCCTGCGCTGGGCCCGGTCAGTCCCGGCTCTGCTCAGCGCTCGGCCCCGCCAGGCCGCTCCTGAGGGCGCAGCCTGTGCGGGCTCCTCTCGGCTCCTGTGCCTATGGGGCGCAGCTCTTTTCTGCCACTCCCCAGGGTAATACTAGTACAGTCAATTATTTACAAGTTGCACCAAAGACTATTTTCATAACATGCAAAAGGTATCATCAGATGGCTCCAGCTGGCTTTGTAAAGCAATTGATTTATGTGATGTTTTATTGGTTCAAGCATACCTTTGCTAACTTCATTAAATCATGGGATTTCTTATCTCTAGTGCAAANGGGGGGGGGCAACAAGAAAGTACTAAAATAGTGATATAACCCAGAAATACTCACAACTATGAAATTTTGCCAAAAGCATGTGAAATCAACTAAATCAAACATACGCAGTAACAGAAAGATGCAAGTGATATATTGACTACGCTTTCCATAGTGGTGATATCTGATATGCTTCTTTTCCATTTATTATTGTTTAGCTGCCATTTAAGTACCAGGTAAATCAGTTAAAAGCTGTTGAGCATTCACTGAAGACAAGCAATGACTGTAATTTCAATAAGAATTAATTCTGAGGAAATTAATCCGATGAACTACAAAACTAGACATCAAGGCTGTTAAAGGTGATGAGCTTCACAAATAGCTGAACTGCAAAATCATTTAATTCATATAGAAGGTTATTCTACAATATTAAAGTTAAAAAAACCAGAAATATTGGCCTTGTCTATCCAAGGCATTTTTTAGCTGTTCGGTTATATATTTTTTCAAATAGACATATGTTGTCCCCTGAAAATATTTTTTAAATATTTAATACAAAATTAAAGGGAGGATGAAAAGTGTAATCTGATTACACTTTCATTAATGTCACTAAGTAAAATACAAAATACATTGTCATGCTAAGAGGATAGTTTCCACAAGCAATTGTACCTCAGTGAAGTTCTCTTTGTAAAAAAGAAAACTTAAGGAAACATCACCTCACTAACTACTACAGAAATCTGAGAAAACAAATGTCACTATGAAAGATTTAGTAAAGCTTGCATAATTTCACTATCATGCTTTTTTAATTTTAAAGCCAATTCTCCACTCACACAAATGTGTACTATTCTTCCTCACCCACACTCTGGAAAGATCTTGTAAGTCTTGCAAAAGTAGTCTATTTCAAGCCCTATACTGAGGCTTAATCATCTGTTCCTTTTTAAGTGCTGACTGATTCCTTTCTCTTCCACACAACTTCTTACAATGTTCTTCACCAGAATCTAATGGTATCCTAAATACACAGTACCAAAACATTTAAGCATGACAGGTTTCCTTTATTATAAAGCTCTAGCACTGAAGAATTAGTTTAATTCAAAAAAGAATCTTGCACACATATATCTATAAATGCATATACAGCTACTGATATATCTATGTATCCAGATACATATATATATATGAATGTACATGTGCACACAAATATATATAAACCTTTTCAGCAGCTTGAACAAGACATAAAAATAATTCCTTTATATATCCTTTACAAGATATTATTTTCATCTTGTTTTAGCCTGCTAACTATCTTCACCTGCTTTCCTTGATGCTCATCTAAGCTGTAACTCAGTAAGGACCATGGGTTCCTAACTGGAATCATAGTTTAATTCTTTGCATTTGTGCAGAACATTGTTTGCATAGTCCTTGAGACTGTAGTTGAGAGTACATTCACCAACTGAAGTTTTGACTGACTGAGGGCATTTTCAGGCTCCTACGTTTGAGAAAATCTCAGTTTTATCTTTTGAGGAGTGAATAGAAAAGCGAAAAACTTGTTGTGGATGACAACTCTCTAATCTTTTATCTATAAGTTCCCTATTTCCTGCAGCTGATATCAGAATTGCATTCAAGCACTCATGAAGCAGGAAATAGAAATGAAAGCACAGAAGTACAGAGAAAAACAATTTCATTAGAGATGCATTTGTCCACCTCTGCTGACTGTTAACCATTTAAGAGAATTTATATCCTGCACAAATTTGAGATGTAGAATTTTACTCTTCTAGTTTCCTTGTAGTACGAAGTTACACATTTCTTTTTGTGAACAGATGCCAGATTGTTATGCAATAGTTTAAAAATCATTACCAGTATATCAACAATTACCATAAAATATTATGAAAACACTTCCCTTCTTTATGCAGTGTTATGCAAACTAAAATGAAACTGGATGTTCCCTGATTAGGAACAGGTATTACATTCTTTATCACAGGATAAAATCATGGCATGGTTTGGTTTGGAAGATCACCTAGTTCCAGCCCCACTGTCAGGGGAAAGGGACATTTTTCAGGTTACACAAAGCCAAGACTTTCATGGGCATCTTGTTCCAGTATCTTACTGTGGTTTTTATACAGGATTTCTTCCTCATATCCAACCTTAATCATAGATCCGTAGAATTTAAAGAGGTTGGAATGGACCTTTAAGATCATTTAGTCCCAACCCCCACAGGGAGACCTCCCAGTACACAGGTTGCTTAAGGCCTTGTCCAACTCGTTTTGAA
>WBMY01003219.1:243225-259275 GCA_013397315.1 Donacobius atricapilla | reverse complement strand
CTTGGGATTTTGTATCTCTAGTGCAAACAACCCCCTTTTTTTTTTTTTCTCCAGCTGGGCATTCAGAAAATAAAAACACATTAGAATCTTATCTGAAATGATTCATCTTGTACCACACAAAAAATAAATTGAGAAAGACAGAAATTTGGAAAAAATGGAACAGGAGTTTTAATCTGGAAATGCAACACTTTTTTCCAGAACAGGAGTTGGAAGTATAGCTACTTACAAAAACAAGGTTTAGACAAAGTTTTTAAAAGAAATCACTGAAAATCAAGCACTGATTTATTTTATTTTATTTTATTTTATTTTATTTTATTTTATTTTATTTTATTTTTGGGGGAATTAGTTGTATACATGTGAAAGAAAGGCTACATAAAAATCATAAATATACATTGGGGGGGGNTATTCTACAATATTAAAGTTAAAAAAACCAGAAATATTGGCCTTGTCTATCCAAGGCATTTTTTAGCTGTTCGGTTATATATTTTTTCAAATAGACATATGTTGTCCCCTGAAAATATTTTTTAAATATTTAATACAAAATTAAAGGGAGGATGAAAAGTGTAATCTGATTACACTTTCATTAATGTCACTAAGTAAAATACAAAATACATTGTCATGCTAAGAGGATAGTTTCCACAAGCAATTGTACCTCAGTGAAGTTCTCTTTGTAAAAAAGAAAACTTAAGGAAACATCACCTCACTAACTACTACAGAAATCTGAGAAAACAAATGTCACTATGAAAGATTTAGTAAAGCTTGCATAATTTCACTATCATGCTTTTTTAATTTTAAAGCCAATTCTCCACTCACACAAATGTGTACTATTCTTCCTCACCCACACTCTGGAAAGATCTTGTAAGTCTTGCAAAAGTAGTCTATTTCAAGCCCTATACTGAGGCTTAATCATCTGTTCCTTTTTAAGTGCTGACTGATTCCTTTCTCTTCCACACAACTTCTTACAATGTTCTTCACCAGAATCTAATGGTATCCTAAATACACAATACCAAAACATTTAAGCATGACAGGTTTCCTTTATTATAAAGCTCTAGCACTGAAGAATTAGTTTAATTCAAAAAAGAATCTTGCACACATATATCTATAAATGCATATACAGCTACTGATATATCTATGTATCCAGATACATATATATATATGAATGTACATGTGCACACAAATATATATAAACCTTTTCAGCAGCTTGAACAAGACATAAAAATAATTCCTTTATATATCCTTTACAAGATATTATTTTCATCTTGTTTTAGCCTGCTAACTATCTTCACCTGCTTTCCTTGATGCTCATCTAAGCTGTAACTCAGTAAGGACCATGGGTTCCTAACTGGAATCATAGTTTAATTCTTTGCATTTGTGCAGAACATTGTTTGCATAGTCCTTGAGACTGTAGTTGAGAGTACATTCACCAACTGAAGTTTTGACTGACTGAGGGCATTTTCAGGCTCCTACGTTTGAGAAAATCTCAGTTTTATCTTTTGAGGAGTGAATAGAAAAGCGAAAAACTTGTTGTGGATGACAACTCTCTAATCTTTTATCTATAAGTTCCCTATTTCCTGCAGCTGATATCAGAATTGCATTCAAGCACTCATGAAGCAGGAAATAGAAATGAAAGCACAGAAGTACAGAGAAAAACAATTTCATTAGAGATGCATTTGTCCACCTCTGCTGACTGTTAACCATTTAAGAGAATTTATATCCTGCACAAATTTGAGATGTAGAATTTTACTCTTCTAGTTTCCTTGTAGTACGAAGTTACACATTTCTTTTTGTGAACAGATGCCAGATTGTTATGCAATAGTTTAAAAATCATTACCAGTATATCAACAATTACCATAAAATATTATGAAAACACTTCCCTTCTTTATGCAGTGTTATGCAAACTAAAATGAAACTGGATGTTCCCTGATTAGGAACAGGTATTACATTCTTTATCACAGGATAAAATCATGGCATGGTTTGGTTTGGAAGATCACCTAGTTCCAGCCCCACTGTCAGGGGAAAGGGACATTTTTCAGGTTACACAAAGCCAAGACTTTCATGGGCATCTTGTTCCAGTATCTTACTGTGGTTTTTATACAGGATTTCTTCCTCATATCCAACCTTAATCATAGATCCGTAGAATTTAAAGAGGTTGGAATGGACCTTTAAGATCATTTAGTCCCAACCCCCACAGGGAGACCTCCCAGTACACCAGGTTGCTTAAGGCCTTGTCCAACTCGTTTTGAACACTGTCAGGGTTGGAGCCTGTTCCAGTATCTAACAATCCTCACAGTAAAAAATTTCTAAAAAATTTCTTCCTAATATCTAACCTGATTTTCCTCTCTTTCAATTTGCACCCATTCCCCCTTGACCTATCACTACAGTTCCTGATGAAGAGTCCCTCTCCAACTTCCTTGTCAGCCCCCTTCAGATACTGGGAGATTGCAAGTCTCCATAAAACCTTCCCCTCTTCAGGGTTAACAGCCCCAGATTTCTCAGCGTTTGTTTTGGAGGTGCCCCAGTTCTCATTTGTGTTACTGGTTCATGTCCAATTTTTCATCTACCAATATCTCCAAGTCTTTCTGTGCAGGACTGTTCTAAATTCATTGATCCACTAGTCAGTATTGATACTGAGAACTGACCAGGATGTTACACTTGGCCTCATCTCATTGGCACACTCCTCCAGCCTGTTGGTGTCCCTCTGGATAGCACCCCTCCCCTCAAGTGAATCAACTGCACCACTCACCTTGGTGCCATCTCCAAACTTGAGATGTTGAGGGTGCACTCAGTTCCACTGTCCACATCATTAACAGAGACGTTGAATAGTATTTGTCTGAATACAGACCCCCTGAGGGACCCCATTTGCTGCTGATTTCTAATTGGACTTCAGCTGTCGACTGCAACATCTTGGGTGTGGCCACGTGGCCTCTGTGTTATTCTTGGAACTGTCCACCCAGTCAAATACAAATCTCTCCTATTTAATGACAAGGATGTTGTTTGACCATGCCAAAGGCCTTGCAGAAGTCTAGGTAGATGACAAATTGAGTTATAGAAGTCAAGGTAGATGATAGTAAAGATAACTAGCAAATGTATGACTAATATATCTATTGGTATTGCAGAACTATTATGTATTCCATAAGCTGCAGCCTTCTAGAACTGAACATCTGGGCTAAGACTCTGAAGTAGGTTCTGATAGGAAATGTTCTGTGGCACATCACACCCTAGATATCTCAAATGGATTTTTTCACTTTCGTAAACCCTTTTTGTTAGATGTTCGTATACAAACACTTAGAAAAAAATTACCTAGTCTATCTTAATTAAATTTTCATGATGTCTGTAAAAAAACCCCAGTTCCAAAGATTACAAAAGTTCTACTGCTACTAGATCATGCAAACTGAGACCTCCACAATCTCATATTCACTTTACATTAATTTATCCATGCTCGCATGCTTCTTAATTAATTACATTTCATTGAGACCAATTTAATGAGAGCTAGATTAATTTCAGCAGTTACTTTAACTAGAATTAAGTCACGATGTGCATTTTGACACCTATGATCAATTAGAGGAAGCACACTTTAAAGACCAAATAAGAAAGAATCCATAATGTAAAAACATTAGCTTTAACTATTTCATCATATATTTTTAATTTATTACTACAAGTTAGATTTTAATGATATTTATTCTTTACCTTGTCCTAAAGTTTGCAGGGTGAGGATGCCCATCGTATAATGACAAATAATCATATTCTTCTTCTAGAGCAAAAGACTGAAAGACGATCTGTATTCTGTTTCGTTCTTCTGCTATTATAACCCAGGTACAGTTTGCACCATTTGGATATCCATATGGAAAGCCAGGGCTTTCTATAGTACCATTAAGTCCTTTTAAAGTTCCACCACAGGTATAAATAAATCCTGAAAAAATACCAAGGAAACAAAAGTTAGTAATCCATTTTTATATCAACCTTCAATAGAATACATTAGTAGAATTCATGATTTCTGAAAAAAATATCAAAAATTTCTTAGCAACTACTGCATTTAGAAAGGTATAGCCCATGTTTTTACACCAATGCTGGCCACTTAATGCAAAACAATCCCACCTGCCTAACAAATGTGTTTTCCATACTGTTTATCTGAAGACATATGGTAGTGTATTTGAAAATAAATAAATATAACAACATCTATGACTAAATTTGTTTGCCTATGAAGCAAAGTATTCACATCAATTTCCTTTCTTTTGTCAAATGGAAGAGTAAATAAGTCTCTTTGGATACAGGTCTGATACAGGTTAAACCTATTAACCTTGTGCTTTCCTCCATGAATTTTGGCTCTGGAAAAGACTGAAAGTCTATTGATTATTAATAAGCTTTTTCCAGTCAATAATTCTAGGTTATGAAAGCTTTGTACTAAAGGGTTCAATCTTAAATAGCCATCTGTTGCATCATTATATTATCTCATGTAAATATTAACAGGTTGCATGTTTTGATTGACCCTATGTGGATGTTGCTTAACTGCAGTGACCAGGTAGGGCCCCAGAGATTCTCCCTCACGCACCACATCCACACCCATTTCCCCGTAGTGGGATGGAGGAGAGGAAGAAGAGTAACAGTGAGAAAACTCTTAGGTTGAGACAAAGTTTAACAGGTACAGCAAAAGCAGTGCATGCACGCAAAGCAGATGAAGGAATTATTGGCTGCTTTGGCAGGTGGGTGTTCAGCCGCCTCCAGGAAAGCAGGCTTACATCAGACCTAATGGTTACATGGGAAGACAAACAACCAGAACCCTGAACGTGGTCCCTTCCTCCTTCTTTCCATCAGCTTTTATCACTGAGCATGCTGCCATATGTTCTAGAGTATCCCTTTTTATTGGTTGGGATCATCATGTCCCATCTGTGTCCGTTCCCACCTTCTTGCCCATTTCCAGAAGTATGAGAAGCAGAGGAAGCCTGGATGGTGTGTAGGTACTGATAAAATGTTTAGCATTGTTTTGGTCACAAATCTAAAACATAAGACCGTAGGATCTACCGTGAAGAAAATTAAGTCTATCCCAGCTGAATTCAGTACAGTGGGTCAAAGCTGAAAAGTTGCTCTACTGATAGATCCTTTTTAAAGTTAATATCCTAAATGTCAGAAATTATCCCTAAATTCAAACCCTATTTTTACTTTAACAAATTAACGAATTTCCTGAGAAAACTAAGAGAACAAGAATAATTATAAAAAGGTCTCTTCCAAGTCACCGTGCGCTGGCAGGGCAGGTCCTTTTCTATAGTTTTGTTTCAAGTTCTAATGCTCAGTGATGTCAGTTCTTAACTCTTTTGGGACTTCAGGATATTTTTTATTTTCCACCAGCTTTGTAGTGTGAATATAGGTCTACGTCCCCTCTCCAGGCTTTCTGCTCTCCTATCCCTTAAATATTACATCAGCCTTCCTGCTTTGCCTTTTGCACCCCTGAAGCTTCTCTTCCCCAAGAATGCTCGGAGCAAGCCCCCTCTTCTAGTGGAGCGATTTCATCTGAGAAAAAGCACAAAGCGCTGAGTTGCTTTTTTCACAGAAACATGACACACATTTCATAACAAACCACAAACAAACAAACCAGACGCCAACTCTTAAATTATACACACATGTATATATTTGTGCTTGTTAAATCTTCATGGCACATTCACAAACTTGTCTTCACGTTGAGCATTTAAATGTACAGAGACCCCTTTCCCTGAAGTACTAAGGAGAAATCTCTTGAGATTTTACACTTTGTATTATTACACTATGCTGTAAAGTAACTTTTCTTGACAACAGAAGAGTGGCATGTACAATTTTTTTTATCTCAGCTTTTTCATGTATTTTTACAATGGTGAGAAAAGATGTTTCATGAAGTATGACTGCTTTTTTAATATAAATATCAGTGTATTATAAATATATAGGACAAAAAGGGATTGGAAGATACTCTTAGAAAGTAATTAGGGTTTTGTTTACCTCATCTGACATGTATAGCAAATTTTACCTTCTGCTGCAAGTTGCCTTAGAGAATTCACTCTCATATCAGTGCCTGCAAAACCTTCATTGTTAGGAGTCTGTTTTATTTATCTCTTCTACATCTCCCTCATATACTTGACCTATTTTTAAATCCTCTTTATGTGTTATTATTTATTATTTAAGCTCAGATGTTTTATTTAGCACTTTAAAAATCTTTTGGAATACAGTTTTTGCACAAGACACTTTAGAAAATCAAACTATTTAGTCAGAAGATCTAAATCCTAGAACTTTAATACTTCCTAGCAAATACAATCACTGTAATAAGTCTGTTTAAATAGCTGTGTGCACAAATTTGTCAATCTAGTTTTTCCTAGAAATCTCTTGCTGAGGCCTACTTCAATAGAATTAGAGAAAAACTTAGAGAGAAAGACTTGAAAATTAAATAGCATACACTGTTAATTTTCATCCATCTCTCCAGACCAAGCAGGGAAAGTGCAGTATAAACTTTGACTCGAGATCATAATACAGCTCCTTAATTCAGAACCTTTGTTGCTGTGCTTATTTCATGAAAGCTTTCAATTACAAATGTACTATTCTGTTAATTTAATACAAAATACAAAGAAAAATTAATCTATAATAGGTTTACTGTTACCAAAATAAAATTATATTTTAAAAAAACCCAAAAACCAAAAAACCCCAAACAAACAAGGAAAGAACACAAACCGAAAAACCCCAGTCACAACTATGAGGGAATAGAGCTTTGTGATATAGCATACTACTTATTAAGGAGTTAGTAAAGCTTCATACTCAATCCAATAATTAGTCCTATTCATACATTCATATGAAATGTAAACATCCATGACATATGAAAGTTCCAATTACTCCTTTTATTCCATATTCAAACTGTAACAAAAGAGAATTATTCATATGCTGCAAGATGATACAACTTGGATGCTTTTCAGAGATGACTAGAAGAATGTTGCACAGCTATGCACGTGTCAGAAGATACACTTTTAATTCCAAGAATGGAAAGAAAACCCAAACGAACCAACAGTGAAGTTTGATTTTGATAGGTCTACACTTTTATTCTATAAAATAAAAAATCGTGCCAACAGATTTCACGTGCACAACATGCACTTTAATCTCTGCTTTCATATGTTAATATATCTGTGATGCTCTTTACCTTGGCAGTCCAACTTGGGCATGATCAAAATAGCGTGCATTAACTGACTGGTCTGATCAAATGTGAAAAACATGACATTTATTTTCAAGAGGTAAAATTCATGCTGAAATAACTAGTAGCATATACTGTGATCTTTTTCATTTAGATTTCAGAACCAGCATTCCAAACAGAATTTACTTGCAAACTGCTTTTCATTAAAGGGAGGGTTTTTCCAAAGCACACAATAAAGAATTTTGAAAAGCTTGAAGTTAGACTAGAAAAGAAAAATTCTTGTTGAAATAAGTATGAAGATGAATAACACCACTCATGAGATTCTCTTAATAGCTAGTATGATTCAAAGTTTCTGTTGCATTGTTTTCTACCAGATTTTAAATTTCAGATGTTTAATTCTCATCAATTTTACATGGATAAATACTTCTTGAAATCAGAAAACACAGCCCCTCTTCCTGATTTCAGTCATCCTTTGATTCATTGTGGGATTATTGTGAGCATCATTAATAGCAATTCTTAATCCATTTATTCAACTTTCATTGCCTTCTAAAAAAGCAAGTAGTTCTTGCATCATGTCCATATCCCTCGCCCTTGAGTATCCCATAATTGCACTCACTCAATACTCAATGAGATAGTCTTGGCTTTTTCTCTTCCTCCTGACCATTCAATTATACTGTTTAATAACATCTTTCCACACCTTTCACCTTACAAGTACTCCACACCCTTCATTTACTCTTAATCTTCCTTGTTTAGTGTGTTCTTTAATAGTAGTCATTACTGTAAGATAATTACACTGAGTCTGTATAGATTAACACACTTGTACATTTCTAAGTTGCTTGTGTATTTCCTTTTAATTAAGTTTTGAATACTTTCTTTCTTTTATTTTAAGAGAAAACCAAGGAAATGGAAGATGATTTGTTCATATGCTGCATTTTTCTTCAATATCTTTTCTGATAACGTGATCTCCTTTCATTTCTTACACTTGCACCTATCTTAAAGCATTGTCAATCCTATCCTAAAGTATTCCTTAGCCATGTAATCCATGTTCACATCCCTTCATTCTGTGCACTATACCTATTTGCAAAATTATTCTTGTTCCCCAAATGGTAATTCTCTTCCATTCAGAATACATCTACTTTATTTACTTGTCTCTCCTCATGTTCATCACACATTTCTGCAACACCTTTTTTGTTCGTGGTCTTTGATCACCTGACTGAGAGTAGTTATTTTTCATGCTGACCATAAATCAGTACAGACTGTTCTGCTAATTCTCTTCTATTTTACTGGATTCTCTTTCTGTTCACTTGTATTATCATCACCTTAGTTTTTATGGTTCCTCTATGTTCATCCTTTTTGTTAACACTTCAAAGAACCTGCTGGAGTTCAACAGAGATAGATTTCATGTGAATCCATCCCTATGCTGTGAATAATTTTCTTCTGTTATCAATCTTATCCAGTTTTGGAAAATATATACTCGATATTTATTTCTAATATTCTAATATTTATTTCTACCTCAACTTTAATTGTCCTGACATGCCTCACCCCCAGATCTTTAAGCCCATTAATAAAACTGAGGATAGCATTCTCTCATCAAATATGATGACTGCATTTTAATTTGAAGTGTGTTTGAAATCTACCTTTTTATCACTTCTCATCATTTCTTAATTCTCCTCAATTTATGCTTTTCCATTCCTGTTATGCCTTTTTCCTGCATAAAACGAGCCTCCTTTCACTAACTTTAACTTCCAATAAAACAAAGTTTTATTGGCTTTTTCACAAGTACAAAATATGAAAGGTAATCATCTCCTTTAAGGTACTGGACTAAGTTCCTTCTTACTCTCCACCTTTTTGTCTTCCTACCCCATGTGTCCAGTACCTTGCAAGCTTCTTTCTTATTCTACTGTGTTTTCATATGAAAAGACTGTTGACTGTTTGTCCCAGTTTGAGACACCCTCGGACACCGTTACACTAAGACCACTCACAGGTGTCCCTTGCTACCAGAACATTAGAGCCCGCTCTTTCTTCATGAGTCTCCTCTTTCCCCTGTGCTGGCATGGGAGGTGTATGTACAAGCAACCCTGCCCCACAGCACAACAGGACAGAGGTACACTGCAGTTCATAATGGAGTAGGAAGCCATGCCAGCCACAAGGTCTTAGAGCTGCTGCTATTTCAGAAAATATTATCTTGCATTCCTATAGATCTCTATGTCTGTTTAACTCAATATTCTGTACTTCAAATGATTCTCACTTCTATCTCAGCTTCAATAGCAGGTTTTATAATGAGCTTTCTACCAGCTGAGAAAAGTCTACCTTTAATATTTTGCCTGACCACTGTCTTATGTTTTAATTTCTCAAAGTAATAAAAACTTGGAATCATAAAATAGTCTGTGTTGGAAGGAACCTTAAAGATCATATATTTCCAAACCCTTGCTGTGAGCAGAGATACTTTCCTTTGGACCAGATTGCCCAGCCTGGCCTTGAACACTACAATGGTGGAAAATCCATAACTTGGGGACCCTGTTCCAGTATCTCACCACCCTCACAGTGAAGAATTTCTTCCTAATATCTAATCCTCTGTGAGTTTAAAGCCATTTCCCTTTGTCCTATTACTACACATCCTTCTAAAAAATCTTGCTCCAGCTTTCTTGTAGACTTCCCTGAGGTACTGGAAAGCTTCTATGAGGTTGAAATAATCATTCCAACCACTCACAGTTACAAGTTCATTTGTCTTGGTAATATCTTTCTTTTGGATTGTTTTTTACTTTCTATTTTTGTAAATAATTCCTGAGTTCTTTGACATATCACACCAATTTCCTTGATTTAAGACTCTTTTCTTTAGCCCAAGGAAATCTCAGACCTGCTTAATAAAGCCTTATTACAAAAACAAGCCACAAAAATATTGTGTTTGCAAAGTGCACAAAGAACATTGATGAAACTCTCTGAAAATCAGTTCTTAGGAGTTCCGAGTAATTGAGGATTTCTTAACTACATTACCATTTTATTTCAGTTTGTTGTTAAAAGCATTTGCTTTCCCAAAGAAGATATTCTGATGTGAATTCTCTGCACAACTTATTGGAAATTGGGACATTATAAAGTTTAGACACAATGAAGTTTTCAAAAGAAATTTATCTGTGATTTGTATCATTTTAAGGCTATGAGAAAAGATGGCTATGGTAAATAACAGTAAGATAGATTGTCTTGCCCCTGCATAAGCTATAACAGGGTACCAAAATGACTTTTCCAATCTTTTGGTTGGGTTGACTACAAACTCTGTAACTCAGTCAGTGGAACTGGTACAGAATACCAGTCAAAAAAGAAACTATTACTATATATTATCACCACATTTGAAACACTTTCTAGAGGTACTGTTTTTCCTCCAGAGAGTAATTTCTTATCTCTGTTACAGACACATTCTCTGAAAGAGGTTTAGAAATATTTTTCACTCATGTCTTCCCCTTGTCTTAGTTGTGAAAAATACTAGAAGGACAAAAGTTTCTGTTCTCTCCTGTCAACCTTGAATGGGTTACTTCTTTGAAGAAACATAAGGTCTAAAATACAGTAGGACTATTCGTGTTCACATGTAGTACATTCTCAGCAGCAGGAGGCTTAAATTGGAAAGGTAGCAAAATAAGAAACTGGATCTCATGTAACAGAAATACTTACACCATTTTTATCACATGTATTGAAATAAATATTTATTGCCTTTGTTTGTATTTCTTGTTCTACAACAGAAATTGTTTGTCATTTCCTATAACTGAAAACAAAGAGGGTTTAACTTCAATAGTGTTCTCAGTCTTTGAGGAACTTTAAAAAAAGATGAAATATAAATCTAGAAACCTCTAAGTCATTCAATAGAAGATTACCACCTTCACAGGAAAATAGAGGGGATTTTAACTCACCCTTAGGCATTTAATTACTTTGGTTTATACAGTCTTCTGCTTCTATTTTAAAAGCATTGCTAGCACCACCACAGATGAAAGTCTGGTTTCAACAAAGTCAGCTGAAATACACGCAAGATTTTATCCCCAGTATGTAATTAACTTTCCTTCTAAGTAGGATATTTTAATACTTCTCTCCTATCCCTCACATAGTATCTCAATGCCTTGTAGACAGGGGATCATCTGTTCCAAAACAACTGCCTCCTTGCTCATGCAGCCAGATAAGGGTAATCTCTCAGATGTGAGAAGCATCTGGGCAATAGAACTAGACATAAAAACAAGAGAGGACATTTGGAATCTCATCACAGAACAAATTAAAAATGCTCTCTGGGATTGAAATCCTGCCATATTTAATGCCTCTCATACGTGTGAACACTACAGAATTGCAGGGCAATCACATTTTTTAGGCTTGGGGAGAATGTAGACAGATATTAAAGAGTTTTGAGGATTTTTTTAAAGATCATTTTGATTTCAAGTAATAGAATTTCTTGTCTGAGTGGCCATCCTGCTTCTCACTCCTGTGTTTAATAATAAACATTTTGAGCTATGGCTTCCTCATTTTAGGAGAATTAATTGTGAAAGGTGTCTTCACTAGTATTCTGAGCTTGCACTCTTTCTTCATCTACCTGCTCTAGCTGCAATTCTTCCACTTGAAGAAAAGTGCAAAGTAACCATCATACTAGCAGAAATTGTATTAGGAATATTCCCAGCAGCCCTAAAGAGAACACCATATCAAAGATAGTCTGAAAATGAATTCATGAAAATTTTGTGTTTGATAACATAGGAAATTTACTCTGTGGACGAGACAGGAACAGAGATTCCACTGCAAATAGAAGTTGCTGAAATAATTGCATTTATTTTACATTTGCTTTTCACTGTTCCTTTCTCTGCAAAGTTAACCACATGTCCAAAGATTATTAATGCTCTTTATTTGCTTTTTTTTTTAATTCAAATGTGTGATCTGAGAAACTGTTAATTTCATAATTAAATTGTGATATTTGTAAAGTTTGCTTAGAACTATCTCCCAGAAAGTCAAAATGACAGGAAAGACCACTCACAGAATACTATGTACTGGCAATAGTATTTTGAAGTATTATGTTATTTTAGAAATAAAATCTTAACTTGCAGAGGTTTCCTAACTGATTTGTAAATAAAATATCTAAGAGTAAAATTTTCCTTTTATTAAAACATGCTGATAAGGAGCCAATACTTTTCATGAGAACTTCATGAAGAAAATTGTAAGATACTGCAACTGCCAAATCAAGTCAAACTATAGCTTCTAAAGCAGTTTATAATTTATGTTGCATTAAAGTATAGGTCTATGGGTCTCTAGGATATAGACAGATAACAGCTTGGAGAAATTTTATTTGCCAAAATGTAAAGAGTAAATTGAGTTTTCAATATCTGAATAATTAATTAACAATACATTAAAATTGGAAAATAAGAAAATTATTAAGGGAAACAGTCAATCAGGTGTTTGAAGAGTCTGCTCTTGGCAATAGCAGAATATAAGGAAATACCCTCTACAAAATGATGATTGAAACAAAAGTA
The DNA here is from genome assembly GCA_013397315.1 of Donacobius atricapilla. Classification (NCBI taxonomy): domain Eukaryota; kingdom Metazoa; phylum Chordata; class Aves; order Passeriformes; family Mimidae; genus Donacobius; species Donacobius atricapilla. The sequence continues at coordinate 246,648 of WBMY01003219.1, read as the reverse complement.
ACTTCTGAAGAAATTAAGATAGATTTCATACTACTCTTTTAAATTAAACTGTCCCATAGCATTAGTTTTCAAATTAATTGTAATGTGACAGGAAAACAGACAATATAATGCTGATCTGAATTCCCTAAATTTAGAGCCAATTGGCCAACACAGTAAGCCTTTGTCATTATGTACCTTGTTCATTAAAATCTCAGATCTGGGATATGGACCACTGTAAAGAGATTTCCACAGAGACATAATCTAGAGAAAAAGGGGAAGAAGGGAAGGGAAGGGAAGGGAAGGGAAGAGAAGGGAAGGGAANAAGGGAAGGGAAGGGAAGGGAAGGGGAACACAGTATACTTCCTCTGGTGTTGGAAATCTTGCAGCAGTTTCATGTAAGTGACAGAAAATATTGTAAATCTAAGTAATCTGCTGAAATTCATATATAACTTTAGAAAAAGAAAGAAACAGTCTCCATAAACCTTCTAAAACATCATAGATGTGGTCAAACTCAGAAAGGGAGAGGGAAGAAGGGGTAAAAAAGTCAGAATAAAGATAAAATTTTTAGTAAGCATTCCGATAGGAAATAATCACTATGACTTAAATACAGTGGTGATTTGAAGTGTCTTCAGCAAGACTAGAAAAGATTTTAAAGACTCAGTGCTTGGAAAATCACGACAAAATAAAGGCTCTGTTTAAAGTTTCCGCCATAAGAAATTGAACAGTATTTACTGAATACAACCACAGACAGTCTTCCTATATTGTTTCCTCCTTTCAAAAAGTAAAAGACAGACTTCTATGGGAGCTCAGATTACTTCAGACATAGAACAGCCTAGAAGTTTTCCTCATTCACTCACAAGGATGACCTTCAAAGAAAGTATAATTTTTAAAAAATAAAGTAAAACCATTCCTACATCATATGGAAATTCAGACCTTTGAGACTCTGCTATAAACTCAAGAAGAAAAAATTACCAAACTAGAGTTTCATACTTCTGAAACATTAACTTCTCCAGTGAAACATCAGCTTTCACAGTGAGACATATATAAAACTTGATTTCAATAGCTACTCTGTGATGCCATTACTGTAGGATTTGGACCATTGTACCAAATGAACTCTGTGTACTCTACAATAACCTAAACTATCTAGGGTAGCCAAATTAAAATTGTGTTGAGAGTTATAGGAAGCAGCAGCAGGAAAATCCAACTATAATCTTTGATGTACTCTAGACTCCATGGGGTTTTCTGATTTTCATTTTCTAGATAACATAATAGTGGGAAAAAAAACCCCAAAACCACTTCAAAGAGACACAGATTATATAAGGGTCAACTGAATGCAGGGAGACCAGGAAAACTTCTCATGAAGAAATTGACGTTATGGGACAGTTCCTGTCAGCTCTTAAAATGACAGGAGCACAATTTAAAAGTTTTGGAAAAATTTAAACACCTTTTATAAACCAAAATTAAATCTGTCTTTTACACTTAAAATTTCTAAAAAAGGTAATTTTGGATTGAAGCAGCCTTTTAATATATTAAAAAATTAATTCTTCTAATCTAAAATTCTACAGACTGCTATGATTTTTCTTTCAATGGTTTCAGCTGTCTGAATCCAAAAGTAAATATTCAGATATTGTCAGTTCTGCTCAATTTTTAACTTTGAATTTATTCATGTTGTACATTTCTGAATTTGTGGGAAGTCCAAGGATAAAAATCTTTACCATGCAATTTTATGTGTCATAAAGATATATTTTTTTTCATCATAAACCAGAACGTAAATTTCAGTAGGCTGTTGAGGCAGTTTAGGCCAGGAAAAATCAAAATATAAAGACGCCTGTTAGTTACTGCAATATTTGAACTTGTAAGATTTTTTTAATGGTACCTAATTTATTGATATCATGAAAACAGTAACTTTAGTATTATAAATATTGTCTATATAACCTATATTATCTAATATATATTATATATATTTATATTCCCATTATCTCCATTTAGAGAACAAGCATCATCTCTGGAGGATTTCACTTTAGAATATTTAGTATTTAAAAAATAAAATACTTTTCTAAAAAATAAATCATGGATTTATTTCTCCATACCATGGAAAGTACTTCAAAGTCATGAAAAAATTTCAAGAAAATGTATTAAAACTGTTCTACAAGAAAAGGTGTACATATGTGTCCAACTCTCTGGCACAGATAGCTTCTTGATTTTTTTTACAGTTTAGTAGAGATAAGAATGCTAATATATTATACAGCGGACCAATACAATCTAGTGTTGTTTCAGATTTTATTTTGGTCCCAACAGTCACAAGACTATTGAAGCTGTTGCTATTACTCTATATATTTGTTCTGGTCCTTTCCAGAGGAAACCTGCTTCACTGTAAAGGCAGACAGGCGAACTTCATACCCCGAGTTGCTAAGCAGGAAATCAGCATATTATGGCAAAATGTTGGGAGCTGTTATGAACAGCCAGGCTTTAAACATCAGCCGATGAGAAGTACCCCTGGCCAGCTGCCCTAACTATGACTTTGAGGTACAGAGAGGCAACATGTACTGATTCATCCACCCCAGCTGATGTTTCCAGCCTACCATGTGAGATAAACCTCCCCGTGTAGAGTCACCACCATCAAGAAAAGAATAATTATCTCTCTAGCTGTTTCGATAAAGCTTGAAGCTGTGACCATTGGAAGAAAGTGAAAAGAGAGATAAATATTTAATGGCATCATTGGTGTCTTCCTTTCCCTGCTCCATTAAAATAACAAACAGATAAACAAAGCAAAACCCAACCACACCAGCTTATTATCAGAGAAAAACCCATCTGATCTCAAGAACTGACCAGTTATCCTTTTCCATATTCCTGCCAACAACATTTTCTGGCCAAAAATGCTGGATCACCTGAACTAGGAATGCAGAACAAAGTTAGAAAAAAGGTTGTGTGAAAAGTCATGAGAAAGGAGTTTATACAAAATGTTTAAAAATGGAAAAAAAAAACCAAAACCAAAACCAAACAACCCAAAACAAAAGAATAAAGTCAAACAGTGCAGCACTGAAGTAACAGAAACTGGAAGAAAAAAAAACAGGTAAGTAGTTGTGACTTGGATAGCATACTTGGAATGTAAAATTGTTTTAGACAGTTATACCATTTTATTTTATAAAAATATTCTTGTAAATACTGAGATATTGTTAGCAAAATGTCTTCATGTTCATTTGTATGGGACAAAGGAACCTGGATTATTACTTACTTTCTTGTGTCCTTATATCTGCTGATTGAAATTTGGACACCCTTTACTAATGTGCTAGGTATTGTGTATTCACTAATGCCTCTTACATTCTATTACATCATAAGTAGTCTCACGCCAACAATTTCTGCATGGGAAAAATGCAGCCGTCTAGACTGAGTCTTTCTTCCTGGGTTTCAGATTATATCAGCACAAAAAAAAAAAAAAAAAGG
>WBMY01003219.1:227624-243209 GCA_013397315.1 Donacobius atricapilla | reverse complement strand
AGGGGGAGAAAGTGCTAATTATTTCTTGAGACTTAATGACAGTTTGTTATATAATAGCCCTAGTCTTGGACATTCAGTTCCTCCCTCCCAATCATTAATATTCATCAGGGTTCACTGTTTTTTTCTGATCAAGTAAGTGAATCACGTCATTTTCTATTAAATTGTGTGACTTTATGTCTGTAATGGATGTGTTCCCGGGTATTAGCTTATTTCACCTTTTGGCAACTGTTACTCCAAGTGTCCCATCCATTCTGCAGTACTAATGTCTGCTTTCAGTAGCCAATATTTCTGAAATTAATCAGTACCCTACATTTTTTAAAAATTGCTGGTAATATTGCCAGTGGCTTATCATGAATAATCATCCCTGCTGACATGACAAACTAGCTCTAACAGGAAAGCTATTACTTTGAAACAAATTGCACTGCATTGAAATATTCCCAGTAGTAAAGAATCTCAATAGAGTATTAAAGCTTGTTCAATTGAAAACAATGAGGAGAGAGACCTTTTTGTCTTTCTCAGGTCTTATTCTTTTTATTAAATATCAGAAAATAGCAGTGTCTTGCCTAATAAAATTTTCAAGAGGTAGGTACCTTTTTTTAACTTTGATTTATATTTGTCATTAAAAAAATAAGCATTGGATCCTCTTAGTATAAATATTAGGGGTGTCACCTCTTTTTTATGCTGTTTTCTTTCCCTGAACCAAAGACATTATTATTGTTAGTTGCTGATTCTCTACTTCTTTATAACAAGGGCAAATGTCTGCTTATAAGAGAGAAAATATGAATACAGGCAGCCTTTTTAGTGGGAAACATTTTTAAAATATTTCATTTCTGTATATATGCATGTGTGTGAGAAGAAGGAAGGAAGGAAGGAAAGAAAGAAAGAAAGAAAGAAAGAAAGAAAGAAAGAAAGAAAGAAAGAAAGAAAGAAAGAAAGAAAGAGAAAGAAGGAAAAGAAAGAAAGAAAGGAGAAAGAAAGGAAACACACATACCTATAATGCTTCTCAAAGGAATTAAATATTCTTTTTAATAGCCCACAATGATCCTTGTGATGAGGAAATGCTCAGTCTCATCCTGCATATGGTGGAGGAGTGGAATTTGAATTGAGTTTTGGTAAAAAAAACCCCAAAAAACAGAGAAGTGGGGCATGGTAAAAGACTGCACCAGAGTTGAAAAGCTTTGATTGTATCAAAGTACCTGTCTCAGAGGACGTGAGCCTACCTTGTGTGGCACTCTCTTCAGGGATAGTTGGTGCAGTGGAAGCAGAATTGATTGGAATGTTTGGGTATAACTATTTATCTCTTTTTTCCCCTTCCATATAATAAAAGTCTGTTAAATCAAATCCTCTTTGAATGTATATCCAAATATATTTTTATTAGGGTTTCTTAGTGCCAACATGAACTTCTGGTCTAACTAGGAGTGACATCCCATGTAATAGCTAGCTGTTCACAGTAATTACTGGGGTATACTAAACTCAATTTCAAGTCCTCGATCTCTGTGTTCTCCCAATTTATGTGTCCCACAGAGTATTTGACACAGGTTAATTGCAAGTCAGCTTCACACTCATATCTTTTAGAGTGCCTTAGTTTTCATTAAATTTGTTACTTAGGATCGAATCCAAATTTGCAAATTGTGTTTCGGTAAAAGTAGATTTATTTTTCAGCCTTAACTGCATGTCCAGTAACTTTTTTGCTAGTGTATCCAGAGTCCTCTAGCTACTGAATGCAGTCCAGGGGTTTAAGTCATATTTATGTTCCAGTACTGGCATTTATTCTTCTCTCATCTGCTTACAAATGACATATAAAGAGCACAATTTGATTAAATGTGGGTGTTTACAATGTCTGAACAACAAGGCTCCTGTTTTTATCAGTCAAGTCCTGGACAATAGGTTCAGTGATGCTTAGTCCTGTATATCAGACTCCCATCAAATAAACTGACTCCATTCTGTTGGCTATAGCAGAAATTTAAATATCTAGGTCAACTTACACGCTTGTTCCACAGATGCTTAAGATCAAGGGAAAGAATCCTGAAAGAGATAAATCTATAGTTTAGTCCTTTACAATTATTATATTATTGCCTTTTTTTCTCCTCAAGCAAAACAAGGAGAGGAGTGAATTCATGGAAAAGTGGACAATTGCTTGTAAACCTCAGTATTTACTTATAATTTTACCTGTAAGGTTCACAATGTTTTCTTTTCCTCTGCCTTTTCTGAAAGAGATGAGGGCCAGCTACCTGAGCAGTGCATGCTCAGTGTCTGGTCTTCTACTTGCACATTACAACGTGGAGTTGCCATGGCTGGTGCCATCGCTGTAGTATGTGCAGGAGAATGCATCATGGCCAGCACAGCAAGGCGAAATCTGCCAGCATGTTCCGACAGGAACAACTGAAGCCAACAATCCTGGTAATGGCAGGGCCATCAGGCTGGTTTGTGTCAACCCTACGTAACAGTTTCTTCCCCAGATCCAAGAAGTGCAGAAGGTAAGTATGCTGCTCAGCTGCTCTCTGCCTCTGTCAAATCCTAAATCAGACCTTTCTGTGTGCGAGGTGGGGTTGATGGAGACATGGGGGTGAAGAAAACAGTGTGTAATGGCAATACAGCTTTAACCAGCCCTTCAAGAGAAACTGACAATTTCATTAGCTCTGAAGGTGTTACAAGTGAATGCTCCACACTGGTTTTTGAGAATGTCCCAGCCCACATTACACCATGACCAACAGAAACAGCTTTATGGGAACAATCTGAAGCATTTGAACAAGTGCTAGAAAGACTAGTACTCACTAAAAAACATCCTAGCAGTAACCCTCTGATTCCTTCCTTCCTACGCAGGCTTTTGTTACAAAACTTCTGTATCGGTGCAAAATGTGATGCAATAGTGAATTTTAATTAGTCCTTAGAGTGCCAGTAGAAATTTCTTTAGGAGTAAGGGGTGGTATATTCTTTTCACTCTTATTTGCTACCTCTGTAATTAGGACTATGTGATTATGCTATCAGTGCAAAAATGAAATCCACATCCAGTATGAATAATTTACCCAGTCTGCATAGAAATGACGGAATTTTCAAACAAAACATAATTATATTTTTATGTTTCTCTTAATTACTTTGTTGTAATTTGAGGGATGTGACTGAGCTCTTAACACACTGTGGTAAGCTGAAGTCAATGCACAGTGAACCCAACAATTTCTAAAAAATAGCACTTATTTCTTAGGTGTAAAGGATGTATTGACTTTGTTGAATTATGGTGGCAAATTGCATATCATTGATGCTGCAGGGATGAGAATACAACTGCATGCTCAGATGCTGCATTCGAAAATCCAAATTGTGAGGCTATGAAAAAAATTGTGTCCTACTAAGAGTGTGATCATTAATACTGGAAAGGCTTTTTGAATATGTAATATGAACTGTTATACCAAGGCTAAACACTGATTTGTGTTGATTAATAGAGTAACTCGTAGAACTCAGCAGAAAGCTGAGAGGGCCTTAATTTAAAAAACAGATATCTCCATGCACAGATTCTGCAACTTGTTTCAAAGCTTAGAAGTTTATTAAAACTCTCTGAAAGTTCATCATATGTGCAATAAGAAACTTCAGAGAGGACTTCTCAGTACTTCAAAAACAAAACAAATCACCACTCCAAGTTGTTACCTTTAAACAGAATAGTGCTAGAGTGCATTGCATCTGTCTTTGTCTGACACATGTTATAAGAACAAAAGGAGAGAACAGAATCAATTTAAATTGTGATTTAATTTTTGTGAGTGCCACTGGACTTAACATATTAGCGAAAAAATAAAACTAACCCATTAGCTTTAATTTGAAATAGAAGATTAAGTACCAAAAATGTGTATACCAAATATTTGGAAATGCTGAGAATAAGGCTGTTCCTGATAAGAATAAGACTATTTATTTGCCTGAAAATATATTTTTAGATTTCATTTAGAAAGCATGGGACATGTTGTCTAGATCCTTTTTATACTTCGTTATTTTGTTCACAAAACAACCTCACAAAAATTCTTCATTTGTGCTCAAAGCCCCCGATAGTCCAGCAGAAATTTTAAAACAATGTACAACCCTATCCATCTAATAAAACATACAGTTTAACAATACTGAGATATACTTCAAAATTATATTCAGCATGGAGAAAATCTGAAGATTTAACTTTCTTTCTTTGTGCTTTATGAACACCACAGAAAAATCTGTATTTATTCTTTACAATGCTTGATAAAAAACAATTTATCAATAATTATGGGTAACACCTTCCTAGATCGTCCTGTTCAGCAAAACAATTATGCAAACTCTCAACATGAGACATTCTAGTCTATTTTGCCTCTAGATTTGATTAATATTTTCCGTATGTAAATCTGTAATCATAAATGTTCATAGGGTTAATGACCCTATGCAGACTAATAAACAGCTAGAATAATTGAAATAATCTATTTAAAATTGTTCATGCCTCTATGAAATTCTGAATTGATTTTTTTCATGTGAGGAGGAATAAATAAAAACAACGTGTTTCTTGCAATTCACAACCAATTAAAGATTCCAGTTTTATAAAGAGACAAGACAGATTTGATTTTAATTTAATATCCATAAATATTGACAGCTCTAACATTATACTAAACCTATGCTTTGTAAAAAATACCAGGTAATTCCAGGCTGCCTAACTAATTTTCTTCAAAGTTTTAAGCCCTGTACTAAATACATCTCAATTTTTGAAATAACACAGCACCCAGTTTGTGCCATCCAATAAATTAATTTCTTTAATGACCATTTAAGTACAAATATTCTCTTCCAGTTACCTTAATATACTCTGAACAATACAAGAAAAAAAAAAGTTTCACTTATTGACAGTTTATATATATCCTTATGTTTTATAACTAATTAATTTAGGACACCAAATACTAAAATTCTCATATAAGGAAAAACTGTAAAGATTGCTATATTTGTATCATTTTAGGATGGGCAATATTTAACATCTTGGTAACACAATGTTTTTATATTCACTACTTTATTTGGTTTCATCAGCTATTTGTTGCTACGCAAGGAATCAGCTACTCTAATTTTTTTTCAGTATTTCTTCTAGCTTCTACATGAATTATTTTCTTAATTAAACAAATCTTCATTGTAATAAATTGTATGTTGCATTTTTGGAAAATTTGTTTAAATGCTACTTCTCTAATCTTCATATTACTGTGGAAATAAAGAAAGAAAAAGTAGAGATAAGTAGTTATAGGAATGGGACAAAAAACATTAATGATTGTCAACAGCAGTTCTCTTAAAACATATAATGAGAGAAAGCATCTCAATCTGCCTTTTAAACTTCATTTTATGGGAATTTATTGCCTACTTAAGCTAGTAACCTTTCTGTGGCTTGCATTACCTGCTACAGGGGAAGATGACATTGAGATAATGTGGAGAAACATACTGGAATATTCCATCCGGCTGAGTTACAAGATTTCCAAAATGCCTAAGGAATAATGCAGGAGCATTAGCTACAGTTACCCTTCTCGTCAGTTCTTGGATGTCAAAAAAAAATGTCTTAACAACAGGTAAATATAATCATATCCCTGAGAGTTTTACACTTCAATGACTGACCCAGAATCAGGAAGATTATTACAGCTAATGAGCTCAAGAGAGATGAAAGAACTCTTAAAGATTTGCATTGAGCTGTTACTGGGTTCACAAATTATGACATTCCTGGTCACTTTTCTCTTTAATTTTCTCTAACTTAATGTTTTTTGGGATTCTATATGGCAACACATTTATATAAAAAGTTAAGACAAAGAAGTTCATAGACCATTGTCCTTAATTCATAAAGATCAGACCTAAATGATAACAGCATGACATTAGACCATTGACTGAACTCAGATAACCATTACTGCCTCGCCTTAGGGAAAAAACAAAACAAAACAACACCCAAAAAAAAGAACAGAAACAAACAAACAAAAAAACAGAGAAGAAAAGACATTAAAGCTATATACATTGATATCTATAAAGTTCACTATCCTTCAAAGAGCTGTAAATGATTAATTAGAAAAAATAATTCTCCAAGAAAAAAGAAAGGAAATAATTCCTACCTGCAAAACCACAAAGCATTTCTAAATGAGACGTGATATTCTTTTCTGCCACTATTATTTTTCCTCCTTTATTACACTAAAAAATTCATTATATTTGTTTTATTATTGAAGCTAAAATACATTTGGAACAAGACAGCAGAACTGCATGTGTTGCAGTCTTACACAGTCTGGCTGTAGAGACTTGATTAGCAAGTAAAACATTTACATTAAAATTGGAAGACCTCTGCTCAAAAAATGCTCAATGAGTGACATTCATGTCCCTCACTCCACTCTTCTGCCTTCAGGAAAAGGAAGCAAAAACCATATGTTATTCAGTTTATTTATTTTGCAGTAAGATTGGTATAAAATCCTCTGTTAATTTTTTTTTTCAAATAACATTCAAAAGACATTTAAGATGCAATGAATTAGCACTATAATTTCAACAAGACTGCTAAGGAAAACTGGTAGCTAAAAGGCCATTAATACACTGGGTTTTGGAAAACTGATAGAAACAATAATGAAAGTCAACACATTCAGAAGAGTACAATCCAGACAGGAAAAAAAAAAAAAATGTGTTTGAAGATGGCAAGATGACAGTCTTCAAAAAAGTACCACAGAGGAGACAGAGCAGGTATGACTTTTCTGAAAGCCTGAAAAGCTTAGGATAAAGTCCTTTACAAAAGCCTTGCAAGATCATAAATTAATTGGCTCATGACGGTGAAAGAAAATACATTGATACAGATGGTATGATCATGTTTATTATGGTGGCATCTCAAATCAGAGAATCATTTAGGTTGGAAAAGACCTGTAAGATCATTGAGTCCAAACCAGCACTGCCAAGTCCACCACTAAACCATGTCCTTAAACACCACATCTACCACCATATCTATACATGTTTTATATATCTCCTGGGATGTTGACTCCACAAATTCTCTGAGCAGCCTCTTCCAATGCTTGACAACCTTTTTGGGGAAAAACTTTTCCCTTTATATTCCATCTAAACCTCCCCTGACACAAGTCAAGGCCATTTTGTATTGTCCTATCAATTATTACTTGGGAAGAAACTCCCACCTCACTACACCCTCCTTTAAGGTAGTTGTAAAGAGTCATGAGGTCACCCCTGACCCTCCTTGTCTCCACACTAAACACTCCCAGCTCCCTCAGCAGCTCTATTCCCCTTTTTTGGACACACTCCAGCACCTCAATATCATTCTTGTAGTGAGGGGTCCAAAAGTGGACACAGGATTGGAGGTGCAGCCTAATGAGAGCTGAGTACAGGAGCATCATCACTGTCTCAGTACCAATGGCCACGGAATTGCTGTTACAAGCCAGGATGCTGTTGACCTTCTTGGCCTCCTGGGTACATGCTGGATCATGTTGAGTCCCAGATTCTTTACTTCTGGGCAGCTTTCAAGATGCTCTGTCCCAAACCTGTAGCTCTGCATGGGTTTGTTATGACCCAAGTACAGGATATGACACTTGGCCATGATGAATGTGATACAATTGGCATTGACCTTGATCCAGCTTGTACAGATCCCCTGCAGAGCTTTCCTCCCCTCCATAACATCAACACTCCCACCCAACTTGGTCTCATCTTCAAACTCACTGAAAGATCACTCAATCCACTTGACCAAATAATTGATTAAGATATTAAACAGAACTGGCCCTAATACTGGGCCCTGGGAAACACCACTTACAACTGGCCGTCATCTCAATTTACCTCTATTCACCACCACCCTCTGGGCCCAGACATAGAGACAGCTGTTTATAGTACACCCATCCAAGCCATGAACAAACTGTTTCTTCAGGAGAATGATGTAGGAACTGTTGTCAACTGTTTTTCATTTAAGTCCAGGCAGACACATCCACAACCTTTCTCTTATTCACAACGCAGGTCATCCTGTCACAGAAGGAGATCAGGTTTCAAGCAGGACCTGTCTTTCATAAACCCCCACTGACGGCCACATGCTGTGTCATGATGCTGAACTTCTCTGAATCCTCCTTTTGTCCTTTCTTGCAGATGAATTTCATATTTTGCTGCAGTGTATCATGTCACTGATCATTTCCTCTTGGGTTACAGGGGCTTCATTCTGCTTTCCATCCCTGTCTTCCGGCTCCAGAGTCTGAGAACCAGAGACTGAGGCAAAGAAGTCATTAACTACCTCACTCTCTTCCTCATCTTTTGTCACTAGGCTTTTCTCCAGATCCAAAAAAGGATGGAGGTTCTCCTTAGCCCTCTTTTTTTTTTTTTTTTTTTGCTACTACGTTTTTTTAAGAAAGATATTTTTTGTCTTTTACAACAGCAGCTTAAATTTTAGTTGGGCCTTGGCCATCCTAGTTTTCTCCCTGCATAATCTCACATCTTTGTGGTCTCCTGAGTTTCCTGGCTCTTCTTACAAAAGTAATAAACTCTCCTTTGATTCCTGAGTTCTAAACAAAGCTCTTTGTTCATCTAGAATGGTCTTCCCCTGGCTTGTCTTTCAGTGAGTGGGGATGGCCTGCTCCTGTAAATAGGATTTCCTTATTGAAGGAAGTCAAGTCTTCCTGGACTCCTTTGCCCTTCAGGACTACCTCCCAAGGGACTCTGTCAATCAGTTTCCCAAACAGGCCAGATTCTGTCTTTCTGAGGGCCAAGGGAGCAGTTCTATCAGGCCCACTCCTTACTTCTCTGGGAACAGAAAACTATCATTCTATGATCACTATGTCCGAGTTGGTTTGCAACCATCACATCTCCCACAAATTCTTCATTCTCAAACATGTTTCTTCCCTAGCTGTCTCACTCACCAGCTGTGTCAGGAAGTTATCTTCCATAGATATGAGGAATTTCCTAGACTGCTTCATCTTCTCTGCTGTATTTTATTTCCAGCAGACTTCTGGAAAGTGGAAGTCCCCCACAAGAGCTACTAATCATGCTAGTTCTCCCAGCTGCTTATAGAATATTTTATCCATCCTTTCATCCTAGTGTGCGATCTGTAACAGCCTCCCACCATGATACCTGCTTTGTTGGTCTTCTCCTGATTCTTACCTAGAAGCACTCAAACCTGATACCAGCAGAATCAAACTTTAGAAAACTGAAACTCTTCTTAACATACATGGCTATGCCACAGCCTTTCTTTCCTCACCTATCCCTTCTTAGGAGTTTATACCATCCATGAACAAAGCAAAAATTGAATTTCATTGTTCTAATTTTGTATGAATACAGATACTTTCAAAAGTTGGTGTACATAGTAACTACTTTTATCAGGCTGTAAATTGTGTGGAGTGTAAATTGAGGAGAGAAGGAATGCTATATTACAGCTCTTTTTCCTTCAAATGGATGCTGATTTTTGAAAAGGGCAAAGGAGGAGATATCAGAATTTTACAGAGATTAAATCATTTGAGAGATGGAGAATGGAATAAAATCAGGAGAATGTTTGTAAGGACCACAAAAATGTATTTGTAAAAATGAAAGTGGATGAAAAGGAGTATATCTTGATTTGATTTAATACACTTCTGACTGAAAATTAACTGGTTTAATTTGACATAATTTTGTTTATCTGAATAAAATCTTAATTACACTGAAACAATGATTTTAAAATATTTTTTTTTTTGAAAATTAAAAATTTGCATATGAACACACAAAATTAATTTAATGCTTTTATTTTGAATTAATACACCTGAACATTCTTCCCTGAAGTAGTAAATCACATTCGCTTCATATTGAAATAAATCCAGTGAAGCCCAAGAAGTTACACTGATATAAGACAGCTGTTATCTGATCAACTATCTTCATTTCTCTTTAGAAATTTTACAGGAATGATGAGAAAAAACATGCGCAGTGATTTGTGAGAATGAATGAAAGGAGGCAATTTAAAAGAGTTAAGTAAGAATGGAATATATAAAATGATGGAGTGATTAAATGATAGGTCAGGCAGTTCAGATAAGATGCTCTGAAATTATTATTTTGCCTAATTCTTGAATGTCAAAAAAAGATAATTATACAGTATAAAGTTCTGTTTAACCACTATTCTGTAAAAGTTGTTCATGCAAGACAAGTCTTAGCACATGAATTTAATAAAAATGCAAGATAAGCTATCTCAATGGAAAGAAAATAGTTGCCACAATTACATTACATAGGCATACAAGCAGTCATGGTCCAGATGCTAAAGCCTGTCACTACATTATGCGATTACAAAATTACAGCCACTGAATTTTCTGGTATAATTTCTCTAATTTTATAATTTCTAAGATTAAAAAAGATACCAAAGCCATTTCTGCAGAAATCTCATCCTTTCTTAAACCTAGAGCATCCTACGAAAACCTTTTGGATTAACTACTGACTGAAGCTGCAGTCAGCCTGGCAGATGTAGCTCCATCACAAAGCACTCTAGAGTAAACCTTTCTATGAATTATTCTTTCCTTTCCCGACTACACAGTGGTAATGAGCATGAAATTATATAGTCCAAATAATAAATGAAACGCAAGTATTGTGACTACATCAAAGTCTCTGAATCACTGTATATTGTTAATCAATTCAATGAAAGAGAATGGAACAAAATACAAATTTATATATATTTATCCTATATTTCTTCTCTTTATTAATGTGGTACCACATGATTGTACCAGATTAGACTCACTTTCATGGGTGCCATTGTCATTTTAAGATCTGCATATCTACTTCTTTCAGATTTTCCTTTCTTTGTAAATATTCCACTATATTCTTTTTAGATGATTTTATATAAAGACCTGCCTCCTCTTTTCCTTACTATTGCACGCAATCCTCCCTACCAAACAGCAGAGGTTCTCACTGATGGCCTCAAAGGCATCAAAGGAAATAAAGAATTGGGGAAAACATTATTGTATTGGCTGAAATAACAAGAAAACTTGTATATCTCTTATTTCATCCAGATACTCATAAACATAAGGGAGAAAACAAAATGTTTTAACAACTTTATCCCTTTCTATAAAATCTTGAAGAGTTCTAATATGCTTTTTTTCAAACACACCTAACTTGAAATCTGGGTAAGATTTGACCTTTTCAGTATGAATAACTTTGAACCAATTTGTGAATCTTCTGTAAGTATTGCCTTTTCACAACTCCTTCTCTGGTTTGAAAGAGAGAAAAAAACAATTTTATAGTAACTCCTGCAGAATAGGAACATTTGTTTTGTTTTTTCTCCCAGTAATGATTCCACCAATGAACCATGATAAAGACATGAACTCATATCTTCCTACACAAAAACAATAGATATCATAATTGTTATTCATCATGGTTTTTTCTTATGATATTACTCTTTCAATTTAGTTTTACTCAAGAGAAGATGCCGCATTTTAATTCAAACCTGATTGTGCAAATCTTTTCAGAGAACTGAGTGGTGTTAAGCTTGACATTTTATTAACATTGTTTTGTTATCACTGGTAATTTTTAAAATATTTTTGAGATAAAAAATCTGAGGTTTGTTTTTATGAATTCAAATTGTGAGAATAGGAAATGCAGTAAGTTACAAAAAAATGTCAGTAGAAAATGATCTACTAGAGCCACAAAAATATCTGACATGATAAAAATTATATTGCAAAAATATTTCTGTTCAACCTTACATACAAGACTTATTCACGAAAGCATTTCTCCAGAAAAAAATAATATTAGATAATAGAAGTTATACATTAACATGATTCCTTCTATCATAAATTTTAAGAGTGAAAAATACCTTTGTAAACTGACTACTCTATAAAGAATCAAGCCTTATTTGTGTGGAAGGAGTTTGTTTTCTTTGTGGAATGTTGTGGGGTTAATGCCATCAAGCAATTGTATGTTTTCTGAGGCCCAGCAACTATAAATACAAATAAGGAAAAAAAAAAAAGGTGGAAAAAAGTGTCTATGTTTCTAATTTATAAAAGTCTAAATTTTCCTCTCAAATGAAATAAAACACCACCCCACAAACAAAACCAAAACCCCCCGCACCTGTGTGATAATGTTTCAAGC
Source organism: Donacobius atricapilla (assembly GCA_013397315.1). Classification (NCBI taxonomy): domain Eukaryota; kingdom Metazoa; phylum Chordata; class Aves; order Passeriformes; family Mimidae; genus Donacobius; species Donacobius atricapilla. Next base: position 231,200 of record WBMY01003219.1, on the reverse strand, counting down.
TTACTTTCAATTTAAAAGTAGAAGGTAGCCTTTGTATTTCTCAAGGATTTTTTTAAAATACAATGACTATAAGTGATGTTTTTTCACAAGAATTTTTCATAAGAACATGTATCAAGATACAGTGGCATCACGATTTTATTTTTATATAAGTTTATGACCAACAAGTTAGAGGTCCCAGTCAGCTCCTCTTCACTGAGAGATTGTTTTGCAGTGGGGAGAGGAGGTAGGGGTGGCAAAGGGGTTGCTGCATCCTTGATGTCTGAGTTTCTTAGACTAGCTACTAGAGGGATTCACAGTGTGATTCATATTTTAATGTGCAAATTAATTTTAAAATAATATGTGGTACCAATAGAGAAATGCAAATTAAATTTTATGCATCATACTGTTGTACCCTAGCTCTATATTAAGGGTAAAGCCTATTTTAGTCTCTATAAATCAGCAAAATCATAATTTCTGCTAGATGGCACATGNGGCGCCGCCGCGCCGCTGCAGCAGGCGCTCCCCGCGCCCCCGCGAACCGCGCCGCGCAGGGATGCTCCGCGCACCGGCACCCGCCGGCGTCTGGAGCCTCCAGCGCCCATGGCATCATCCGTGAGCCAGGTGATGGGCATTCAGCCATTCATAGCTGGCAAATCTCTAAGCGCTGCAGAAGTTAGAATACTATGGATTTCTGTGTTGCAGAATTATGGAAATGGCAAAAAAACCCCCCTGAATCGGTCACGTGGAAAAGTTAACAGGGTCTAAAATATCAGAATTATTTTTAGTTTTCCTTCTGTCCAATTCCTATCACAGTGTCTTTCCTGATCAGAATTTTTTTTTAATAAATGATTCCGGCTGTAAAACTTCAATAACCCACACCGTGTAATACAGACTGTTTGGGAAAAAACGTGTTCCTTGTAGCCTTCTACCAAAAAGAGCCCTCATCTCATTCCTTCTCTTTTATATCTGCTAAGAAAAAATGATTTTATTGAAGGACCTCAAACCCAGCTCTGGGAATAAATAGATTTGGTAACAATAAAGACCCGCATTAGTCAACCACGCAAAAATCTACATCATTACATCAAAGGTCAAAATATCTCCAGACAGAAGTTTCCATATGTAGATTATACTTTTAAGTTCTAGGCAAGAGTGCAGATGACAAATTTTAATGTCATGTAGCAAGGGACAAGAGGAAAAGAGCACTTCCAAGGTAGGAAGCTGGTAAATAGTAGAGGAAGATGTTGTTTCTGCACACTAGCAAGCATCACTATCTGTACTGGATTCTTGCCTTAATTTTAGAGAAAGATGCCTCTGTGATTTCAACTAGAAGCCTATAATGAGTTTGAATTTTAGTACATCATAATAGCATACACATCAGTGTTTCTCTTCTGATTTTTTCTTTGAAGACAGAGCATCATGAACTTAATTCAAATATTTATTGAAAAACTGTTTGTGAAAATTGTGTGCAGCTATCCTGTGCAACATATTATTTTCTCTAGTATATTTTTAAAACTGGAGACCAAACTTTATCTGGAAATGCACATAGAGGTTTCAAAATTGCTTCAATACTATAGGTTCTTTAATTTGCAAGTTTAGATATGTTGAAATAATACAAACTAAGCTGTCATACTTATTTTCTTACATACTGCACACGTTAGAAAATAGTAAACAGGGATTGTATGAAAAGAAAGTTCAGTATAGATCTGTAATTCCCCTTTTCCTAATCATATTGAGTAGTTCCACTGAAGTCATTGCAGGTTTGACTTTACCTGTATAGATTAAAAATACTTCAAGGCTTCTTGAGACCAATTCATATTTCTTACATGTATTTGAAAAGTAAATTTAAGAGAAAAAAATCAAAAGGAAAACAAAAGGTGTATTTTAGTCCTTCTTTCTACTTGAAATATTACTGATAGATGGAGGAAAAATACTGCATTCTTCTCACAGTTGTTCTAGTCATTAAATGCTAGAAATTGTGAGTAGTTGGTTTTACAACACATACTACATGTATACTTAACTACATTCCATACTTCTGCATGAGGTTATGTGCTTTTATAAAATTCTCACAAATTGCAGAAGTGCAGAGAAAGCATAGATATGAAAACAAGTTAAGAAAGGAAAGAATAAGGTAAAGGTTATGAGTAGAAACAAAGATCAGAAAAGGAGAGCGTTGAGTATAGGAGAAAATTTCTGTTACTGAAAGAACTTAGTAACAAGTAAATTGCTGAGATTTCTTTCAGGTTTACTCTCAATTCTTATTCCATCACTTTTTATACTATGTTGTGGTTTTAAATAAATTTTTGTGACTCTGCATCCCATTTACAGAAATAGATTATTAAAAAAAGAAACTGTCCCTCAGGCTTAGATATTTAAATTGTTAGTTCCACAAAGCACAAGCTAAGTATTTTTTTTCATGTCTTTCATTTCCCCCAGCATTGTTTGGGAAAAAGGTACAACTGCCAAATATTAAAGGTCACTGCTGCTAAATTATCTGATGCTAGGAAAGATACTATTGTAAGCCTTAAAATATCCACATCCATAAACATGTATGTAGCTTAATTTTTATGGATAATTTTTGTGAGCTCAATTTTCATATTACAAATTCAATAATCTTCAAGACTGACACTAAAAGTTTAATAAATCCTAACTTCTATTTAATGTGAGCCATTACATTTGTTTTGGTTTTGTTTGTTTTGTTTTGTGTTTTTTGTTTGCTTGTTTGTTGGTGGGGGGTTTTTNTTATGACCAACAAGTTAGAGGTCCCAGTCAGCTCCTCTTCACTGAGAGATTGTTTTGCAGTGGGGAGAGGAGGTAGGGGTGGCAAAGGGGTTGCTGCATCCTTGATGTCTGAGTTTCTTAGACTAGCTACTAGAGGGATTCACAGTGTGATTCATATTTTAATGTGCAAATTAATTTTAAAATAATATGTGGTACCAATAGAGAAATGCAAATTAAATTTTATGCATCATACTGTTGTACCCTAGCTCTATATTAAGGGTAAAGCCTATTTTAGTCTCTATAAATCAGCAAAATCATAATTTCTGCTAGATGGCACATGGAAGATCTATCCTAAAAAAAAAACAAACAAAAAAAACCAACAAGAGTACAAAAGGCTACGAATAGACCACACTGAATATGATTTAAACTGGGGGGAGGAAAAAAAGGCCTTTCCAGAAAGGATGCAGTATAATTGAAAGACAGAGAGGCAGATTTTTGCAAGTGATTAGATTGTTCGCATAACATTTACATAAACCAGCCTAAATCTGGGGAGCGTGCGGAGGGCACGCTCGCTGCGCTCACATTTAGTAACGATACGCTAGCGATAATATGTGGAACTCAGGGGTTTTGCCCTGCGGCCGGTCCTCCCGCGGGCGCCGCCGCGCCGCTGCAGCAGGCGCTCCCCGCGCCCCCGCGAACCGCGCCGCGCAGGGATGCTCCGCGCACCGGCACCCGCCGGCGTCTGGAGCCTCCAGCGCCCATGGCATCATCCGTGAGCCAGGTGATGGGCATTCAGCCATTCATAGCTGGCAAATCTCTAAGCGCTGCAGAAGTTAGAATACTATGGATTTCTGTGTTGCAGAATTATGGAAATGGCAA
>WBMY01003219.1:175556-226459 GCA_013397315.1 Donacobius atricapilla | reverse complement strand
AAAGGTACAACTGCCAAATATTAAAGGTCACTGCTGCTAAATTATCTGATGCTAGGAAAGATACTATTGTAAGCCTTAAAATATCCACATCCATAAACATGTATGTAGCTTAATTTTTATGGATAATTTTTGTGAGCTCAATTTTCATATTACAAATTCAATAATCTTCAAGACTGACACTAAAAGTTTAATAAATCCTAACTTCTATTTAATGTGAGCCATTACATTTGTTTTGGTTTTGTTTGTTTTGTTTTGTGTTTTTTGTTTGCTTGTTTGTTGGTGGGGGGTTTTTATGTGGTAAGTCATATTGGCAATAAACAACAAAGATCAAATGGTAAGCTTAACCAAACATTTTTATATTTAAAACAATATAGATAGTTTTATATTCCATGCCATAGGTCAATATGAGCTGTATTTCACATTTTTTAAACGTGAAATTATTTAGTAGCTAGTTTAGTTTATTCAGTTCATTTTATGAAAACTGAAGGTTCCAATGTTTTGTTCCTTTCCAAAATGGAAGCAGGTTCTGAAATCACATTATTTATTTCAAAATCATTTGTGAATAGAGCTTGTCTTAATTAGCTTTTTATGTATGTTGTTTAACATAGTCCTTTAAATATATATAACATCATTATGTGGGCAAGAATGTTACTGATGTGTTGCATTCCATCAATTTAGCAGTTAATGTAATGCATCCCAGGCTTTGTTTATCTTTGTAAGGATGGCTTGGAGTCCTTGCACCTTGGGGTACTTGTAATACTTGGCACTACTTTTGCTTACAGGCATGGAAATTAATTTTCTTATCTTGGGATATGAGGATGCTAATTGTGTCTGCTCAGCAGCAGTTCTTCAGCCATGGAGACACCATTCCCACATGGGCCAGACTTCGGTTGACAGGGATTATAACAAATTGGCCACCTCTCGAATTGCATGCATTCCTCTTAAGCAAAGATCAGGCATGAACATCCAGAATTAGTATTTTTTTTAATCCAGTAGTAAAACAATATGAAAAGATTAGAAAAAGCCTGTGTGTTAAATGTCAGAGACAACTTCATTATTGAAATACCGTGCCTATGCCTTGTGCCTCAGATAGAGCATCCCTTCTACAAGTATCAGCTACCAAAACTGTAAACATGGCTTCACCAAAAAATATGCTAGAATAGTTAATACAGTTTAGAGGAGAGGAACTGAATCACATAGCCTTCAAATCAAAAAATAATTTCAAAGTTTGGATTTAAAGTCATCTCATTTTTCACACTACTTAGCAGTCTGTAACATTTCATGAGTTCATGCAAGTTCAAAGCGCTGTACTGCCAGCTTCCATTGGAACTGTAAGCCTTAGTGCTCCTGAAAACTCAGCCTCTGGGACCTTGGATCAGATACTGACAAAAACAACAACTGACTCCCTTTAAAGTTTGTTTTAAGTCACTTATCATTAAGGACTCTGGATCACAAGAAGTGTATGGGGATTTTAGGCACCTAAGTCCAGACTTCTGATCCTGAAAATCCTCACTCAGCTTAACACAGGAGGTGTCTACACTTCATTGACAAATTAATTTATCACTTCAAACTCTTTAGAGGCTTTAAAAGGCAATCTTATCCTATGTTGATTTCCAATCTAAAAAGTATGCCAGTTTATCCTAATTGTTTCTCTGTGGAGCCATACTTGTTTTCTGTTCATATCTGGGAGTAATTTCTCACAAAGCTTTGTTGCTTCATGTTGTTAAGGGGTTTTGTAATCTTCTAAAGCTATAGATGTGTGAAATGTTACTGGGATTCACATGTTTTCTTTGTAAAGAAATGAAAGTAACTTGCAAAGTCCCACTTCTACTTTGTAAAACATTAAAATTCTGAAACTAAAATATAAGAAATATTAAGAATTCTGAGTGTTGCCTACCTAGTGACCAGTGTTACTTGTCCCAAATACAACCATTCCATTGTCATGTTTAAGTGTCAATCCTTCTTTCCAACCCTTTCATTATTCTATGCATATCATGCATCTCTTACTGTTCTCACTACACAACAAAAGATCCTTTGATGCAGAAAAATACAAAAATTATTGTTTTCTGATCATTGTCAAAAATTAATTGTAGCACCATTTTGCCTATGGACAGTAGAGTATGTTATTTTCCTTTCACATATTTTGTCCCATCTGCTGCTTTATTCTCTGAAAGTAAAAGGAAGAATAAAAAGCTTTTTCGAAAAGTTGTATTAATATTCCTGTTTAACTCTCCTCGTCTTGATGGAACCTAAAAAGCTATGTATGCTTATCCAGTACAGTTTAAAAATAATTCTTTCTTTTAAACACAAAAGGTTAAAGAGTCTAAAAGATCTGAGGTTGCAATCCCTGGAGTACTTTCTCTGCTGTCCTGGGAGTCTGACAGTCAGAAGAGATGAGCTGCTTCCTGCATCCGTTGCTATGCAACCTCTGTGGCATCCCACAAGCTCAAATGTCTCTGTCCGGTACTTCTGCATAAAATGGGGAGAAGAGCTGTCAGCTTTGGGGGTTTTATCAGTGTTTTCAGCTTACTATTCAGTCAAGAGAATTTGTGTAGAAAGATCTAGAAAACTGAAAGACTGAAAGAAAATTTAACCATGGGCAACATGGTCTTTAAAAAATATCAGTACTTTTTACAAATAGCCAAATAACACTTTGTTCACTTGAATCCTTACTGGGGATTTCAATGACTTGCAACAAAAACTGGATGGGGTTTTTTTGGTTTTTTTTTCTGAATATCCTCTAAAATCTACGTTTCCAACAATATTCCCATTTGGAGAAAAAAAAAAGCTGAGCTGAAAATAAGAACATAAGAGCAAGAAAAAGATAGGAAAACAAGAAAATGGAAAACAGGAACGGTCATCTGTTTCTCCTGCACCTCGATGTCCATTTCATTGACTGTTACATTTCTAATTAAAATAGAAATAAAGCACACTTTTTTGATTAAAAAAAAAAAAGTGCTGAATTATGAACTGAAGGGTTTTTTTTCCTTTCTATTATTCCTGGGGAAGTCTACTTGCAGGTCTTTATTTCTGCTTCTTTCAGTGTTTTCTTACAGTCAATTTTACAAACAGCTCAACTTTATAGTAATGCATGCAGTCTCTAAGCTACTTCAGTTAACCTGCATTCATAATGACAATATTACCTACTTGGAAAAAAATACTTTTTGGGAAATTGTATGGTACCATCTCATTTTTCAAGAACTGGGACCTAAGTTGCTAACTCCATGTGTAGTTAAACTTGAATGTTTTATGACCACAAAATCCAAATGATAGTGGAGAAATCTAGTTTTATGCCCATACTATGCATAAAACTAACCAAAAAAAAAAAAAAACCACCCCAAATTAACTTTAGATGTATAACATTGGCATTCATGAAAAAAAGAAAAAAACTATTTAACTTTGTGTTACCTGTTTACAAGAGTATAATAGATTAAGCCTCAAATCTAGCAGTCTCTATAATCACTAATTGTGTGATATCTGCTGTGATATCACACCTTGCTTTAGTTTTCTCCTCCATTAAAAAAGTTTTCATAATGAAATGTTCCACTGAAAGACTATGCACTGAATGAGCCCAATCAGAATCAGGTTTGGTTCATAAAAGTTTATAAGGTTTTTAAAACAAGGCCTGCATGAACAGCAGCTGTGCTGTTAAAGGTGTAAAAGACAGACATGGATTTACACATGGTAAATACCAAAGGATTTTTTTTTAATGTGGAGAAAAATAAGCCATTTTTAGAAGTTTGTCTACAAATTCAGTGTGAAATTCTGAGTGTTCCCAAACTAGAAATTTAAGTCATATATTCAGATCATTACCTACATATTCAGAACAGTTTTATTTTGGTCCTACTTACATTTCCAAAACTTGATCATTTTAAGTCGAGCTCTAGAAAGATATTTCTCCTACATTTTTATTAAATGAAGTAAAGCAGAGAATGACCTATGAGTTGTAGCTGTACTATGCTTATCTTTCTGTAGATTCTGTATCTTTCTGAATATAAAATTTGCTGAATTTCACAATATATTAGCCAAGTAACCTCACATCCAGATCAATTAACTCTATTCTTTCTAGTATATCCTAAATGATTTCGTTTTTGTGGTGGATTGCAGCATTTTAAAAGAGGTTTTACTAAGTATTGATTTTTTACATTTACTTTCCTCCCGTTTTGCTGTCACCTAGAAACTCCACAACATTCTTCCAGCCATAGATAAAGGCAGCAAATAAGACAGGCCCAAGCCCCTGCCCTTGTTATCAGCCTCTGCCGTGGCTGACCCATTAACCACTGCTCCCAGAGTCTGCTCATCCAAACAGCTTTTACCCGCCTGACTTCCCACTGACCAGATCAAAATGTTCACTGTGGATAAGAGTATTACAGGTTTTGCTAAAGTCGGTGTAAATGACATTCACTGCTCTCTCCCCATCTGCATACTCGGTCATTTTATCATAGAGGAAAATCAGATCAGTCAGGTGTGATTTACCCCTGGTAATTATGGCTCGTATTCTCTGCTGAGCTGCACATCATGTTTTGCCTCTTTGAAATTACCTTTAACTGACTTCTAGCAGTCCTTTTTTCATCTTTCCCTCAAAAGTCTCTCAGATAATTTAAACCCAGAATTTGGTATGTAATTGCAGAATTGACATTAATGTAACAGAAAATAATGATTATTTGATGCTGCATCCCTTGCTGTTCAAACTGCATCTGCACTGAAGGCTGTGGTTATATACTCACATGAATATAAATATATGTTTGTATGTAGAGAATTTTCCAGAGCAAGAAAAGACTTCTTATTTCAGGCTTCGATATAACCACAATTTAAAGAAATAAATTAGGAATTTAATTGCAATTCCCCGAATATGGTGTGAATTCTGTATAACAATGCTTAATGCACTTAATTACAAGGTAGATTTGCAAGGAGTTTTTTTCTTAACAAACATCCGAGAAGGAAAAGGAACTCATTTAATTATGTTATTATTTAGGAACTGATACAGAAATAGGATTTTAAAGACAAAGTCAGCATTTGGGAGGAACTTTGTCCTACACAGATGAGATTTAGAATATCTACTGTCTTTATCTTGAGGTGTATTGTACAGGTTTACAAGTGTAAAGTTTAAATCATTGTACACACACATATTATACATTCTATTCCCAGCAGAGTTGAATTCTGTTTTTATCATTGCACTTTGTTTTTATTCCACTGCTTTGACATTTTGTCCCATTTTGATAGTGCTTTTTTTCATGGGAAAATCAGAAAATGTTTAAGTGAAATTTTGTTATCTCTCAGACCATCAGGTTGCAGAAGATGCTTCCTTCCTGTCCCCATGTGTGACTAATTTAAGAGACAACCAGGTACCTTCAAGTAGGGAAGATAAGTAGTTGACTTGGCTTATTGAAGACTTGTGCATTAAGAAACAAGGTTAAAGAAGACCAAGAAAAAAGCTTTAGAAAATGTATTCTGATAGCTATTACAAGTCCACCTTCTATACTCTCAGGAGCAGAAAGGTGATGAGCATAGAATAGGTCTGACAGATTTATAAACTGATGCATTCAAAAATGAAGAGAATCCATAACTTACCTGACTGTACAGGTAATCTGTTCATAAAGAAAATTATTATAATTTTAACTTTTTTGATAGGAATTTCAGCAGTTCTGTTCAAAACCTATTAGCAAGATATAAGCAAGCCAGGGACAACGCCTCTGACCAGCTTACTTCCCCACTCTGATTATACTAAGACAAAGTCTTGCTATGAAGTAATTCATAACCACACATAAGTGTTTTGGTTCCTTCAGAAAGACTAAGATGCAGGTTGCTTAATCAAAACATTCCCATATCCTAAAATCCCCAAGTGAGTAATACCTGCTAGGCTTGTAGAGTATTTGTTTTCCTTTTTTATTAAGGTCACTGCCTTAGTAAAAAGTCTCCCTTCTCTTATTAATTCACTGGATGAAATGGAGGAAGAGACAGTGACAAGTTACGTTTCGATGTCTTTGTTACAAGTAGACACAACTAAAGACATAGTTTTCGTTACTCCAATTCTCATATCCCTACCTTTATTTTTAGTCAAGTTCCTGACATTTAGTTCAAGATGTTTTTGGGAATAAAGACTGAGTTTCCAGAACAGCTAATTTTAAAAATATTTAATTGTGCATGCAGTTCAAATTCTTATAAATAGCAATCATAAAAGTATAGTAAAAGTGCTTAATGCAAATAAAATATGTGAATTCTCACCCTTTTGCTTAATAAAACATTAAAGAGGACAATTAATACCATACTCACAACCCGATTTTTCAGGAAAACCATTTCCAAATTTCCTTTTAAATGTACTTTCTTCACAGCTTCACTTTCTCTAAAACCATTATGTAGAAGTTTTCACAGAGCAGCATTCATGCTTCAAAGTCTTAGAATGCCAACGTTTCAGGGGACATGTTCAAAGGAATAAATTAAATTACACATGTCAATAATCTCAAATATTATTTATATCCAACCCTATGTTTATACATATCTGATGTTACTGTAAGCAGTTAGAAAGTCAGAAAACTTTCTAAAGAATCGATATAAGGATTAATAAATAAATTAATGTTAAAAATTGTGGAATCAAAGGAATGCAAATTTTAGGAAGGTATAAGGAAAAAACTGAAGTCTTAAAACAGATCATAAAAGTGTATATAATAAATAATATATTGAAATGTACACGTCTCCATCAAAAAAGTGCCACTTCTACATATTATTGTAGCCTCATTCTCCAAACCACCATTTTCTTCTCTGCTGTCAAATTTGATTGTATTGCAATTGATATTTAAACATACTCTTCCTCTTTATTAAGATTATACTTGCTGAATGGAAAATCTGCAGATTGAGGTAGATCAAATCTAGCTTTCATACAACTCCCTATATTTTTTAATATGTAAAATGAGATACGCACACATGAATGCACTTGCACATGCATCCCTTACTCAAACTTTGAGGCTTAGTCATCCCCGAATTGCTAATTTAGCTCTCATTCAGAACACTCAGAATACAGAGTTGCTTGCATGAGAATATTTATTCTTGTTGTTGGTTCTCATGATACTATCTATCTTCAGAGATAGAAGAAAAAATCTAAATTTAAAAAAAAATTGAAATGTGAGCTACGAAGGACAGGAGTTTCATTTTGAGCCTTGGAAACATAGGTAATGACAGCAGTACTTTGTTTCTGCTTCACATGCAGGTTGCCTGTTCCTTCAGAATCCATTAAAAATCTCAAAAATGTAGCACGCAAAAATCTATTTTCCTTCTTTCATCTGGAAACTGAGCTTCAGGAATTTATTCAGAAATAATCCCGGAGAATGGTCTCCTAAGAAGCTGCCTGCGGTTTCCTTCCTGCAGCTTGCCCAGCCATGCAGCTTGGCCTCTCCTGCTCTGGTTTAGACAGGCTTCTAAGGAAGCTCTCACAGTCACTTCTGTGAAGTATTCAGAAGATCTAGACTGCAACTTTATCTTTTCAGATGGATTCACACAGGTTGTACACACAGCCTTTCACACATTGCACCTAAATGATGCCTTAATTGCCACTTTGCAAACACCAACAATTTCATATAGAAGTCCAACAGAACATTCTCCATTATCTTGAAGGTTGTGGAAATAAAAAAAAAAATTGAATAATTTGAAACATCTGAATATCAAATAAGTTCTCAGAATAATTCAAAACAAGTACGCAACTACCTGGAAGGACACAAAAAGCACAGTATTATTATTAAGAATTACCTGCGTATGTAGAACACTACTATTGCATAGTCCTCAGACAGGAATATTAGCAAATGTTTCTGAAACAACAACCTGAACATGGAGCCACATGGATGTACAAAAGGCATCCAATATGTGGCATCTGATATTACCTACTGATATGAGGTAACAATAGTTCTGATTCTCTCCTACTACTCTTCCTTTAATCACCTAAATGAATGTTATTCAATTTCTGAAACTGAATTATGATCAAGAATCTACACAAGATAAGAAATAATAACAATAAAAATGAAGGAAAAGTAAGCCACCTTGACTGAACTGAAGGAAATAAAAAGAAAGGAATTTTCTATGATCCTCAGTAAGGGACTGAAACAAACCATCAAGTCCTTTGTTGTCTCAGTGTAAGAATGAATGTCTATCAATGAATGTATCAGGAAGATGTGTTTCAGACAAACACCACATTGCCGTTATGTACAAAAATAATGAAATCATCTTATTCTAATCCTGTTATGCAAGAATAAAAACTATATAATTGAATTGTAACTTTGGCCTTCAAAGCAGCCTAATTCTGACAGTGTTGAATTATAATTCCTAAATCAAATTGTAGTACAGACACTGAAAATAGTAAGATAACATTTTTTCTTTCATATCATTGTTAAAAGTAAATTTTTCACATAGAGACCTCAAAGAAACAATTTGAGTCAGATTTATAGCTATCAAAAATCTTAACATTTTTCCAAATTTAAGAGCATCTTATTAGGACTTCAAAAAAAAAAAAAAAAGGAAAAGAAACCAGAGAAAACTCACGTCCTCCCTGCCAAATTCTGAAACATGCTGTGATATTTAAAGCTTCTGTTTCTTTAGAGAAAAAGAGACAAGAGTTCAGTAAACATATTTTACCATCTGCTTGGGATTCCATAAATTAAAGATGTCTGGGTATTTTTAACTGCATTCATACAGACTTGGGTATCTTTTCTCTGTTTTGCATCTGTCGTGTTTAGCTTCTTGGTATAAAACTAGCAGAGGGAGTCCAAAAAATACAGAACACTCTCTTACTTCTGGATTGTGAGAGGGTGCAAAAAGATGCTCACACACAACTTCATTTAAGACGTTAATATTTACTACAAGGTGTTTGCTATCTTTTTATTAAACCTTAAAATGCTTTTATCATCTATTATCTACTCATTGACAAATTCCAGAAACATTAGAAAGAAATATAAATGTACAAAGAAAGAGCAAGCAATGTCAAAAACATTTCCCTCAAAAAACAAGATGCTACTCACTTACGATGATTCTTAAAAAAAATACATTATTATTAAATAAAAGATTTAGATTTAAATTTTTTGTTTAACAATTTAGAGATTTAGATTCTAAAAATTTAAATTTAATTTAGAGGGGGTTTTATTATTTTGATACATTGAATAGCACTTTTTTAATTTTAATGCTTTCCTTAAAGACTGTGGAATTTGGATAGTTGACTACAGTTAGCAACAATTTTCAAAAAGAAACTAGAAAAAAACTGTGTATCTGGAAATTACTGCAAAGTATTAAGTTCCCATTATAGTTCTTAAACAGACCTCCAATAGAGAAAAATGAAAGTTTCCAATGTTTTTCCGTTTTTTCAGTTAATGGGTGATAACAGTCGTTACTCTTTGGTTTCTATTTTATATGAGAAGAATTACAGTATAGTGACTGCATTTTCTACAGGGCAATCTTTCCATCGTAAGGTACTCCTGAAATACTTCTTTTTCCCAGAGTGATCTCTCCCAGTCCTTACGGAGGTGTTGATGAAGTATGGGTAAGATGTGCAGAGAGTGAGGTGAGTTGGATGGCTGGACCCAGAGGGTGGTGATCAGTGGCATGAACTGTACTTGGAGTGCCGTAACTAGTGATGCACCCCAGGGGTCAATTCTGAGCCCAATTCTCTTTAACATCTTCATTAATTATCTGGACGATTGTGTAGATTATACCCTCAGCATATTTGCAGATGAAATGCTAGCTCCAGTGGTACTTGCTATTTTTCTTCCTATATAACATACCAAAATTGTGAAGAGGACAGCATCGGAAGAAATAGGAACATTGTGAATAGAACAAAGAACATAACACTAGGTATGTAGTATTTCCACAGGCATCGAAATGCCAAACAAGACCAGGAAGATGTAGAAAATCTCCAACACATGCAGAGCTGTTGAATGAAACCATGCATCCATTAGCTCTAGCAGGTCATGGTACCAAAGAACACAAAAGAAAAATCGGCACATCAGTTCACATGCATTGACATCTTCTCACAAAGAAACATAAGAAAACAGAGAGTTTTATTTTATGAGGGTGCTTGTACATCACAATCTTTCCTGAAAAACTGAAGGGAACAACCTAAGAAATACTAAAAGCGGTAATATTAGACTCTCACCAGTTTCAGTACAGAAGAAAAAATGGCTATCCTCTACCCTTCCTAGGTTTATGAATCCTCTGCTACTAGTGATTTAATAACAACACATGGTTCAAAAGCAAACACTTTGCATAACAAGTTCCCATAAATATATTGATTCTCTCAGGTGTACATTGGGCAACAAAGTAAATTCCTTTAATGGGCCTTGCATGGATTCTTTTACAACAATTTATGTTTTTACAGTAAGCATTTTCTTAGGAAGTAGTAATTTATATTCTTATCTCAGCTTTTTTTATCATGGGAAAATAATACAAGCTTTCTTACCACCATGAATATAGCCCAGGGCATGAGAAATATTACACATATGTTTTTTGCATTTGGAAATCATACAATTGTTAAAAACTATAATTTTCCTCACATTGTTATTACAGCCCTAAAAATGAAGCCCAGTAAAACTTATATTGTCCTATATGCGTGCTATATTAGTCAGTAAAATAAATTCTTGGAGAAGAGTATGAAACAAGGTAGCATGCAGTAAAACTTCTTTGGCATATCCTGCAGTTAAATTCCTTGGAAATTTATGAACTTAAGACATGTTCCTTTATGCTTAATATTTCTCAAGGATTTTATTTCCCAATAGTTTTTAGAGGGGAGAAGAGGACATCCAATTTAAACATAAGACAGGCATTCAGTAAAGATGTTATGTACATGAACTAATTTTAATACTGTGAAAAGCAAGTTTTAAAAATATCTCAACAGAAAGTACCTGTGTAGGTTGGGAAAAGAAAAGCAAACCAAAACACATTTCTTAAGGAAAGTAGAGGCACAACACATATTATGTATAGTAGTAATAATTTACTTTACATGTAAACACTTTCAGCTCTTTTCAAGGATCACCATAATCCCTTTCCATAATAAGTGTATTGGGTTTACACGGCAAGGTTTTGTTGGAGGCTGGGGGCCTACAGGGCTGACTTTAGTGGGAAGCTGCTGGGAGCTCCCTCTGTGTCTGACAGAGCCAAAGCCAGCTGGCTCCAGGAACAGCCCCTCACTGGCCAAGGCCAAGCCCACCACAGATGGTAGTAATGTCTCTGTAGCAGCATATTTAAGAAGGGGGGGAAAAAGTTATTGCACAGAAATAACTGCAGATAAAGAGTGATACATATGAGAGAAACAGGGTCAGAGAGGAAGGAGGTGATTCAGGATTAGAGCTGAGATCCCCCAGCAGCCTGTGGTGAGGCTACTGCGTGCCTGCAGCCCTTGGAGGGCACAGGGCAGCAGAGATCCACCTGCAGCCCCTGAAAGAACCTACACTGGAGCAGGTGGATGCGCCCAAAAAAGGCTGCGACCCCATGGAAAGCCCATGCTGGAGCAGGGTCCTGGCAGGGATCTGCAGAATCGTGAAGAGAAGAGCCCACCCTGTTGCAGGACTGCTGGTAGGGACTGTGACCCTGTGGGAGGCTGATGTCGAAGCAGCCTGTTCCTGAAAGACTGCAGCCCACAGAGCAGTTCATGGAGAATTGCATCCTATGGGAAGGACTCATTTTTGACAAGTTCATGAACTGTCTCCTGTGGGAAGAATCTCAGGCTGGAGCAGGGGAAGGATTCTCTCTGAGGAGGAACAACCTGTGATGAACTGGCTGAAACCCCCACGCCTTGTCTGTCTGTGCTGCTGAGGGAGGAGGTTGAGCTGGGAAATAGGGAGGGTTGGAAGGAAGGTGTTTTTAAGATTTGCTTTACTACTCATTATCCTCTTCTGATTTTTCTTGGTAATAAATTCAACTAATTTCCCTAATTCAACTCTGTTTTTCCTGTGATGTTTTGCCAATGAGTGACCTATCCTGCCCTTATCTCAGCCCACCAGCCTTTCATTGAACTTTTTTTGCCTCTGTCCAGTTGCAAGAGGAGTGATAGAGTGGTTTTGGTGGGCACCTAGCATCCAGCCCTATTCAAACCACCACAATAAACAATTCAGTTTCTTGCTACTGGTGAATTGATAAGATTTCTTTTAATTATACCCATGATAAACTGAAACGTTTTAGAAGTGCTAATTTTATCCTATTTTGCTATCTGTATTCTGGTTTACTCTCTCTAATAGCCCAAATTATTTTGGATGAGAGCATTGCTTTGCATTGAAAACATCTGTTTCATTGAGACTAATCAAGAAGAAATACAAAAAAGATGTAATGGAGGCCACACCAAGGAAAAAATGCCAGAAACATCAAGAGGGCTCATGGCTACATGAACTACACAGATATTTTCCCCTCTACTTCCTTAATAAATGGTGACATAATATCGTATTTTTATTTCCTAATTTTGCTTTTTAAAGACTCAAATGATTTTGAAACAAAGCTGGTGGCAGTAAGTATATAGCAATTTTGTTTTTAACTCTTTCACTAATTAAGATTAATTTTCCTTGCCTGTACCCAACATATGCTGTTAGGACACTGTAGTTTAAACAGCGGAACATCTGTATCCCACAGGCCCTGACTAAATACGTTAGAGACACACTATTTTCCATAGCTTATAAACCAGTTCATTCTTCCATGTGATGACAGTAAGTGCTTGATGAGGGTGAGCACTACAATCAGTGAGGGAAATACCTAAGCAGTGGATTGTTGTTCTGAGTGGTTATCACACTGAGACATAAATTGCTATAGACAAAAAACAAATTTATGGTTATGAAAAGGAAGAGAAAGTATCTTGCAGTGTAGCTTTGTGAACAATGTATTCCTTCTCCATTCACATCCATCAGTTTTAACTCTCTATTAATTAAACGCTTACTTTGTAGATTGCTTCAAGACTGTGTGCAATAGACCTTTCCCTCATAGATATAGTAGATACTCATGAGAAAATTCTTTGCAACATTATCTTCAGGCTGAGCAGCAGTGTGAAGGGTACTTATCCCTAATCATTGGCCTTGTGGATGAATAATGAAAATGCTCCTTAGCTTATAACCTTGCTGTGAAATTCTGAAAACTTTTCCACTGTAGCTATACATTTCTCCCAGTATTGTTCCTCAGTTTTCCTTTCAGGGTTTTGTTACATTCCAAGTTTGATGGTGGGTCAAAAATCTACTCAGTTCTAGTACACTAATTTCATTTCCCACCAAAATTCAAATAGTTTTGAGGACTGAGCATATCCAAAATTAATTTTCTTGGTTATTTGCATTGGGATGGATTGATGGCATTAGATTTCTGATACTGCATTACAGAGGGTGAAAACAGTGCAAAATAAAACAGTGCCATATTTCAGCCTCAAGTTTAGCTAATAAAATTTACAAAGTAAATTATTATGAAGTTAGTACATATATGTACGTGGTACAGATAAGCTGTTATCTACATATCACCTATAAACTAGAAGGGCAATTCATTCAGTCCTGGAAATCGCATCCTACTAGTAGGATTATTTGTATGAGAAAGTAATCTAGCATCATCTGAGGTCCTGTACCAATTTTTTGTTCTGATTTTTCAGCCCCTCCTTATTCAAGAAACTTTGCAAAATGTAAGGAATTCTGTTCAACTTGCTCACCACAGGAAGAGACGGTAAATCTGAGGCAGACAGAAGGGATTATTTTAAACTTCTAAGGGACTGAGTAGATATAAATGTACACATTTTATTAATCCTAATTTAACATGGTTTTATAAGGTCAAATTCACATCAGGATATACAGAATATTTCTTCAAGATTTCTTCCTCTGAAAGAAGAAGTGCTTCTGTGGCCATATAAAAGAGACAGCAGTGTTAATACCAGTGCAAATTATCATCAGTACCACATAAAAATCAGAGAAAGAGCTCAATGATTTTTGATATCATGATTCTGAATAAAAGAACAGGTCATTCAGCCTTAAACTAAGAATTAAATGTGAATTTTCTACCACTTGATTCTTATGTCTACATAAAATTTATTGACCTTTAAATTGAGGGTTAGGCATCTGCTAATGCAGAGAGATGTAAATTAATTATTTAAGCACTATTGATATTATTACTAGATGCACACCTGTATTTTCTGTCACCTATCTTTAAAATCTTGCAGTTTTTTATTTTAAAGAGGACTATTATAGAAAAAAATACACTAGTTGTTATGAAAAAATAAATTGGTTGAGTTTATTCCTATGTGCATGAGGGAGAGGCTAAAAAATCCTAAAATCAGACCCATCCTAAGCAGCACAAGTTTGTATCTCACAGTCAGAAGGATGTGTGTGAATGTAAGTGTGGGCTCAAAGTCAGAGAAATCATTTTCATTGCTGAGATTTTCCTGATGAATATGACAGCTACAATATTCAGTTTTGCAAAATGTGTTTACTGTACAAAAATATTTTTATTCTGGAACATAGTTTCAGCACCGTGTCTGGTTTTAAAGATTAAAGATGCCAATCCTTAGGAAACCCTGGAGGAGCAAGTCTCTGCAGAGGAAGGGAACCAATTTTCTTTAAAGTTTTCTTTTATCTATTTCTATACAATTTAATTGTGATGACCCAGATAGGCACCTCACGTTATCATCTTTTGTTATATGCTGGACAGGGACTAGAGTTTAATGACAGCTACAGTAAATGGGAAAATATTAACCACATATACGTAATGTTAGCAAACATTATTATATCCGTACCAAGAGGAATTTTTATTTATGGAACAGAGAATAAAATACATTAAAAAAGCAAAATATATAAAAATACTTTTTAATGGAGAATACTGTAGACTTTAAAATAAACTTTTAGTTTTAGTCAGCTGAAACAGTCAGAGTTGAGGCACGAGGAACATCCAATATCATAATTTATAGAGCACTGTGATCTGCATGGTTCTTTGCAGGCATAAGCAAGAATGTGGATTCTTTTACTGGAAAAACCTTAATATTTTATAAGGCTAGTAATTATAGCCTTATTAGACATAAAAACCTGATAAATATTTATTTTTAGTCTCCAAAACAGGGTGAAAGACAGCATTAGTTGTGTTTCGTACACATCATGTATAAACCTGAAGCTACATTTTAACATATCTTCCTAATCTCGGTTTTTCGGTACATTTTTTAAGGCTTAGATTAACGACTACTCACTATAAATACTAAAATTCCATGTTCAGAATAATTGCTTTCTGGTTTAGATAATTTTCAATCTCTCCTAAGAGACTGAAGGGTTACCTCCTCTGTTTTCATGGAGTTTAGCAACAGAAACTGGACACAAAAGTATAAAATTGGGGATAGTTCTTCATGAAGACAAAATCAAGAGTAATCCAGACTGTACCACAGCCACCCAAAAGGGTGACTCTAAATACCACTACATCTGGTAAGAAATTATGAAATTAAAAGCAGATGATATTTTTGTGGGCAGAAGGAAAGTTAAAATTGTGATTTTGCTAAATTTGAATGGATATTTGACTACTTTATCTAACTTTTGCCTATCTGGGATATCATTGATTTCCACTTCCAATACAGTTCTGGAATTCTCTAACTGCTTTATTCAAGTAAAAAGGGACTGTGCATGTTTGTGTCAAGGTTAAATTTAGATGTATAGGGAAAATTATGTTCTCAGTTTCATTTCACTGTAAATACTGAGTAATTGAGATCAATGGACCTACTCCTGATTTATACGAGTGTTACTAAAGGCAGAATTTGATGTTGCTCAGGTCAATACCAAGGGTCTTGCACACAAAAAATTACATTAACCTATATCAGCTCTGCAGCTATGTCAAGGATACCACTATGTGTAAAGCTGCAGCATTTTAGCCAGGCTGAAGATTAACTGAATCCAGACCTATGTTCTCTTAATGGCATTAATAAATTTCCATAATGGAGGTGAAATAAGTTGCAGCAACACTAACAACCTTCTGAAATATACAACATAGTCACTTTAGTGCTGACACAGTATACATTGGCAATCAGAAACATAAACACTACCTGCATGAATATGAAGTCATTCCAACATTGAAAGGACCCTTTATTTCCTTTTATGACTTAAAAATACTAGAAAGTTTCATGGAATTAAATCACAGTGAATAAGTAACCAAAAAGACAGCAACGACTAGACATGAGCGGATATTTTTAGCTTATATTTGAAACCTTATTGTCAAGTAAATATCACTGAAGATTATCATAAATGCAAGTAAATTCTATAGATGTAATGATTTATCATCCATTTAAAAATTAATTTTAGTGTTTAGCATGTTACTCAGTTAAACCATTGAAAATTTTAAAATTAAAGTTAGACATAGGTAATATTTTCAAATGGGACAGCTAAAATGAAGTGCTTAAATCAATGCCACTTAAATTGTTACAGATTTTTAATTGTACATTTGATGGGTGCTGGAAACAATGCTATGATTCCAGACTGCAAATTAGTATATTTCAGTAGCAGAAACCAACATGTACTAAATTAAGCTGGTCATTGATGAATTCCTAAAGTAAGAATAAATTAGCAATGTCATTGACCTTTGCAAGTAATACGTGTACTGCTTGCAGCACCATTACAAACATGACAAACTAATAGGACAGATATCTGGGTCATAAAGCAGAGCTGGTGGATTGGTGAAATGTGAAGAACATTTATATTTCCAAGATAGATAGATTAATAACCATTTCCACTGGGGGAAAGCATGAATTTAATGCAGGGCCAGCTATGCTTGGATTCCCTTTTCTTACCTCAGCTTTCCTTGTTATCACACCATAACTGACCTGGATTTTGCACATTTTGGGTTTTTTTAATTTTGATTTCTATCTAATAAAAATTTTACCTATTATTTTGAAAATTCCTAGCTTTTCACTCTTTTTATCTAGCCTTCCAAGTTGCTGTTGATAATCAGAATGATTTATATATTATTCTACCCAAATGACAGTTGTGACTGTATTCTCTTCTTACTTATACCATTTCCAAATAAGAATAAATATAGATATATTAAAACAAACAAACAAATTTAAAAAAAAAGGAAAAAAATTGAATAGGTAAGGATTTCTCAGCTAGGGCAAATCTGAAAGCTCCATTTTACTTCTCATTCCTGCAACTTTCCCTTTCTTCCCTTGGCAGGTACCCTGGCACACACAGGGAATTCTGCTTGTAGTTGCTCCACAGCAGTCTTTAGCAGGGTCACTTCTACAGCACAGATTTAAGCCAGAGCCAAGCATCTCCATCTTTGGAAAATTGTAAAACACTCTGAAATAAGTGACTGTGCTGTGTATGGAACATGTCTAAGAGAGGTGAGAGGAGCTCTAACTACCCCTTGGTAGAGATGCACGAATAGAAAGCAGCACAGAAACCGAAAATTAAAACAAAAACAAAACAAACCAACCAAACAAACAAAATATAGCAGGAATCATTTAAATGTGAGTTCTATGGCTTAAAAGAGACTGATTTTTCTGGAAGCTACATGCTTCTGTTTTTCTACACAAAAACAGCAATTTAAACTTCTCAATCCTATCCACATTAGTATGACCTGAAGCACCCACCTCCCAGGCCCATCCTCCCTTATATCAGACCTGTCAGCTACAGCAATATTGGCTGTGTGAATTAATTTAGTATAGTGGATACTCTCAATGTTTTATCAGATTATCCAAAGTATGACACAAATGGGATAAAAAAGCTGAAACAAAGTAGGTATTCACAACCAAAAAAGCACAAGAAAGATGGAATTAACTCTAAAAGGGCCTTTATCATTAAGAATCCTACTTACAATTTTCAGGAAAATGCAAATGTAACAGAACATACAGGCAGCTCACCATCTCTACTCCCTCCCTGCACTTGTCATTCTCTGTGTTCCCTGAACACTTAAACTCTCAAGATGTTCAGGCTCTCATTTTAGTGTTTATGATTTTGAAATATTCCGAAATGTTGAAAATGCTAAAGAAATTTGATTTGGAGAGCTCCTCCATGTCCAAATTTCTGTAATAATCTAAATGTTCTTTTTTATAAAAGACCAAGTTACATGTCAGTCATGTTGTTCAAGTACTTTCACTGAGAGAAGGAAGAAAAGTAAATCTGACTGACAGACTGGTGGACAGTGGAAAGAAATTTAAATTAGAGAGATAAATCCAGACAACCTCTAATATGTACAGCAATTATATATATATATATATATATATATATGCAGTTGAAGAGTTTCCTGGTTCAAATTGAATAATATACTTTTTAATGAACTCATTCCAAATGCAGATCAGAGGATACAGCAGAGCCCTCCAGGGGCAAATGGGAGCAGCCTTACATTCACAAGTCCCGGTTGTCATGGAGAACTTCAACCACCAAATACCTGTTGAAAGGACAACACAGCCNCCAAATGACAGTTGTGACTGTATTCTCTTCTTACTTATACCATTTCCAAATAAGAATAAATATAGATATATTAAAACAAACAAACAAATTAAAAAAAAAAGGAAAAAAATTGAATAGGTAAGGATTTCTCAGCTAGGGCAAATCTGAAAGCTCCATTTTACTTCTCATTCCTGCAACTTTCCCTTTCTTCCCTTGGCAGGTACCCTGGCACACACAGGGAATTCTGCTTGTAGTTGCTCCACAGCAGTCTTTAG
Organism: Donacobius atricapilla; assembly: GCA_013397315.1. Classification (NCBI taxonomy): domain Eukaryota; kingdom Metazoa; phylum Chordata; class Aves; order Passeriformes; family Mimidae; genus Donacobius; species Donacobius atricapilla. The sequence continues at coordinate 207,843 of WBMY01003219.1, read as the reverse complement.
CAGGGTCACTTCTACAGCACAGATTTAAGCCAGAGCCAAGCATCTCCATCTTTGGAAAATTGTAAAACACTCTGAAATAAGTGACTGTGCTGTGTATGGAACATGTCTAAGAGAGGTGAGAGGAGCTCTAACTACCCCTTGGTAGAGATGCACGAATAGAAAGCAGCACAGAAACCGAAAATTAAAACAAAAACAAAACAAACCAACCAAACAAACAAAATATAGCAGGAATCATTTAAATGTGAGTTCTATGGCTTAAAAGAGACTGATTTTTCTGGAAGCTACATGCTTCTGTTTTTCTACACAAAAACAGCAATTTAAACTTCTCAATCCTATCCACATTAGTATGACCTGAAGCACCCACCTCCCAGGCCCATCCTCCCTTATATCAGACCTGTCAGCTACAGCAATATTGGCTGTGTGAATTAATTTAGTATAGTGGATACTCTCAATGTTTTATCAGATTATCCAAAGTATGACACAAATGGGATAAAAAAGCTGAAACAAAGTAGGTATTCACAACCAAAAAAGCACAAGAAAGATGGAATTAACTCTAAAAGGGCCTTTATCATTAAGAATCCTACTTACAATTTTCAGGAAAATGCAAATGTAACAGAACATACAGGCAGCTCACCATCTCTACTCCCTCCCTGCACTTGTCATTCTCTGTGTTCCCTGAACACTTAAACTCTCAAGATGTTCAGGCTCTCATTTTAGTGTTTATGATTTTGAAATATTCCGAAATGTTGAAAATGCTAAAGAAATTTGATTTGGAGAGCTCCTCCATGTCCAAATTTCTGTAATAATCTAAATGTTCTTTTTTATAAAAGACCAAGTTACATGTCAGTCATGTTGTTCAAGTACTTTCACTGAGAGAAGGAAGAAAAGTAAATCTGACTGACAGACTGGTGGACAGTGGAAAGAAATTTAAATTAGAGAGATAAATCCAGACANGAGGTTCCTGGAATGCACTGATGGTAACTACTTGCTCCAAGGGACAGAGGAACCAGCAAGGGGAGGTGCCATGCTTGACCTTATTCTCACCAAAAACAAGGGGCTGGTGGGCAGTGTGAAGCTCCAGGTTGTGCGGGAATCTGAAATCTTGGCTGAACTGACCATGAATTGGTAGAGTTTCAGATTCTTAGGGCAATGAGGAGAACATGCAGCAAGCTCACACCTGGACTTCAGGAAGAAAACCTTGGCTTCTTCAGGGATCTACTTGGTAGAGTACTAATGGGATAAATCCCTGGAGGCAGATGGCCCAGGGAAATTGGTTAATATTCAAGGATCACCTCCTCCAAGATCAGGAATGATGCATTCCAACAAAGAGCAAGTCAGAGGCCTGCATGGATGAACAAGGAGCTCCTGGACAAACTGAAATACAGAAAGATACAGAACAGAAGTAAGGACAGGTAGCCTGGAAGGAATACAGAGAAATTGTCAGAGCAGCAAATGATCAGGTTAGGAAAGCTGTGGCCTTGACAGAAATCTGGCCAGGGATGTCAAGGACTACAAGAAAAGCTTCTACAGGTATGTCAGCAGTGAAAGAAGGAGTGGGGGTAATGTGGGTCCTCTATTGAAGAATATAGCAGACCTGATTACCCAGAATACAGAAAAGGTTGAAGTACTCAACTTTTTTGCATCAGTCTCCAGTGGCAAGTGCTCCAGAGACACCATCCAAGTCACAAAATGCAAAGGAAGTAACTGGAAAGCACAAATAAATGTCCAGTATATGAGAATATCAAGTTCAAAACCATCTAGGGAACCTGAAGGTGCACAAGTCCATGGAATAAGATGAGATGCATCTGAAGGTCCTGTGGGAATAGGCAGATAAAATTGCTAAGCCACTATCCAGCATAGTGGAAAAGTGAGTTTCCCACTAACTGGAAAAATGGAAACAAAACTCCCATTTTCAAAAAAGGCAATAAGGAAGACTCAGGAAACTACAGGCCAGTCAATCTCACCCTTGTGTGACAAGATCACAGAGCAGAACCTGCTGGAAGATGTGCTAAATTAAATAAGTAGATGGTTGGTTACCACGAACATCCAACATGGCTTCATTAAGGGCAAATTGTGCCAAAATTCAGAGACTTCACCTGGAGTATTGCATCCAGTTCTGGGGTCCTCAGCCTAAAAAGAGAGTCCAGAGGATGGCCACTGATCAGAGGGCTGGAATGCCTCTCCTGTGAGGAGGGGCTGAGAGAGTCGGGATACCAGAGCCTGGAGTTCAGGTTAAAGCAGTCTTCCTGTATGGTCAGGGGGCCTACAAGAAGCCTGAACAGGTTCTACTTGCAAGGACATGTGGTGATAGGATAAGGACAAATGGCTTTAAACAGAAAGACAGTAGGTGAGTAGGTTTAGATTAGATATTTCTTCACTATAAGAGTGATGAGACACTGGAACACGTCTCCCATAGAAGCTGTGGATACTTGGTGGTGTTCAAGGCCAGCTTGGATGGGGCTCTGAGCAACCTGGTCTACTGGAAAGTGTCCTTGTCCATAGCAGAGGGGGTTTGGAATCAGAAACTATTCTATGATTCTCAGATTCTATAACACAGGCTGCTCCCCTGCAGCTCATGGAGGGCCATTATGGGGAAAATAATCACCCGCAGCCCATGGAAGACCCAATGTTGGAGTAGGTGGATGTGCCTGAAGGATGGTGTGACTCTGTGGGAAGACTGTGCTTGAGCAGGCTCCAGGCAGGAGCAGTGGTCTCATGGAGAGAGGAGCCCACCCTGGAGAATGTTTCCTGGCAGGACTTGTGACCCTGGGGGGGACCCACACTGAAGCAGTTTGTGAAGAACTGCATCCCATGGGAGTGACACACATCAGAGGAGTTTTCAAGGTCTATCTCCCGTGGAAGAGATTCCACACTGAAGTAGGGCAAGAGTGTGAGGAATCCTCCTCTTGAGGATGAAGGATTGGCAGAGACGTGATGAACTGACTACAGGCCCCATTCCTCATCCCCCTTCACCACTGAGGAAAAGCAGGGAGAGAACCTGGGGGTGAAATTGAGCCCAAGAAGAAGGAATGGGTGGGGGAAGGTGTTTTAAGATTTTCTTTTATTTCTTATTATGCTACTCTGGTTTGATTGGTGATTAAATTAATTTCCCTAAGTCAAATCTGTTTTGCCTATGATGGTAACTGGTGAGTGATCTCTCCCTGCCTTGATCTCAACCTATCAGCCTTTTTTTTATATTTTCTGCCCCTTGCCCAGTCAAAGAGGGGAGTGATAGAGCAGATTTAATGGGTGCCTGGTGTCCAACTGGGGGTGAACCCACCACAGACTCTTTTTAATACCTCATGAGTAGAAAAAGCTGTCTGTTGCGCAGAGGTGTTTCATATGATAATAACTGAGAAACTTCAGGAGAAAGTAGAAAAAATGCCTGTAATTCAAGGAACTACATAAATTCAATTGCCTAATTTTAGGTATGTGCTGAACTGTTATGTATTTTAATGAAACTTCAGCTTTATACATAAAGCCATTGAAGACATTTTCTGCTGCCAAATGGGAGCAAAGTATTGCTGTAAAGGGTTAATAAGTGTTTACTCTGATTTCCCTTGCTTTCCTTTGCTTTTCTCCTCCCTGTTCATTTGTTTGTACTTTCAAGTGGTTTTTTATATCTCCACTTTACCTAATAAGCTTTGAAAATCATCTTCTAAAAAATAAGAAGAAAAGAAATTGGATTTCTTTTTTTAGATGGAATTGCTTTTGCTCTAAAATATTCTGGGAAATAGTCTCTGGGAAATATGCTCTTGCATGCAACACTGAAATGTTCTATGATATAATAATTAAAACATGACTTCAGATTTATAATTGTATAATTGATGCAGACATGAACAATATTCTCACTCAATGCTTTTTTTTTTTTTGTCAGCACTTTTGTTTATTATTTTGGTTAATTTCTGAAGAGAAAACCAATCCTGCACAGATGCACGCATTGCAAGTCCATTTTACTGCTTTTTAAGTGCTTGGTAAAAGTAGCTGCACAGACTGCCAGGTGATCTCTGTGAAATCTATAAAATCTGGATGAAAGGACTATTGAATTGTTGAAAAAAAAAAGGCTTGAGGCAATCTAAGCTTTTACCTAAGTTAAACACAAGTCACACACAGATAGGAGAAGGACAGCTCTGTTCTAGCTTACAACATACTTTTTTTAGATGGCCTCTGGAAGGGAAGGAGGGAAGGCAAGAGTATTAAGGGAGCAAGTAAATGCTGTTTGTTCTATGATACCTGTGTAATTGAATCTAGCCACACAATTAACTTTACATATTAAGAAATTTGTCTGGTTCTTCAAGTCCTGTGGGAATTTTGCCATTTAGATCAACAGGAAGAGAACAGGGAAGAGTTAGTAAGATTATTTCACTGTAAATTAAATTAAACTTTTGTGTGCAGGATGAGACATAGAAGTAAGAACATACAGCTAGGTATTATGTTGCATAACAGATATTTCATCTTTTCCCTAATATTTTGGCTCATAATCATAGAATCCTTTGCAAATATTATTTGGTCCCTATGATATACTTCTAGGAAATGAAAAGGAATTTTCTCTACTTACAAATTTTCAATAAAAGTGAAGCTGCATGAATGAATTATCAAAATTTACTTAAAATTTTGAGCTTTTATTTTATTATAAACTATGCATTAGAATTTTGAAAAAAGAAAATCTATGTGTCACTAGTAAAAATAATGTTTTACACATGATGAAACTGATGTAATTCAGAATTCACATGCTGAATTCATCTCATATATTTTAGACCCACAAACAAAGACTAAATTTTAGAGAAGTCAGCTTTGTGAGGATGAATTATCAAATGCAGGATAAATATCATCAGAAGCCTGCCAAGAACAGCAGAGGAAAGAGATGAGAGACTGACTTCCCATTATCAAAATTCACTGACAACAGAGGAGTAACCACATCCACTATTTCTGGAATACTGAAATATTTTAGTGTTACTGGTACGAACATTTCCTCTTAAAAACAAACCAACAAAAAAACCCAGACAACACACTCACACCAAAACTGAGGTCCAGCTGGTTTAGTTTCAGCAGCCATGTACAGTAAATGAATGCGGTTCTCTTTCCCAGCAATATAGATGACAAACAAGGTCCGTGTGCATGCCAAGTTTTTCTGCAGACATTGCAGCACAAAATAGAGAAGGTTTAATCCCTAATAGCACAAAGAGTTGCACTGGCTTGAACTCAGCTATGAGAAACAGAGCAGTTACTGTGTTCTCGCACATAGCTGTTCCATGCATGGCCAGTGAATTACTTCTGATGCATTCATATTTTGGCAATTTACAAAATCAGAGGGAAGGAAGGAATAAACAACCACAGGAAGACAAGATACACACACTTCTTTAAATATCCATCCAGCAAACAGACAAAACTTGTAAGTAAATGCAATTCCTTCAATAAACCATATACTATTTGGCTATAGTTGTTTAATCCTTGTTATTAAAAAAATCCAGTTTAAGACATTTAAGCCAAGGTATTACAATTCAAATGCTTTTCATAATTATGAAGATGTATCACTACTACATGCTATTTTGACCTAGTAAAAAAACCTTAATAAATTTCCAATTTTTCCACCTACAGACCTTCCAAACATATAGTGATGGATCCATACATAAAGATATATAGCAAATCGCGCTCATGATTTGTTCTGTCTTCTGGATAAGTGTTGATGTTATCCAAATACCCCATTTGGGTACAGGATTTTTTGAAATTATTGGACATAAAGAAGTTCTGTACTAACTTGGGGATTAAATACGTTACTGCAAAGCTACCGAAGCAACCAGATCTGGAGCCAAAGTACCCCTGAAGATTTGAGCATTTTGAAAGTAAAAAATTCAAAGTCTACTTGGCCACCATAAAAAATCCCAAACTAGAAGGATAAAGGACAGAATAAACTTAAAAAACTTGGGGTTTAGTATGATGGAGATGAGACACTGAGAAATTCTCTGATACTTAGCCTGGACTACAGCCATGCTTTTTCTCCTGTCTTCAGAACTCAAGTAAGCATTCTCAAAATGCATCTAATACACTAGGCCTCTAGTCTGTACTGATCTTTTGTGTCCATAAAAGGGTAACAAAGATGGTAAAGGGTCTAGAAAACATCTTAGCAGGAGTGGCTGAGGGAATTGGAATAGTTTTGTCTGGAGAGTAGGAGGCTGGGGACACCTCATTGCTCTGTACAACAACCTGAAAGGAGGTTGTACGGAAGTAGGGGTTTGTTCTCTTCTGGCATGTCTGAAGTGAAAGAGGGAGAGGAAAGGACCCTAAGTTGTACCAGGGGAGGTTCATATTATTTCAGAATTCAATCAGGGAAAAAAAAAATGATCACTGAACTTGTAGTTAGGCACTGGAAGAAATTGCCCAGGGAGGTGGTATGGAATCACTGTCCCTGGAAGTGTTCAAGAGGGGTCTAGATGTGTCACTTGTGGATATGGCTTAGAGGTTATTATGACAGTGCTGGACTAGATGGACTAGATGGATTTGATTATCTTGAAAGTCTTCTACAACCTTGATGATTTGCCACAGTTTGACACACAGACACACAGACACACACTTTGGTGAGAGGTATGAACTGTTTATTAGAAAATCTTACTTGACTTTATATAGTATTCTTACAAAGGCCAGGGACTGGGGGACAAGGTTGACACCTCTCCCCATCCCATTGGTCAAGACAACTGTCCATCAGCTGTCCATATCTCTAAGAACAGGAATGTAAACTTCTCTTGATTTAATGAAAACATTGCTTCTGTTTGTAACACCCGTGCGTGAGAAACAACCTGAACTGTGAAAACTGAAACAGAAGAGAAGGCTGAAAAATCAGGGTGACAATGATTCTGTGACTTTTTTCCTAAACATCAGACTATGACTTTTGGACATTTTCTAGTCCTTCATTTGTAGTCACTCTATTATGATTTGACAAAAAAATATATGGGGGGAAAAAAAAAGAAAAGAAATATATATTTGTACACAAAAGGAAGATCAAGGAACACAAGTCAGAAAATCTCCTTGGTTCAAGGACTAATAACCACCTACATAAATTTTCTTTCTGTGTCTCACGAGTTATACACCAAACCAAAACATGGCCATAAAATCATATGTAGAATTCCCTGTCTTCAGTATTAATAATAGCTGTTGGCCAATACAACTATAGCAAACATGGACAAAACCTCCAAACTTCAGGGGAAAAACAGATAACTTAAAGCTTATATTAATTTGAATTGTAATGGATATGGCAAATACATGTCAAAATAGAATATTTACATATAACTGAGACACCACTATGCAGAAGTGCAAGATAATTACCAGAACTCAAGTCTTCATTACTTTGCATCTGGTCTGATTTTCTAAAACCTTGCAACCCCTTTTATCACAACAAAATTTTTATAACAATGTAAGGATGGAGCTAAAAACATAATTAGAATCTTACAGACATGACTAAACAATAGCAATGTAGTGGAGAAGGATATTAATAATAAATACTTCAGTATGTACTTTATTACAAGAGTGAATTCCATACTGGCTGTGTGGTTGGCCTCTTTATATACATATTAGAATGCATACCAAGGGGTTAAAGAGAGTTTGGACTTTTTTTTTCCCTGAGATTTCTGCATAGTTCAGTTCATCGTGTAGCTAGCTGCATTTTTCTGCAATCCAGGGATAGAAGGGATAGAAGTTTGGTGTGTATATATCAAAATTACTGTTTGGCAAAGATGTGTTCCACTTTTATTAAATGGAATGTGGACAAGAATGCAGACCTTCACAATGCATATTTGAGAAATCAGCATATTCACAGACTGGTAGGCATATTTTTACTGCATATCTAGCATATAATGTGACAATTCATTGTTCTAAATTCATGCTTAAAAATAAAAAAACTTCAAAAAGCCACCAAATTTTTATTCATTGCAAATTGATAATTGATTTAATATTAAAAAGTTACAGTCAAAGTATGAAGTTGATTGTGATATTCAAGAGAAATATTTTCCATTTTGGACTTTATCTTCAAAGTTAGTTTGGTTTTTGTTGGAATTTATTAATTATGTTAATTAGGTTATTATTACATATATTTTGATTAATCATTAATCAGTCTACTGAAACTTGCTTAAGAGATTAAAAACTTTTGAAGTCCGGTTTATTTACAGGCCAAGAATCCCACAGAGATGAGATTTGATCTTTCATCTCTGTGAATGTCCTTTCGCCATTAATGTCTTTGAAAAATGGACATAAATTGCTACTGTCATTGGAAATGCAAAATTATGATTTGGTTGTATTTTATAACAATTCTGCCTTTCGAAAGCAACAAGCAGTCGATAATTATACCCACTGTATCAACTGCATGAATAGTTTCGGCCATTATTTGGTGACAATATTTCCAAAGTATTGACGTATACATGGTGCATGTAGTGCTACACACTGCACTGAGACACGAGAGACACCAATTTCAAGTTGAGAAGACTGCAGACTAAACAAGATGTGGGATTAGTGCAAGTGCATTCAGACTAGATAGCACAAGAGCATGCAGACTAGGGAGCACAAGGAAACAATGAGACGATGTTAATTGCCATAAAATGCAGTGCTTACAGTTCACCAACTGCCAGACATGTGCCAGGTTTGGAGGAATTGTAGCAAAGAAACATCTCAAAAAGAAATCATTCTTTAGTGCATGTTAAAAAAAAACCCATATTAATTCCTTTTTTACTAGTCTTATTTACTAGATCCTGCACATATGTTATGGAAGTACAGTTATTGTATATTTTAGTCAACACTAATAATTCTCATATGCATTCATTGTATATGTGTCCTTTTCCAATGGCTTTGACTGTATATCAGTTTATATGTCCACTCAAATTTTAAAGTTTGTCAGAGGAAGTAACAACTAGTAATGAAAGACTTTTGTCGCTTCCATTTTATGAATTATTGCACCTCTGATTAATTAATATGGAAGGCAGATCAGTATTGAAAAATGGCATAAAACCTAACACCTTATTAGAAAAGAATAGTAATTAACAATAAAATAAAAACCGCCTTGAACATTGTTCCTTTACACCTAGTAACAACATGGTTAGTATTTTATGTTTACTCATAGGAAAGGGGAGGATTTACCACAGATTATCACAGTTGGTACTGTGCTCCACGTCCAGTCAGGCCAGGCGGAGCGTGGTGAAATATAAAGGGACAGGAACGATGGAGCTGCCCAAAAAATAATGGTGGTAAAATAACAGACAAAGAGACTGCATGGTTTGAGGGGCTGCGTCCAAAGACCCAGGGGTGTGGTTAACTTAACAACACATAGGGTTACCTGAGGGCAGGGGTCCAATGCCAAACATGGGACAGGCACATGGTTTCATATGTCAAAGGTCTTGAACCAACCAGAGACTTGACCTATTTTGGAATGATGCCATCAGCGTCCTAATTTCCATATCCCACCTCCCATGGTGTCAGGTTTATGGTTTCTGCATAAGCTACCTGGGCTAAAGTATTATCCATCTCAGCTAGCTCATTTCCCACAATGGATCCCTGTTAACAGAGGTGTCCTGGAATCATGAGACGTGGCTTCAGCTTTCTACTTGATGAAAGACTTCTGTAACTTTGGGAAGTCACTTGGGACATTTTTAAAATTCTTTAAGATTTTTAAAAGATATTTTCCAGATAGGGCACAGCATGACTTTGAAAAATGTAGTACCTAATACCTATTGAAATAATGGGTCTTACACATTTAGGCTTCTGTCAGTTCCACTAGGACTTGCCTGGATCATTAGGTACCTAAATACCCTGAATAAATCTGGCCCATAACTGACTTGCAGAAAGATTTTCTATCTGCGAGCAAGGTAAGAGGTAATAGTATTCCTGTATGACATTGGTATAAGGAAACATGCATTAAAGATTATAGTACTGCCAGGTATTAAAGCATAGGACAGGAATCAATATGTAAGGCAGATCATTAAAAATGTCATTACATAATATTAATGATGCAGTAGTATCTAGAAAACTGCAGACAGTAGTGCCCAGCCTGTACCAGAGATGACACTGCAGAATTAAAAGTGCTTTAAAGACTGCGACAAAAAGGATTGAGTGCGTTGAAAAAAAGGTGTGATCAGAACTTGAGAAGAGTTGAAAGAATCTCAGAGACTGAAAACCAAAAAGGAAACCAAACTTTCAACCAAGATCTTAAATGATCTGCTATTCTCTCTGTTCTAATCACCTGTACTTTGTACCAATTTACTTTCATTCACACATTAGACTAACACTTAAGCTCTAGGTATTTTCCTTTTCTCCTTTCGTTTTGATGCACTATTTATCTATGAGATATTCTGTAGTAACAAAGGTATTTGACATTAAAAGCCGGTATATGTGTTCAATTTCAAGGCATCTCTTTGTCTCTGCTGTTTTGTTTGTTTGTTTGTCCTGAGTTGGCCATCCTCTTTTCTCTATAACTACTGATCAGATCAAAAGAACGCTTCAAATGTCCATGGAAACGGGTGTGAATTTAATGCATGGCACTGCTAATGACTGAAGATCTTGCATGGACTCATTGTACTGACGAAATAACAAAATAAAATAACAGTTAATAAGCTGTATGATGGAAGATAATAAAAAATATAATGCATGTGAGTGTTAAAAAACTCATTAATACCCTTACAACATGACAGACTATGCCTAACCAATTTGTTCTGGATCAGCTGCCTTTACAATGTTTTCTGGACATATTTTTCCTATTTGTTTCTTCTTCTTACAAGTTCTGCTTCACATATATTGCATTTGTATTTTACTAACACTTCATGTTATCTTAGAGGTCTTTTGGACCAGGATTTCTCACAACAGCATCTTTGTGTCACTGTTGCTTTGTCAGTGTTTGAAAGTAAGGCTGTTATCCTGAAATGGAGAAATCAGCTATTGGCATGTGAGTAAAACAATTCCATTAGAAATGGGTAAGGTAAGGCAATTCTTATTAGGAAAGAGAATGAATCTAAAAACTAATCTCGGTATTAATAAACCACTTTGAAATAGAGAGTACAATGAGGACATATCACTAAGAAAATTGGACCTGAATCTTAATTATCACCAAACATTTTACATCCCACTAATAGTATAAATTTATGTGACAGTTAATGTATTGACAGAGACTGGAAAAACAAGAGCAATCAAAACCCTCATAATCAGCCTGAAAGTTTTTAAAACATACTTCAACATTCATTAACTAGAAATTACTATCACTTTTTTTTATATCTAAGCAGCATTATTAAAATCCTTGAAGAAAAAGTTAAGTACCAGAGATTATTAGAAAACTAGTATTCTGTAAAAGATAATGTTTCTTTACTCACATGTCAAAACAGTGACAATATTTAGCTGACACCACATGAACTGCAGATTTTAAACATGCTACTCCTAATCAGTGGTAAAGAGAACTTGTATTTTGGAAAAAAAAATAACCAAATCACTGGGCATATAATCTGCCCTGGTGCCACTTTCTCCCCAACACATCTATTTTCCTTTCCATGACTTCAACATAGAATGTTTGTGGTTTACATTGAACGTCAAACCACGATTATATGATCATACATTTTAATTTCTTTTTAGCAATGAAAAGTAAATATCTTTGTCTTTTATAGTTCTAAGCAATTAGTGATGGATTTACATCTGATTCATTATTCATATCTGTGATGTCTGTTTTGCTATGGACCTGAAAGTCTCTGAAGTCAGCGACAGGTCAAATGAACTTTGCAATGGTAAATACAGTGATTTGTTCAGTACTTGACAGTGAAAGGAACTACATGAAATCCAGAAACAGTATGGTATTTATGGCAATCTTTGTGAGACACTTGGTTTTAAAGATTTGACATGGGATCTTTTATTTAATTATATTTTTTCTCAAAAAAAAGCTCTTACAATATGTAGAAATATGAGGCAAATAACAGTTTCATTAAATAAGTATTTCATTTCCTTTTGTAAATACTTTAGATCCTTGCTAATCTGTCATGGATAGACAGGAAGCAATGGACAGAATTCTGCTTCAAAAAACCTTTTAAATTTTTCAGTCCTAACACAGTAAGGTTCCGACACTTCCCTTTAGAAATATTAAAAACAACTGAGATATTTTTCAGGTAGTAAACTCCAGAATATACAAGTTAAGGAATGTCATAATTACATCTCTCCCTATGTTTTAAAAGCTGCAATGAAAAGGTCCTTTTAGGAATAACATTAATATTTTCTCGATGAGAGGTACAATGTTAATATTATGCAGTGTGTGAAAACCAGATCATTGCCTAAAGGAGTTTGGTGAAGACAAAGAAGAAATAAGGAAGAGTTGAAATCTATTAATTCTCCTGTAATCTTCCTTAGAAAGTCTTTTCCCAGATGAAGAAAAAAAATTCAAATAGATCTGCTCCTTCTTTAACTTCGCTGGGTTGAATGATTTTGCACTGAGATCTACAGATGGCTTCCTGAAGCTGTGATTCCCCATTACATCTCAGCATGTCTGCAGTTCAGACATTGTCAGCAGTGAAAGCACTTGTAACTGCACATAGATTAACTTGCTTTCATTATGTGTCTCTTAGAATAAAATCACCTCCCATTCCCTTATCCCTCAAAGTATGTGTCCCTCAAAGCACAAATTTTTTCATACAACACAAAAACAATGCAATTACTGGCATGAGCCAAAGACACCCATGAAGACTGTAGGCTACAGAAGCCTTTTCTTCTTTTCCGTGGGAGGGGAAAGATAGGGGCTGTTGCCTAAGGCATTATGAGCCTGAAAAATTTTCTGTAAGTTTTAGGCAAAGTGATAATGATAGGAATATTCAAGCCATCCAAGCATTTCCTATGCAGTGAGAAAGGGAAGAGTTGATTTATTTTTTTTTAATTTTGTATCATTTTGTCTTAACTTTTCTGACTAGCTTGATATAAGCCAGTAAAACTTGACTGTGAAGCATTGCTGATGTTCTTACCATTGTGTAATTTAATGCTTATATCCAGGGAGAGAATAAAGGTGGAAAGGAAAATCTGTTATGTTATGCAAAAAACGCTAACAGAAGAATGCATATAGAATGAGCAAACTTCATACAGGCAGAAGAAAACATCGTAGGAAAATGAGAATCTTAAAGAAGATAATTTGAAAACAATATGATGTTTGTATGCAAATAAGATACTGATGATCTCCCTTTTCTTACAGTATATTCAATTAATTTGCCACACGGCAATGGAAAAAAGTGATAACAGTGAGCGAGTAGGGTAGGGAACCTTTGAATGTTCAAAGGAGACATTCAATCATTTAAGACTCACAGTATAATGTGGTGTGAAATTATTATAATATGTTGGGAAACGGCCTATTTAGCACAGAGGATGTTCCACTCTGCATGGCTGCTTTGTGCTCTCTGGAGGAGCATCCGGTGCTCCCTATAAGTCCACTTGCTCTGTACAGGTGAGCAGCTGGGCTGCATCACTGGCAGATAAACCTCCCAGCTGAGCAGAGAAAACAATAGGAAGATATCTAAAAGAATTGTATGGCTTCCTACTGAAGTAATGCTTACATGGAAGTAGCAATTTTTAACCCAAAGGATCACAAAGTGCACAGCAAACGGACATTCAAATTGCCCTTTAAGTGTCTCTATAGAGCATCATCTCAGGAGTCAGGCCAGAACACGTTGCCCTAAATGCTCTTGCAAGGATTGTTTGGCTCTTTTTTCCTTCTTTCTTGCTCCCAACAGGGAAAGTCATCCATTGTTTGTGAAATCTTGTAATTATGATGAGACAAAAAGATCTTCTAGACCACTTCTCAAATAAGAGCAGAACAACCAACCAACCAACCAACCAACCACCTACCACAATGTTTATAATGCAAACAGTTACAAAAAATTAATTTTGGTGAGGTTGCTGAAGCAGTTTCGATACACAGGTGTTGAATTGTCTTGGGAAGAAAAAGTAATATAACAAAGGCAAAATTATAATTTGTAATTTAGTTGCAGTTAACTAGCAACATGCAGTGCATTCTTATTAAAGTGTAGAAACAAGCAACAATTATTTATGTTTATTATTTTTTCAAATACAGCACTTATTTTCTCAAATTTTTATTTTAGTCTTTGAAATCTGTAGAATGAGAGGCACTTGAGGGATATTCCCTTTTTTCTTCCATTTTCTGAAATTCAAACTCTTTTCTTAGGATCTTCCAGAAATAAATTAAAAAAAAAAAAAAAAAAGAAGAAGAAAGGTATGCTATTACAGAGGACTGAGTTCACAATCATAAATGAGTACAAGCAGAAACACACATTCCCATATGTCTATTTTGTAGTTGTGTAACAACAACTCAAGAATCTTCTGCCTCTTAGCTGAAAATGTGCTGAAGGACTATAGGAAGTAAATTATTTCATCAATTGTAACTGTGTAAATTTGTTTATACCGTGGTATACCCTGAATTGTAAGAATGAACACGGAGAAATTTTCAGAAGCTGATACGGATAGTCAGCAAGATCAGAAGGGTGGAACACTGAGCAGATGCATGGATCTAAATAGCCATGGTGATACAGTTGTTTCGCTGCGGTTTTAATTTTTTTACATATTTCAGCACTTTATATAAGATTATTCACTCCACTAGTCAGCATAAACATGTTTGATTTTATATGCAAAAACATGGCATGTTAGTGAGCATAAAATCAGAAATAACCCATATATGAATGTAAACTGAAAAGTAATACAATTATGAAAGTGGCATAATTGTCAGAAAAAAATCTCTTTCATGTATGAATTAACTGTTACTCTATCAATTTTGAAAATATTGCACAGTTTCATTCTCAGACTGTCCAGTAACAGATTCATAGCCCAAATACTGAAACATCAGTAAAGTGTACAATAAATCTCATTGAAGCTGGTAGAAATCAAGCATTATCTGAAAATTTATCTGAAAAGCGATTTTTTTTTCTCCTAGTGAAGAATCTAATTCCCAGAAACTAATTCCCAGTTGCCCTCTTAACAGCATGCATTAGTGTAACCCAATGATAAAAATGAAGAAATAATTAGAAGATTGGAAATACATCCTTCAATCAAGTTTGATCTCAAATATTAGAATTTTTTTTGTAGCGTTTGTACTGGATTTGGACCCATGCAACTTCTCAGAGCACTTATAAAACAAACCATTTATTGCTATTTCTTAATTTGTATATATGAGGTGATATTACTTGCTCTTTTTCACTTTGCTATTTATGTAACCGAAAAAAAAATCTTGCAATAATGCCCCTTGAAAAAGCATATAAAAAGGCTTTTATGAATAATTATTCATGATTTCCATCTGTTTAAAGTAATTAAAGCAGATGATATTTGACCCACTAACTTCAAGATTTTATTTTTGCTTTTTCTCTAGCAAAGGATAGTAGCAATTCCCTTGAAGCCAATTTCTTACACAGCTATAAAAGACATAAGACTTCAAAGTGCATTTCAAACTGTGATATATATACTGAATCTTTTTGGCAATGTAGTGTTAAATTGCACACCAAAGTACCTGAAGTTTCACTAACCAACAGACAATGAAGCTGTTTAACAGAGAAATTAACTCATTCCATTTTTCTTCTGATCAGTATCTTAAGAATGCTGCTACTTGTTTTGGGACTGTGCATACTGTATAATATTCATATTTACTAATTTTGTATTCATACAAGAAACTAAGCTAATGAAAATTCTGTACTGAGAAGACTCCAAAACAGCAGTTAATGCAGTTTTTGGCAACACTAAGTCATAGTGACAATCAGTCCAAAAGGTTCTCTGTGTTTCTGTAACATCAGAGAAATGGAGATATCCTCAGTCTTCAAGATTGCAATCAACTCAACCATCTGCACTGTAATAACAGAGTTTTCTTAGAACCAGATTTAAATGGTTTCTCAAAGGGCTATAATAAACCTCTGCTTCCATTCAATCCAGACATGCATCAACCCTGTGAATACCTAATTTGCACATAACATCACGTAAAATTATCTTGTTATTGTGCTTTTTTAAATAGATTGGACTGAACTTAGACATAGTTTAAGCACACATGAGTGGGTATGTTTTTTTTTCCTTGAAGTAATGCCAAACAGTACCAGAAGTCATAGAACTATTATGTGGTTGAATTAACTATACTGTATTGTTCTCTGTAAACCTTCCCTCCCAAAAAACAGTTTCACCATGAACCTGTACGAAGATTTCAAAATGTAGGGTGGAACAATCATGAGCAAAAATGTTGACACGGTCATCTTTCCTTCATGGAGAGCAAAAAATCTTTGGGCTTTATAGAGGGCATTCTGTGGGAGGTAAATAAGGTTGGAAGAAATGGTACAGGAGAGGGTTTCTTCTAGTTTAACACATCTGTGTCAACAGGCCCCAAGAAAAGATGGATAGTGAATATGAGAACAACTTTTGAGTCAAGACATTTCTGTGGCATCTCTTTGCTTCCTAAGTCTTTCTTATTTTGCTGAATGTTGCTACTTACCATGAGGCCGAGAGGGAGAAGCAACCACTTTTGATGGACCAATGAGCTGAACCTTAACAAGTTACGCTTAAACTAGTCCAATAATTACACCTGTTCAAAAACATGTTGAACAATTGTGATTAATATTGAATTCCCTTCCCTTCTTTTCTCTTCTCACATTGAAACAAACAACTGAACTAGTATGTACTTAGCAAAATGTTGTACCCAACTACATCTGAAATGTTTCCTTTTTATCCATTTGTTTCAAATCTGGGACTTGACTTCATGATTGGTCCAACTGACCCATTTTCTCCCTTTGATTTTTTTCATATCTGAGGGAGTTCAAAGCCTTGCACAGCTTTGCACTTTTCTATATTCTCCTGTGTACTACAGTTGTGTGTATTAATCCTTCATCTTGAATAGGAAATCTTTATTTTAACCTTCAATAACTTGTAACTTTTCCAAAACTTTCTATGTAGATTTCTCCAAGCTCATACTCCTCATCTTGAATGAGCATATTTTATTGTTTATCTAAAATGTTTCCATGAACTCTTAATTAAATTGCAGCAATCTTGTTAAGGAGGTAGTTTCCTTTTTTTTTTTTTTTTGGTATAGTGCTAAGGAGTGTTTCCTACATCAATGCTGGTGTGTAATTTATCACTGAGCACTGAGTAGTCAACACACCTTCTAAAACAGTTACTTTCCCCTAGCATTTAGAAGCAGCTGCCTTTTAGATTAAATAGATCTATTGTTTAATAATTTTCAGAAATACCCCTCAGAAGATTAGAAAAGGAAGTGTAGAAGTTATTTAACACACTCTGCTTAGAGAATTTAGATAGCAGACTGTAATTATCCAAATTGGAATTCAGCCAGCAGATGAAGGCTAATAACAATCTCCTGTGAAAAATACCATGAAATCTTTCAGGACCAGATACGCCAGCAACATCTCATCTGAAACATGACAACTGCAAGAGCTCAGTGTCTCTAACATTTGGCTTGGTATTGTAGTTTATTTCAAATTCTAGAAAGTGCTTCCAACAGAAATAGCACCATTTCCTGCATCTCCAGTAATATATTTTTAAGTCAGCTATTAAAGTACCACAGTCTCATTGTACCTCAAAAGTACTATGAAAAGTGCTCTGATTTAGAAAATATTCATAGTTCTTCTGTGTATCAGAGAAGGCAACATATATGGGCTGCTCTTCTCCAGTAGTTTTTGGTCTTTGGTTAAAGCTGTCATGCTGGAGAAGGGAAGTCTGGGTACAGGTTCATTAATCAAAAAAACCTAATATTTTTAAGTTTAGTCCCTGTCAGCATGCAAAAATATCTTGACAAGTCTCTCCACTAAAAGCTATTAAAAATAATTTACCACAGGACAGATGGAAAGATCCTTTTATGAACTTAAAGATGTTAAAATATAAGACACAGAATAGGTGATGATCACTTGTTTAGATGATGAATCAAAAGTGGGGTTGCCTCTTTTGGCTTAGTGATGGGATCAGTTTTCCTCACATCTCTATCCTAAACAGAGTAAGGAGTATGCAGGGAAATTTGCAAGACTGGAGATGTTAAGATCTTTTAGGTAATCAAATGATGCACCAATGTCAAGGTACTCCAGAACATCCTCACAAAATCAATAGGCATGCAAACACAGAAGTAGGCAAGTTTTAGAGATTAACATACTTATAGGAAAATATAACTAAATGATACCTGCATGATGCTGAACTTGCAACTTGGAGTTTTGACCTCAGACACATCAGTGGAATTTGTTTGAAATTATGGACTTCATGTTCCATGACACTGCCACAATCAGGAAGAGCAAGACAATCCCCTACAGAAAACACTGATGCATCCCTGTCTTGAGCACTGCCCAGAGTTCTAATCTCCTTATGCCAAGAAAGGCAGAATGATTTAAAGAAGATAGAGAGATGGGCAAATAGCTGATCTTGGAACTGAATTAGTTTCTTCATAAGCAAAAATTAAAATTCCAGGTCTCTTTTTGCAGAAGGCAGCAGTCTGGAAAGAAGGTATCAGAGCAATATGTTTCTCATTTTCATTCAGAATATTTTCTTTGAGCTTTGTCAGTCATTGCTGTGGGAATCTCGGAGAAATAGATTTCATCCAGCAAACCACAAAGGCAAAAATGCTAGAGGATATTCTGTTTCCCTGAATGACCACCGTCACATGTGAAAGATGTTCTATAGGCACAGCTGTGTGCCCTGGCTGGGGCACAGAGATGGTGTGGAGCCAGAGCAAGGCTGGTATGTCTGAGTCATCCACCCTAAACAATCGCTGCAGAGCAAATACTGTCTAGTTTTTCAGGTGGTTATAGCCTGGACAAACGGGGGAAGATTTTCATGGGGGAATGAAAAAAAAAAAGAAAAAATTGAAGATCTTCCAGATAATCTTAAAGACTCTATTCTAAAGCTGGCAGATAGTGGAATTTCTACACTACAAAATTTTTAAATTAGTGTCCAGATAATGACCTTTCTCTCATATTATATTCTACTTCCTCCTCCATTCAGTGCAGAAGAATTAAGCACAAATACATGGTATTAGGGCAGTGGAATTATAATTTGGGTATTTTTTGTTGGCTGTGATTTTTTTGCCATATCAAGTCAATAAAAAATTTCTTCTATGATAATACCTAGTTATCATATTAAAAATGGTTGATTGTATCTGTTTAGTCATACTTTGCCAGAAAGGTGACTCAAAAAGATTGAAAAATGGAGATTAAGTTAAACTTTTAAGCATCACTGGCTGCCTTTACAGTTGCACAGATAATGCTGCATTTTTCTTCAAACAATTTTTTTGGTCATTGCTGCCTCCATAAAGTGGATGTCTGGAAGAAAATATAGTATTTCTACAGCTCAGTATTTCCAACACAAATTTCCTTTTTTTTTTTGTACTTTCAAGATTTTATATATTTAACTGCATTGTGAAAGATTAGACAGATAAAGAAGCTCTCAGCAGAATCACAATACAGGTAATTAAGGGTCTGTCAGCATTTCCATTATGAACTCCATTTAGTATTAAGGGCTTAGCATTTTTCCATCATTTCAGAAAATGTCAAGCTGAAAGCTGGCATGCAGATTAGCAGCCTGGATGCAAATTTGTTTACACAAAATATTTAAATCTGCTCAGCTGTTTTAGATTTAGAGATCAGCCAGAAACTTTAAACTCTCAGGGTTTCTCATGTGTTTCTGCCAAATTCCAGACCAGAAAAAAAAAAAATGTAATTGGTTAATAAGTTCTTGACGCATTGTCTTCTAAAATTTTGATATTATTTACTTTAAGCTTTAAAAAGGATTTTAGATTTTTGGTCATCTTGCAACTGTAGTCTTCCCCCTGCCATCTTTATAAATGAATGATGAATTAGAATAGGATTTGAGAACTATAATAAAAGCTGATATTATTCTTATAGTCTGAAACATTTCTTTTGTCAACTCACTTAACTAACCTCGTAAGACAGTGAACAGAAATGGACAAAGGCCTGTGAGGTTTTTGAGAGTGTCAATAACAGTCACCCAGCTCTAATGCCATTTTAGAGTACTGGCAAAAAGAGTCTGGTGGAGTTCAACTGTTACAGCTTTTCAGTTTCACCAGTTCAGTCCCATGCAAGGTATAAACAGTTTTGTAGAGTTGTCACATTTTAAATAAACTCCTCTGTATTGAAATGAGTATTTTGGTTTTCAGCATCAATCTGGTTCTGCTAAAAGTCAATGACAATTTTTCTCTTCAGTTCTGTGGGGAAAAGCTCTAAAATAACCTACTGGTAAATATAACCTGTGAAATAGGTTATAACTGAATGGATGATCACTCTTCTTCAAAAGTTTACTTCTCACTTGAGAAGTAAGAAGCTTTGAATGGGAAGACTTAAAGCCATCAAGCAGGGTGAAATAGAAACACTATTGGGAACATTAATTGAGCCATCAATAGAAATGAAATTTAAAAATAGTATTGTCAGGTAGGAAAATAAAAGACACTAAGATTGTAAAATATGGATATTCAAGTAGATAATGGGCATATTTGTAATAATGATAAGAGATGGGAAAAGAGGAAAAATCAAACATACAACTTCTAAAAAGTGCTCAATCATCCAAGTGTGCTGGACAAAGAATAGGAACCTTGCCCCAAGCAATCTGTGAATTAAAAGCACAAAAAAGGTATGATATAAAAGAGATAGTGCAAATAAATTTTGTACACATGAAACATGGAGGAAGCAGATGAGGAGAAATATATCAAATAAATACATCCATATCAGTTTGGCCATAGGATATTTACCTACAGGATATGTAGGTAAATGTATTAGCTTAATAATGCAAAATATTAAAACCTGTAAGAATGAAGAAAACATTCTTCAGAAAATACTTCAACATTGCAATGCAGTTATGTTTTCAGAAGTGATGATTCAATGCTCATTGTATTGTATACAATATTTTAAAATAAACAATCCATTTTCCATATAGTTACCTCAAATTTATTGTAAATTCCAGGAGATAATTCTTGTTTTCTTAATAATTACAGTGGTTTTGATGAGCAGATTCTCTCCTTAGTTGGTGTCTGTGGCACTCTCTGACTCTTAGATTTGTGTTAACTCAGCTGTCAATGGATTTCAAAGAGGTGACAAATGCAGGAGGCCCCGAAGGGAGCAATTTGGAACAGTACTTTTCACAAGTCAGATACACAGCAAACTCTCCTGTCTTCATTGGAATACACAAAGTCAATGGGAACAAGCATGTAACAGTATCCCTACAAATTTAGCCCTGTTTTACCTTATGTGATTTTTTTCCTTTTCTATTTAATTATTTTATTATTCTACAATATTATGCAGAATCCAGAGTCCCAAACAAGTCAGTTGTGGTCATCCCAGAATGATGATATTAGTAAAGGATACAGAAGTAATATTAGATCTGTAAAATTTCTTTTACCATGTCACATGGACAGTTTAACTGTACATATTAGAGCTTGAAAAACCAAGAAGATAATATGTTTTGAAGTTTTCTTCTTTGGGATGAATGAGTATTATCTTGGTTACCAAACAGTTAAATAGGCACAATATACTGAAGAATTAAAAGAAATATAACTGAAAAAACACTTTTCCAATCTTTCTTTCTTGGAGATGATATAAAATAATAAAAAAAAAAACTTCCTGAAAAAGTCAGTAAGTCTAATCTGTAAGGCTGGGAGGATATTTTATTTCCTAGCATATTACCCTAACATGATTATTAATCTGGGCCAAAAAAAAGGACTTTACAAATAAAATGGAAACTGAAGAGAACTTTCCATATTTTACTGCAGGCTTTATGTTATTGGGACTTCTCCAGTGGTACTTGTGGAGTGGGAAGAGAATTTGGGAAGAGAGCCCAGAAATGCAGAGGAGGCTGAATAAATTCAGAAAAATTACAGGAGCTAGTTGATGAGCTAGATTTGAGTGTAGTAAAAATGTATGGATAGAGCTTAGGAGAATGGTGGGCTTTTTTATGGGTAGTCTAATTTAAAAGTAGCTGAAAATAGTGTAGAAACTCATACACATTTCAATGGACTGCAATTGTAGTACTAGAAAGATTTAAGAATTTTGGAGCATATCCTTAGGAAAGTTATGGAGGTAGGCATGCAGTAGTCAGCAATGCCATTGAATTTGTTCAATATTAAACATTGATTGTTACTTATTCTATATCAGATAAAAAGTTCTGTGAATGATAAGTTTGTCAGTACATTTTCAAAAAGACTGTGTCTTATATGGTTGATTGCTGCAACTTTCCACCACTGGCAGGGCAAATGACAATTTACTTCTATATATTATACTTATAAAAACTCTAACCAGGTGAGAACTTTTTCTAAGCACCATATTGATGCAGAGATTGCCCTTTTGTTATGAGTTATTAAGTATACATATTTCTTCTCTTGTGCTGATTAAAACTGCCATGTCATGCATGGCAGTCATCACTCAGCACTGCTGGGTTAACAGTTGGTCTTTGAAGTCTTTGCCAACCCACCCAATTCCACCGTTCTGTGCAACAAGCATTGCTCAAGTCAGTAGGAGTCATACAACTGAAGTGCCAGCACAGACACAGAATTCAAGGGAAATCACGGAAGATGAGAGCATAGTCATGAATTAGGCACAATTCTTGATAGAGGACACTGTTACAGATGCCTGCTACCAGAAGTGCTGCTGTGTCTGTGTTCCTGCATGCCCCCGGAGATTCAAGACACCTATTACCACAAAGTCAATGGATATGATTATGAGAGGTGGCCAAAGACCTATTCTTCTCTTCCCCCAATCTTTGTTTAACCATGTAGGCTTTCCAAAAGCCAGAATTTGGACTTTTGTTTTCCACTATATTTCAGTTCTTGTGATTTTGACTCAGTACAATAAATGGCTTTAAACGAAGGCAGTGGCAAATACAAGGACTATGTTAGAAAATAAATACAACAAAACTAACATGGAAACTTCCTGATTTTTGTGCTTTGGTTTTACTAGCTAATTCATTATTTTCAAATGTAACTACATACTGGAATATATGATAACCTGATACAAGTAAAACCAAATTGCATTTATAATTAAATTGGAAGCATTTTAACTGCAATCTATTTTCTTAAGTCCTCCTAGTTCCTCTGCAGCCATTAGAAGTATTGTGAAAAATTCCAAAATGTTGTACTGGAAAACAAAAACAATTATTATGAAATCTGGAAACTAGGTTAAAAAACTGCTATAATTCACTATGCGTCTTGAAAAACACAGGACTATTCTGGAGTTCTAAAGACTACACCTGACATTTTATTAGCATGCTATCATTACACTGAATTCAATGGATTCATCCTGAGAACTGCTGATGTGACCACCAGTGAAATGTGGAAAGAGCATTTTCTGAATCCAAATGTATCCAAACATATAATTTATTTTCCCTTAATCATAAACAATATACATTTGTAATCCTTAGGTTTAAAATACAATAAGAGTTTTCCATAGAATACTTCTAATTAAAATATCTGGCATATATTGTGAAATACACGGCTTCTGTTATAATTCATGAATCAAATGAAATATATGTACAGAAAACTGTAATTCAGAACTCATACAAAATACAAAAAAAAACCCAGGAAAATCTACTCTCACCTTATTCTGGACTCGCCTTTTGCCTTCTATGGGCTCAAACAACAGACAGTTTAGAGGTTCTTTTTATATCCTGTTTTATAACTTCTATTTACCTTTGGATTAAAGCTCATACACAGAAGCAAAAATGCAACCTTTAGTACAGGCTTTTAAAAGAATACTTTTAATTCGACTAAGCTTCAGTTCCCAAATAAAACTGCACAGCAATCAAGAAAGCTAACTACAGTAGAATGTGAAGTTTTCATTCCGGGTCAGATTAAACAGTGGAGGAAAGATTTTGTAATTCAAGTACCTCCATCTCAACACTATGTTCCATGGAAATATCTTTACTTTGCATTTATGTGGTTTATTTTCACTAAGGACCCCAAACTACACTTGCAGGTATCCGCTTGCTGGGTTTGAAAACAGCTCTGTGAGGAGATAACAATGGCAGAGGGATCATTTTAACTGCCACTGAAATACAGCCACCTCTGAAATATGATATGTCAGCCTCTCCAAGTGATAATACCAGTATTAAAATAAACTAGAAAATAGCACAGAAATGTTCCTTTTTTCTATACTTGAAAGGTGATTAGAGGTTTTCAATCTACTAAAAACAGTTCATAGAAACTATATTTGGTAAAAAAAAAAACCTAAATCACTAGGAATAAATAGGCCAGTCGATTCTTAATGTGCTAGGACCTTTTGTTTTTTACTGGTTTCAGTAACTAGTGGTTTTTGCTTTCATCAAGCTTTCTTCTTAACAAGCAGTCCTAGCTATCACTATCATTCTTATTTTGTTAGTGAAATCAACTATGTATTATAGAAGAACTTCCTTCTGAGATTGGCAATATACAATAAATTAAGAGGTAATAGATAACTTAGGATGCACAGAAGTTTCAAGTTGTTACCTGTGCCTTTGTAAGGTAACAATGCAGTCTGTTGAATTTCTTCATAACATCATCAAATATGTGGGTATAATTTCTACATGTGCATATTATATATGCATGTGTAAACATATATGTATACATATTTCCATAAGAATTAAATCAAACAAGTTACATGCATGAAGATATATAAGGCTAATTGAGATACCTAAACAGGGGAAACAGACAGAATAGAATTCAAGGTCAGAAATAGTGATTCAATAGCAGTATAATCCAAGTAATCAATTCAGTCATTTCTGCCTCAAGCTTCCAAATACTTTCAGTTCTATTGCAAAGACAGTCTGTTGTTTATAGGCCTTGGGGAATGAAAATTCATCACCCCAGGAATGCTTCTATGGTTAAGTTACTTAGAGTTATTTTCCTTATTTCTATGATACAATGCAAATATGACATAGGACGCTATGATGCATTTTGTAGAATCCAAGGGAAAATGGGCAGTCTATCTCTCTATGTCTGTGCTGGCTGTATCCCATCTTGTTTTTCAACAAGAGAGTTCTATGAGAGGACCAGCCCTACTGGAATCCCTTGTTTGCCATTTTCCAGTACCCTGGGGCTCACCCTTTATGAGTAACACTGTTCCTATATCTATAAACTTACCCAACTAAGATTTCAGAGCCTGGGAAGGATATGATTAATTTTCACTATTTCCCCCTTTGACATTTACAACAGTACTCAGCATCTGTAATGCTGAAATTATGAAGCCATAGTAAATCTTACACGTTCTGCAAGAACAAAGTAATGCAACAATGATTGTAAAGCTGTCCATGAATGGTAAACGACTGAATGTAAACACGTACAAATGTAAATGGTGTGTCTGTGTATATATGTGTATTTTAAATAATCCTTCTTATAGTCCAATATACTTGTCCATTCTACTTCTCAGAAGAAAAGCTGGATATTGGGAAGGAGGTCTTCAATATTTTCTAATACTATTAGGTTTTTTTTAAAAAAAGGAGTGTGAAAACTGGTGCATTACATTTCACACCCTGTTCTATTTAGGTCTAAGATAATTGCCAAATATTGTCTCTTGAATTTTAGATAAAGGCAAATATTATCTTTTTTTGTAGAGAAAAATGTACCATTTCATTGACAAGGAAACATTCTTCTGTAAAGTTTATTGAAAGGCATGTGTCTAAATCTTGTAAGAGCTCTGGATTTCTGCAGTAAAGTGTGGCATGGAAATTACATAAACAAAGTTATGAGGTAAGGTTTATAGCTTTGCAATAATTACTTTTATCAGATGCATCTCTGATTTGTGGCTTAAATATTGCTTCTTCAAATATCTCGCATACTAAGAGCTCTCTTACCATTATAGGGGTTTAAGGAAAAAAACACAACAGCTTAGACTAAGTTGTTTGTTTTCTGACTGCTCATTCCTGGAAATTGCTTTGTAGTAACTGGTAAGCTAATTTCCCTCAAAGGCTTTGTTCTATCCTTTCAACCTTAACCACTATGGTCAGAAACACAAGCTGAATGATACGCATCAGCAAGAAGTTGAAGCTAAGATGTCACAACCCCATGGAATTAGAATTGAAGTTTCCCATTAGTGGAAAAGGGAAAAAAAAAAAAAACAAACTAGCTTTACAGCAGCCTTTCTTATTCCTACCATTCCAATTTATCAGATTCTATAGAATTTAAATTTTAATTAATTTTATAGGTGCTTTCTTTATACTGTTTCTCTCTGTCTCAGAATCATAATGATGGACTCACTCAGCCTTGCTTCAGAGGTGCTAACATGTAAGATTACCCAGACACTTATTAGAGCCATCTGAAATTGTAAATGCTCAATACCTCTGAAAATTAAACAATGTCTAAGACTTTTTTTTTACAGCTAAAATACAAGGCTATCTTATTCTTCATAACTTT
Source organism: Donacobius atricapilla (assembly GCA_013397315.1). Lineage (NCBI taxonomy): Eukaryota > Metazoa > Chordata > Aves > Passeriformes > Mimidae > Donacobius > Donacobius atricapilla. Next base: position 181,487 of record WBMY01003219.1, on the reverse strand, counting down.
TTTTTTGAAAAGTTGTTACAATCAGCAAATTGAGCCATCCCCACAGGATTTTTGAAAACTTTTTCAGATTTCTCTGAACAAGTACGTGCTTTTCTTTCTTGTTACTAGATATATGTGCATTCAATGGTTTCAAATCTCTTTTTTTTGCGGGTAGACCTTCACAGCACATCAGCAACAGCCAATTTTATCACAAATGTTCATACAAGCCAGTGCTTTCAGCCAGATGAAGAGTGTAAAGACTGGAGGTTTTATATGAATGCCATGGTATGGAACAGGGAAGGGAAGGGAAGGGAAGGGAAGGGAAGGGAAGGGAAAAACACAGCAGAGTGAAAGAGAATGGACAAATTAGAGGAACACAGGCCAGTCCATGCCTTTCCAAATGTGATGTTTCAAAAGCAGCCTGTATCTTAGGAGACCCAAAGCCGTTGGCTGCTGACATCTAGGATGTGGTAGTCACTCCACTTGCTGTGCTTTTCCAGTCCTTCACTAGAGTGCTGCTAATGGTGATGGTTGGAGATAAAGGGACCTAGGCTTGATGGGCAATTATCCTGCTAGACTTGTTGGCCAAGCCCCCTCCCCCCAGATACAAACAAACGAGCAAAAAAACACAGGTAAACTACAAGTTTCTGCTATGTTTCTGTACGGGAATCTTGGAAAAGGAGGAATTTTAAAGCACATGCACATCTTTAGGTCTCATGCACTGGTGCTTGCAAATTGAGATGCTGATAATGGAGTTGAAGCTACAGCCGGTCCCTCTCCATAGAGAGAGAGGTTCCTTCCGTAGAGGAACGGGCTGGTTGTGCGTAGGGAGTGAGGGGCTGTTTCTGTGTGTCAGCCAACCAAACCATTCAAACGACCACCCTGGTGCTGCCTTAGGCTTGTCAACCGAAGCCGTTCAGGAGTGACCGAGATAAAGTCAGCAAAGCCAGAGGATGGAAGACTGTGTCAGAAGGACTGCCCGGAGGTGCGGGCGCCCAAGCCGGGCGCGGGTGGAGGCTGCCGGAGGGCAGCCGCCGATCCGAGCCGGCTCCGCCTTGAGACTGCTGCCTCTCGCAGTGAAAAAGAGGAAAGCGAACGTGAGGCTCTCCTGTGCCCTCGGCGAGTCCCAAGTGGCGCCGGCAGGGAAAGGAGGAAGGGTCCCTGCTGGGAGGGGTCGTGCGCTTCTCCACCGCTGCCCTGCAGGAGGAGGCGGGGAGCCGAGCGCTAAGCGGGGGCACAGCCGTGCCCTGTTTTAGCCCTGGGAAAGGCGAGGGTGAGAGAGGGTAACTCTGCCTGCAACCCTGAAGAGCTGCGAGGCTCGAAAAAACGATGAGTGGCGGTGCGCAGCCCGCTGATCACTGCCAGCCTTGTGTCACCGGCGGGGGCTTACGGCAAACAGGCACCCCAGAGGGGGTGAGCGGGTGCGGAGGAGTTGGAAAGGAAGGACGACGCTGTGCCTGCCCCCCTTCATGAGAACATACACACAAACACACGATCCAACACCACACACACACACATGCACACGAAGATGCAGCACCGGCAGCGACCATCTGGATATGAACCTGAACCTGCTGTTACTCTCCCGACCATTCTCCCCTCGGGGACAGAGCCAGCACCTCGCTGCGCTCCCCTGTACCCCACTGAGGAAAGCCGTCGGCCAGTAATCCCATACCCATCGTCAGTAATACCATAAATCAAGTGACTGGGAGGGAAGAGGTGGGGAGGGGCTGACAGAGCATGAAGGGAGCGGGATTGAGGTCGAAATGAAGGAAAAGGGATATTGCAGAGGTGGCTGAAAGAAGCAGGGCACGCTTTGTCCCTGCTAAATATTCCCACACGCCAGGTACCTATCACTGGAAATGGAAATGCTTTTCATTTTCTCATCATTTCTCCTGTCAATGAGCCGTTTTAAATCTCAGTGCTTCATCTCCCTTTCATTTTGAAAGCTGCCCTTGTTCCGCTTGTCACAACTGCATGAGAGGAGCAGAGGAACAACAGCAGCGGCAAAGCTTCATTTTAGCCAGGCAGGCAAAAGTCGACCTTGGTGCTCTCTCTCTCTTGGAGCGACAGCCAAACAGAAGAAATGGAAGAGCCTTGTGAAATCTGGTCATTTTGCTTGATTTCCTCTCTGATTTACCTCCACTAACAGATCGTAAGCTTTTTTTTTTTTTTTNNNNTTTTTTTTTTTTTTTTTTTTTTTTTGGTGGAGGGAGGTGCCAAATCAAAGGCGTGCAAGTATCTGTGATTTCTCTCCTAAATCCCAGGAGCCCAAGATCACTGATGCTGCCTATTTTTCCCCCCCTCTTTATGCCTTCTTCCCGCCTTTCTGTAAGGGAGCTGGACAGCGGAGTTTTTCATTTCCTACTCCTCCAAACTTGGTTCGTATCTCCCTTGCCTCAAAGGTGCTTCTCATTTCTCCCATGGTGTGAGGGGAGGCAGCTTTCCTGGGTGTCTCGTTCATGTAAAGGGAAGAGCACAGGATTCATCACCCCCTGGAGCTAATCAGGAATCACTCCGTTTGGTCTTTTCTAAAGGCTGGATCGCCTTTATGTTTGTTTGTTTCAATGCCTTTCGTGCCTCTCAGTTTTCAGGGGTGTAGTTTCTTTGCTTTTTCATTCCATGCCTATTGAAGGAAGATTTTGTTGGAGATGGTTCCATAGCACAATGGGATATTGTGTAAACAAGATTTTCATTGAAAAAGGAAGAATTCCTCTTTACTTAGCTTTCCTATCACCCCTTCCTCAGCAGTTCTGATAATTTCCTTTCTTCCACCTTCTCTTGCTTTCTTACCTCTTCTCTAACTCCTTTCAAGTATTGTTGAAGAGGCATGAATTTATAGACAAATGTGAAGGATTTTTTTTGTCTATATTAATATATCCAAAGAAAGCCTAATTATTCAGGTATGAACATGGTTGTTCTAAGCATCCTGAGACAGTTTGACATCTGTAATGATGGGAGAGCAGTAGATCAAGACTGGGGAAATGGTGATAGGATAATGACAAAAAATAGGAAAAGCCTTAGAGGCAGATATCAAGCAAAGCTGCGGAAGTGGTTGGCATGACAGGAATGACAGCAACAGTTTGCATGTCATGATGTGGTGCTGGACTGTTCAGTAGAAGTGCTTAAGCAAGGAAGGGTATGGACTAGAGCTTGTGGAGATGGAGTGTGGTAAAAAGGCCTTGCCAGGCAATGTAGAATCTGGGGAGTCATCCTGCTCCCAACATCTAGAATGTTTTACGTGGGCAGGTATTCATTCATCGTTTGCCTCTGCTTTCTGGGGACAGGAACTGTGTTGACACGAGGGGAATGTAAATTGAAGTAAAATGCTTTCATAGACGGGAGTGGAGAGAGAAGTAATATAAATGCCCAGAATAGATGCAGTGCTGCAGAGAGTGTAAGCCAGCTCTGTGAAGCTTGGCTGCCTAAAGGAACCCGCATCCAGAATGTAAATCTCGCCTCCTGGGTCGGCAGTCTCTGGGAGAACCGCCCCAGTCCAAAGGAAGTCTGGAAAATGCCGGGGTCGGCACAGGGGAAGCTTAGGCCCTGACAATGGAAAGGAGAAGAAACAGCCAGTTTTGCAAAGCCCATTTTTTTACCCTCTTTCTCGAGCTGTTTCTGGTGCTTCACCGCAGCTTTTGCCCTCTGTGCCCAGCGTTTCTTCCTTACCGCACCCCAAGGGCAAGCGGCGGCTCTCAACAGGTGCTGGGGAAGGCGCCCCGCGGCGGCAGCGCGTCCCTCGGTCGGATGCTGCCGCCCCGCGATGCNCGCAGCGCAGGGCGCGCCGGGCCGGCACCCCCCCGGCAGCGGCACCGAAACGCGCTAGGGGCAGAACCGGGGAAAGGAAATACCCCCAGAGGCCCGGGCCGGTGCTGATAGATAGAAAATCGTCTCCAGACCGGGGCGGAGCGCCGGGAGCGGTTCCCTTCAGTAGATGCAAACAGAAAAAGGCTGCCTTTAATTACAGTGTGCATAAACGTCTCAGGCAAGCCCCTTCCCCTTGGATACCCCGCGTCAGGATAACGCGGGATGAGGTAAAAGCCCTCCAGACCCTCCCCGTGAAACGCGAATTGTCTTTTTCAACGCGATGCAAATGGGGGGAAAAGCAGCTGCAAAGCTCTACAATAAACTGTTTCATCCAAGCCAGCGCCAGCTCAGGAAGGCACGCCTTTGAATGCCACCCCCACAAGACACCTCCTTCCCACCCGTGCAGGCAACCTCCGTAGGCGATAACCAAGTCTAAAAACTCGGAGAGGATCGATAATGTCTACTAAATATTCTGCGAGTGTATGAGTGTGGCGGGGAGGAGGGATGAGGATGAGGATAAAAGGGTGATTAATCGGATATTAATCACTGGCCACAAACAAGGGGAGATTATTTCGGGTAGGCAGCCGACTGTGGGGAGTAGCAGAATAGATCCTTTTACTGAAGGCACGCGTGATGGGATCGGCACTTCACTGTTTAGCGACGCCTGTGTAATTCTGCAGGTGCACATTATTCAAGCCACATATTTCTTCTTTTCTCTGTGTGTAGCATTTCCCTTAACTGTCTGCAAGCACAGACTTAGTGGAGATATTTATGCCGCTAATTAGACATTTCCTTTTTGCTCTCCTTTCATGAACACAGAAGAAAGAAAAAAGTAAAATAGCCCCTGCCTCGGGGAAAAAAAAAATAAAGGCAAAACCCATCACCCAAACTCCCTCACATACATCAGAGAAAAGGAACCAAGGGAGGGAAGAGAAAAGGTGTCGATCTTTCCACCCAACAACAGACCGTGCCTTCAAGGCTGAATTACCAACGCACCTTTCCGACAGCCTGGGAGCCCTGCATGCGTACAGACAGCAAAGCGTGAAGCGCATTTCGGGCTGTGAGACGGCTACGCGTACGCTGGGCTCCTCCGTAACTTTCCCCACGCAACGGGTTAAACTAATAAGTGCATCGATACAGGCATTCCCGCAAAGATCCCGCTGCTCGACCGAAAACCAGAATTGTAGTTAATACCCCCCACACCCCTCACTAACATCATCGTCACCCTAAAAAAGTGAACCAGTGGGATTTGATTGAATATACACTAGTTAGAGGCTATACGAACCAACTCACGTCTCCGTTTGAGCATACTGCAAGAATATTTATTGAGCCCCAGCTCAGTCACTGCATTGAACGCCAGCTCTGGCAAGCAAATACATTTCCTATCTCCGAAGACAGCTCTGAATCAACTCCTTCTTTTCCCCCCCACCCGCTTCAGCGATCGTTTATATATTTCCATTGCAAAGTACCAAGGGCAAAAATATAAAATAAGAGATAAATATATTTTGAAACACACCTTGGTACAAGGCGAGAGCTTGCAACGCCCTGACATAAAGCAAATGGACCCCTAAAAATATACCACTCAAATACTACCCTACCTTTCACACACGAAACCATCAATAAAAAGACGAGGTTCCAAAATGTAAATCCACTTTTAATCTCCATTTTCTTCACCAGGACGAAGTCCAGCCGGCCACATTTAGTACATCCCCTTTCCCAAAAGTCTGCTAATTTCGATTCCTTTGCACGGATTTCCCCTCTGCAGATCCCTTTCATATTATTCTTGAGAGCTCCTAATTCCTATTCCTCGGCCAGGCGCAGCGGAGTTGTTGCTGTTGATGGTGCGCGGTCACAGCTCGGAGTGAATGGTGTTTCTGGGATACCACAGCAACCTTGACGAGGACTCAACCATCTCTCCAACGGGGGCACAAAGTCTCAGCTACTCTCGATCGTGTCTTTGCGTCCCCCCACCCCCCCGCTACCCCAACTCCCTGCACAGCCGAAACCCACCACAACCCTGCCTCCTCGCAGCATCCACCGGGAGCCGCGGGAGAGCACCTCACCGCTCAGACGCTCCCTCCAATAAACTCCAAACAGTATTTGCAATTGAGACTCTGCCCCCACCCCCTTTTCCCCTCAAGAGGATCA
>WBMY01003219.1:125646-175319 GCA_013397315.1 Donacobius atricapilla | reverse complement strand
GGGGGCTGCGGGCACCGCCTCGGTCGGTGCGGGGGCGTGCGGCGGCGCGCACGGGGGTGGGTGCGCGGTGCTGGCCCAGGCGAGCGGCGCTGGTGCGGGCGCATTTCTGCGCGTCAGGGGTGCGCCCGTGTGTGGAGCCCCGCAGTGTGTGCGGGGAGGTTGCTCTTGGGGATGGAGTGCGTGTTTGGGTGCGAGTGTGCCTGTGGCTGCGCTTGGACGTGTGTCTGTGTGTGCTTGTACGTGCTGCCATGTTGGATGTGAGTGCACGTGTGCACACGAGTGGTGTGTGAGTGTGCGTGTGCCCGAGTGTGCGTGTGTGTAAGCGCTTGTGTGGTTCAGTGCGGGTGTGTGTGCACACGTGTTCTGTGCATATGTGCGCACTTCTGTGTTTGTGTGAGTGTGCGCGGATTCTTTCCGGTGCCTCTGTGTCTATGTGTATTTTGTGCACGTGTGTGTGCGAATGTGTTCTTCCGTGTCAGCATGTGTGCCTCTGACATGCTTTTGTCTTGCATGTGTGTGCACACGGGTTTGTTCACCCAGCTGTTCATTCATACAGGTTTGTGTGTATAAGTTTTTCCGTGGATGTGTATATGGTGCATGTGTGTAAATGCATGAGCTGTGTAAATACATATTCTGAAGTGCTGATGGACGTGAGTGTATGAGCTGGGAAATTTTGGCAGCCGGTCACAAAGCATGGATCTTTGCAGGTGTGTCCACAGAGGGGTTTCCCTGTGTTGAAGTGTGTGGGGGTGTGTCTTATATGCATGTAGTGCATTTGTGGAAAGATGTATCCTGGTTAGGCACTTTAAATGTGAACTGAGGCTTTCTATATACGTGTAGGTGCATGTATGAACTTGTATGATGACCTATTTTTATATATACATGATATATGTAATAGTACCACAACACGATAGATAATAGTACTGAAGAAATCTGGAAAGGTAATGATTCACCCTTGACTTCCAAAGCATAGTGTAAAAGAGGAGGTTTGCATGACAGTAATTCTGCTCCCATGAGGGTGTCAGAGTGAGCAGTATGTGCCTTTCTTCCACCTGTACTTAAAACCAAACCCTCTTTCAGTGAGGCCAGCAGCAACTCAGAGTGTGACTCCACATGTGGCTGGCTGAATCGCCTCCATAGCTCTAATGCATGAGGAAAGAATACCTTCAGCTACAAGTGCTGACACTAACCAGCCCCATTGGATACGTACATGTTTGTTCATTGGGGAGAAGCAAAGGTATATATTTCGCAGCCTTGTGTACCATCCACAGCCTTCTCTTGCACACACATAAGTCTTGAAGTGTGACTGCAGTAATTGAAACTTGGTAGGCTTGTTTGCTTCTTCTGCAGTGATACAAGAATGTGATCGCACAAGTGACGTGAGTCTTGTGTTGGTGTGTGGGGCAGTGCCATATTAGGATCAGTGTAATGACAAAATTTCATTCAGAAATTTCATAATTTTTAAAGCAAGTAGTCTTTGTTTTAGCTAAAGTGGGATAGGTGAAAATCACTTTATTCTAAACCTGTCAACTGTATTTATTAATTACAGAATCTCTCACTTTACTGTATGCGTGTGTTTACATTTATGCACGTAACTGGAATCCATTTTTTCAAGAGAAATTCAAAACTGGAGACCTGTGCTTTCAGAACAGCATAGATGGCCACACCACGAGTATTCATATTCTGGGGTGTGTGTCCTTGGAATAAAAATTCTTCTTTTATTCCCCCAAGAACACTTTCTGGTTCTGAAATTCAAAATCCCTTGGGATAAATTCTTTATCCGTTGTAGAGGATAAGAAATATACTGAAGATATAGACTTGTTATTTCTAATCTATGCATTGCATTGCTCAGTACTTCAGTACCTAACTTATTTAGAGGTCTTACTTTAATGTCATCGGAAGTCACATCTGTTTGACATCCAGCAAGATTTATGCTGCAAGTTATCTGTATTACTTCTGAAAATGAAATTTTGGTTCATCAGTTAGATGTTAAACATGAACAAAGAAATGCTTACAGTTAAAAAAGGGACTAAAGAGGTTTTGTGGTGAAATTCGTCCTAATTTTCAATGACCCTTAGGGTTCCAGGTAATTTAGATGCATTTTTAAAACAGCACTTCAGCTACTAAGGCAAATGTTAGGCACATTTAGTAGTATTAATGCTAGAGATGGACTGCAATTTCTTTATAGGTCACCCCCCACTCCAACCCTCCAACACTGTCATGTTGCATTTTTCTTGTGATTGATTTGTTGTTCAATACTAGCATCCCATAACCTTTTGTGTGATTCTGGGTTCAAGTTGTAGATTATGCTGTATGTTTCACATTCATAATGTGTCCTCCTCCATCTTAGTTTTCCTTCCTGTGTTCCTTCCCTCTCTGTCCCCTCCTTCTTTCCTTTCTCCCCTACACCTTTCTTTTCTTCCCTTCTTCCCTTCTTTCTCTCTTTCCTTCTTGTGCTCTTTAACTCTGCATCTCTTCCTCCCTTTGTGTTTTTTCTTCCTCTTTCTTTCTCACCGTCTTTTTTCTCTCTTTCTCTTCTCTACTTTCTCAGTTTTGGCATGGTCAAGCTTATTGATCACTTGGGTATCAGTCAAGGATGAAAGTGACTTGGCAAGGACCATTAAGTCAATCATTATGATTAAATACTCCCAAGAATTTTAAAATGTGCTGAAATCAGAAATGGGCAGATACTTAACTGTCTGACCTGTCAGACACAGGAATATCAGCACTGCTAGTGGAAAACTTGTATCACAGACCTGACAGGCTGTGATGCCTTAGTTATGCTATCTGTAAGCAGGCACTCTTGCCTCTGAATCGCCAAGAAATGAATACACCAAAATAGTTCTATGGAATAACGTGTTACTATTGGTATTCACATTTTCCCTTTCACAGTTCCCTGTTCACTTTGCCAAGGCAGACCAAATTTAAATTTGATAATTACATTACGAATTCCTCCTACATTTTCAGCTGCATTTGTTATTCTTCATTCACTGTCATATACTCTTGTGTAAGGTAGATGTATTTTGTTAAATGCTGCTACATTTTCCTGCCAGGTAATGTCACTCTAATTGTGGATAGACTTATCGCTTTGCTTTAGAAAAATGCAATGGGGTCTTCTATGACAAATAATGCTGTGAATAATACAGTGCACAATGCTTGCAAGCACAGACAGCATGTGTAGGCGTGTATAAAGCATATAGGCAGTGATATTTAAAAATGAGTATTTGACTTGGGATACAAAACTCATTCACTCATATTGTACAATTCTTTTGAGAATCCTGACCGAATGCAGAATATTCTGTATTCCATAACTTAGTCCTTGTGATTATAAATGCTGGAACTCTGACCCAGAACCCAGACTGCATGTTTATCAGTGAGACCTAACATTCTTGAAAGCAGCAGGAGAGTATTACAAATATGCTGTAAACTTCCATTTCCTCACTTAGGCTTTTGAACATGTGTTGGAGTCCTTCAGGGGAGGTCACAAGGAGGAGCACACCATTGTGCCACCCCCACTTCACTCAGACTAATTTTACTGCATGAAATAGATAATGAATTTTTGAAAGAAAAGAGTGTGTGGAGATCATTCCACAAATACTAGGATACTAGCATGAGCTGCTGTTACTGCTTCATATTCAAAGGATACAGTCATAGTGTGACAATTAAGTATAATATAACCCAAACAATAAAAAGATGCATTAAAGCAAATATAGGGATGGAGACAGCTGGAGGGGAAAGTGCCATATTGCTGACCTCCTCTTGACTACTTAAGCTTTCACAAGTAAGCTTCTAAGCTGCCTCTAACACAAAATATCTCTGTTCAAGAAAACTATAAAGCAACAATATTCAAGAGTACCCACTACAGTCCTGACATTAAAAAAATAAAGAATATTTCTTTCAGATGCACTGTGCATGGGGAGATGGGGTTCATATGTTTCAGTATCACAATTAGCTGTGATTTTGTTAACTCCCTGCTAAATGTTCCTTGTATTCTACTAGAGGCCATGTGAACTCTGGAGATGAGAGAGAATGCAATTAATTCTCTTTTATGCGATGTTTCCTGATTTAGATGTTGCACCATATAACACTTAGTTCTCAAGTGGAAGCCAAGGAATTAGTTTTGTTCTACTGCTACAATATTTTTCTTATCTTAGTGGCTAAATTTATTGTATTGTATCAGTCTTGATCAGTCAAGATGATGTGGGTGTGTAGTTGTGTTTGTCTGAGATTTAGGCAGCTGCCATTCTCAACAAAGCAGTCACTACTGTAATGTTCTGCCATCTCTTGTCAGCAGAGTTTGATGATTTGGGAATGCTATAGGGTATGTAAAATGCAGAAGTGTCTGAGTTCTTTACACAGGCAGAATGACTTTTTACATAGTATCTGCTGTGCAATTAGCTTTGGCAGAATTTTTATCTTGATCCCACTGTCTTTATTAATGTTCTATTCAGATATCTATTCAAACACTAGCTGTATTACCCCTTAGCTCCAGTAATCTAGGACTTTCAGTCCATGACCAAAAATACCAATGTTTACTCTGCCCAATGCACTACTTTTGTGGAGTTATAAAGTAAAAGAGAGTAAAACAACTTGATAGCTCCCACATGAGTGTGATCCAGTACAGCATTGTGCAGTGGAAGCTTTCCAAGGGATGCTTGAATGGTGAAAGTTTAGAAAATGCATTAAATATGATCATTGCACCAAATAAAATTATTTAGTATATACTTTAAGACGGATGATTACCTTGAGTTCTGTATACCATGGACATAAAAAAGGGAATTTCCATAATAGGTAATTACTGCACAAAATGTCAGTAGAACAAAAGAGAAGAAAAGGTAAATATTGCAGGGAAAAAGGTGTGCTAGGAAATTGCTGTGCTTTGTCACTAATGTAATAAGCAAAAGGGAATTATCCAGAATTGCATCAAATATTATCCTTCTGTAATAATAGTACTACTGCAGTATGTAGAGGAAAAAAATCAGGAAAGTGTAGTGAGGTGCTGAAATAGGAAGAAAAAGATTTTGTTTATTTAGTGGATTGTGTAGGTAATAAAGTTGGTGAGCTGGTGGAAGGATGTTAAACTGTCCTTCCAAATTCCACTTTTCTGTTTGCATTGGATTGAGATACAGTAAAAGTATATTAAACATGTCAGTTATTTACTGTGTTCCAGTAATAATGCAACACAGTGTATGTATAATCATTCTTCATTGAGCAAATCTGAAATGCATTCCGCTGGTGAGCGTATATTTTCTCAGTAAACTTCTATTTGTTAGACGGTAGGGTGAAAACAATTGTTTATACAAAAAAGCTTTCTTGCATCTCAGGTTTTGCTTTAGTGACTGGATTTTTTTCTGTATTATTTGTTGTAATATTTTGAATGTCTGTGTATGGTTATTGAAGTTTCAGGGAAAATAAGCACTGTAGTTATAAAATTATTCATTATTACTGATAATACTTGCAGAAGTTATGGATATAAATCTTCTGGCATATGCCAGAGAAGAGAAAGAAATCTAGAACAAATCTAGCAGTCCTCTGTTCTCTGTTATTCTTCATGAAGGATTCTCCTTGGCTTGAACCAGAATTCTGTGCATGGAGCTGTACATAAACTAAGCCCATGAAATATTGGTAACCCTGACTCTAATTTCAGACTAAAAATTGCATAAAGAACATTTAGAAGTAATTTGTAGCTAGAAGGAAGACAGGCATTTTATCTAGCTGCCATATATTCTTTTATAAACACTTGAGAATATAAAGACTGTTGACATTACAGACAATTGATAGCCTGGTTTAGAGACATATTTCTGGACACATAACTAACATATACGGATGGCTTTTGTATGCCATATGCTGAGATTATAAAGTTACCGATATTTCAGGAAATTTTGGTGTCCAGTGTTTGTAATTACTAATCTTGAAGAAAAAATCTGCAAAACTTAAAGGATATCTGATAAACAGCTAAGCTTATTTTTGATTTGTGACTGCATTATTAATTTGTCACAGTGCTCAAGGTAGCCTAGTAAAATATGTCAGACTTTTCTTCATATTATTTAATGTTAGACATTGATCAGAAGCTGAGGGAGGTCAAAGAAAGTGTGTGGGAAAGAATATTGGACTACTATCAAGCTATTTTTTTTCAGCTAGATATTTGGTATGCATGAACATAACTAGACCCTTTTGCTATCTATTTCTCTCTGTACTCCATTCTAAAATGATTTATAATGTTTGAATCCCTTCCCCTTTTTACCTGAGTGTGGTATTACAGCAGAGTACATCGGTACTGATTTTAAACAGCATTTCACAACCAGCTCTGTCTTGCTTTGTTCTCTCTATGGGCATCACGTCACTGCGAGAATGATGAGCTAAAAGTAATGAGTGTTGAAGTGATGATGCTATAAGTTTTTGTGCAGCTTGAAATGCAGATCTGAGCTGACCTGACCTGTGTTAAGGGATGTGATGAAACGCTCACCTTCCTCCACACAGAGGAGCATGAAGACAGGAGCCCTTGCCCTGAGCTCCTCAGGGCTGTCCTGGGAGAGCCCCAGGTGAGACACAGCCCCGCAAGTCCCGGGGGATCATCCCCCAGGACAACACACAGGCTGAAGGGTCCCTGCACTGGGGAACAGGGCTCATTGCGTGACACTAGGAAAGAGCATGCTGGGATAGTGGAAGGCTTGCTATGGAACGTTTAGGGGAGGAACCAAAGGTGGGCAGATAAAGGGGTCAAGTTGGTTTGGGTAGGAACAAATGTGCAAAAATGGAGAGAGAAGAAGGTAGAGGGAACTTGTTGACAATTTGCTGATTGGTACCCTAGTCTGTGTTTCAGGTGGTGGGCTACGCTTTTCAATCCTATACTTCTATGGTTTATGTAGTTTGATGCACTTAATTATGTTGCTTCTTACCTGTTTATTGGTTTCATTAATAGCAAAATTTGCTGACATGGTATGTGCACTAGTTTTGATTCTATAACTATTCTGTAATTGCTGTGTTTTACATAAAAATATAGGATGTATTATATTACCCATGCTCATGAATGAACTATTTTTTTAAGTCCTCCAAATTCAGTTATTAAAAATAAAAGTTATTAAAAATAAAGTACTTCAAGAAATTAATATATTAATAATACTTCAAGTATTAATATATAGAGGCACTGATTTTTTATTTTCCATACTGATGTCTTTTTACTGCTTTAGGATTTCCAGTTTCCCACTAAAGTGTTAGCTACAGTTCTGAAAAAGTAATCAGTTGCATTTTTTATTTCAGGCATATTGTATATCCATATACGTGCTTGTCAGTATTATAGAAACAAAGAAAAATAAGACTGTAGTGTATTGTCTTACTGAATGTATGACTATATGCATCTCAGTCTATTCATCTTTTTAAGAAAATTGTTTCATTTATAGGCAAGTAGTTTTTTGTCTGAAATCCCAATAGCCTCTGGCAGAAGTATTTTAGAGATCCAATAAATGGTATACAAATATTATATACTAAATGTGAAAAAAGATTTCCACTAGCAACATTGAATGACTACAAATAAAGAAAATAATGAGATACTTAGATATTGAATATATTGAAAAGTTGACAATTAACTCAGGTGACTGTAAAAGAATCTTTAGTAGCTCTACAATCGTTAAATGGAGAAAGTTAACTGTAAATATTTCAGTGTTATTTCAAGAAAATATGTTGGAAATAATATTGAATATTGGAAAGACTATTCAATTAATTTGATTTCATCACATTAAAATGTTGGGATATGCCTAGAAACAGATGGAAAATAAATAGCAAACTGCAAAATATACCATAGGAACTTTATAATTTTTCAGAATCATTAATAGATAGTATAATAAACCAAGCAGTTGGTGTAGAAGACCAACTTACCTGAACAGAGAACTCAGAGATCAAGAAGAAAAAGAAATTATGTGATCTCTGTAAACAAGGTTAGGCTTCACCGGGAGGTTACAGATATGTAGTTCACAGATGCAGGGAGAAAAAAGGGCAAAGCTCAGTTACAGTTGAAACTGGCCAATGTTATGTCCAAAAACAGAAGAGGCATTTTGAAATATACTAATAGCAAGAGAGGTCTAAGGAAAATGTTTGATTGATACTTGATTGTCACCTGACAAATAAGGATGAAGAAAAGGTGGAGGCATTCAATGTTGGGGGCTTTTTGCCTCAGTCTTTAATATTACTGGCAAACCCCTGGGCTACTTGGTCCTCTGAGTAGGAGGACCACAGCTACAGAAAACAGTGACTTTCCACTGGCAGACACTGAAGTTTTAAGGGAGCACTTGTATCAGTTGAATGTCCATAAATGCATGAGCCTGATGGGATTTGAGTACTGAAGGAGTGGATGTTATGGAAGGACCCCTTCATCTACCAAAAGTCTTGGGAGTTTAGTGAGATCTCTGCTGACTGAAAGATATCCAGTGTTACTCTAGTCTGCAAAAAGGGTGTGAGGGAAGACCCAGGGAACTGCAGACATGTAAATCTAACCTCAGGTCCTGGAAATATTATGGATAAGATTATACTGGGTGTCATTGAAAGTCATTTAAAGAACAATGCGATCATCAGGCACAGTAAACTTGGGTTTACAAAGGGAAAGTCCTACCTTATTTAGTATCTTTCTAATTAGGGTCACCCACATTGTGGATTAAGGGAAAGCACTGGAAACACTAGTTCTTCTGGATTTCAGTGAGGCTTTTTGATACTGTCCCTCACAACATCTTTCCCAACCACTTGTCCACCTGCAGGATGAGCAAGTTCAACGATGAACTAAACAAAGAACTGGCTGAACAGGTTGCAGTGAGTGGGGCTACTTCTGTCTGTACCAAGTGTCCCTCAGGCTTCAAATCTGGGGCCAGTTCTGTTCAATATTTTTATCAGTGATCTGGGTGCAGGAGTTGAATACACACCCTTAGTAAGTTTGCTGATGATACCACACTGGGAGGTGCCACTGACACACATGAGGTGCCGTTGACTCATGTGAGACCCACATTATTACATATGGAATTTAGGGGAAATAGAGTAAATATAGAATGGAAAAAAATATAAGAGATAAGAATGTATTTCTGAATACAGTGAAAAAGTTGGAATTTTCTAAATTTTACTTTCTGTAATGACTGTTCTGTAAGATTTTTATGTCATACTAGGGCTAGACACATGTTTCTATTCTCTTAAGTGAATTAATCATCTAATACTTATTCATGAGCCTTTCTCAAGGGGACAAAGCATGTTTTTCTCCTTTGATCAATGTCCATACTTTCTAGGTAGTGTGTCTTCTATGTTGAGCATCCAGTCTGACTCCCAAATCCTGGCAAGCTGTCTACTCCTGAGATTTTTGCTAAACAGAATTCCTTCCAGGCATCCTTTGGAATAAATGACTCATCTGTGTTTCTTAAAGAAATTGTTTAAGAACCAAAGTCCATGAGAGAAATCTAGGCTGATAATCCCCATAATAAAATAATTTCCCTTTGGATAAGAATCAGGTGTGTAAACTCTTGATGCATTTTTTCATCATTCTATAATTGCTAATTCTGGAAACTCTCTAGTCAGAGGACTGGCTGTTGTGCATCTGATTACTGAATGCCCAAGTCTCTTTGAGTATTTTGCCCAGAGCAAGACTTTGAGCTTAGGGTTTAAATAACTTATCTTGATGCCAGATTCATTGTAGCCAAAGCAGAGGCCTGTGTCAATGAGAAACTGTAAGTGCTGTAATCTGTATTAATTTGCCTTGAACTCAGGTGTAAGGTACTCAGAAGGACTCTCTTCTTGTCCCATGCTTAGTGCTGAGTTTTCTATTGTTAACAGTCTTCAGATAATCCTAGATCCATAATTTAATAATTTCTAAAATGAGGGGTTTGTTAACAGAACTATTGAACATGACAGCTTTCATAGCATCTCAGTGCATAAAGTGTTTGAAAATTAGATTAAATGGACCTCTGATCTTCTACATCAGATGCTGTGTTCCTGTGAAAAAGATATGAGTCAAACAGATGAGAATAATGTTGTTTTGTATTTTTAATGGATCTGTGTAAAAGCTGTTCAAAGCAAATCAAATCAAAACTAGCATATCTAATTCAAAGGTAGTAAAAGTGAAAATGTTTAGCAAGTTATGTGTTGTTAAAATCTGTGGATTCCAGGGCCAGGTTTTCTTCTTTGTGGTTGCTGAAGCCCTCTCACATGCAGCCTAGGAACCCAGGGGTCTCTCCATCCCGCTTCCATGGCTGCTGCTGCTGCTGCTTCTACTGCTCCTGTCTGCAGGTCTGGCAGCAGGTGAGGCTGAGCCTGTCCCAGAGGGTCCATGTGTGAGCACATGCTCATACACACACACACACACAGACACACACACACATTCAGGATTAAATTCACTGGGGAAAGATAAACACAGTCAGATCTCTCTAGTTACTGGGACACTTATCTGTAGACATTGTGACCTATAGCCCCTTCTCCATTTGCTGCCACTCCTGTGGTGTGCAGCACTGATACATCAGATAGAGAATGAGAGAACACCAACAAACAAGGTAAGAAAAGAATTTAATAAATTCACGTGAGGAAAGTAAGGGATCTGAATAGCAGGAAAAGTTGTTACAGTCCTCACCAAAGAATACATAGTCTTCTGCTAATATATATTTTTTCCTAGAAAAGACTGAAGGTGAGATTTAATTCCAGTGGAGGGTTTTGGTTTGTTAATTATTTCCTCTCTTGATTTGACCCCTTTTTGCCATTGAGCAAAGAATTCATTAACTTCTCTATCATTATGGAGATAGAATCGAAGAGGTTTTATTAGGGATGCAATGTAGGGTATTCTCTGTTTCAACTTTTGGTCAACAGATAGTAATCATGGAATAGCTCTGTATCACTTTGTAGATTGAAGACTGATTATTTCATGCTGTTGTATCTTTCCACAATGATTTCTTGCCTTCCAGTTTGGAGCTGGAACAGCTTTTAGCCCCAATGAATCCATGCAAAGCCTTTTGTGTCTGACTGTGATGCTCAGGGAAATGTAGGAAAAGCATAGCAAGAAAAATGCAGAATTTGGTGTTCTGGGTAAGCAGAGGAAAGAAGAACCAAAGACACATATTTTCAATTTGTTTTGTATTGGTTGCAAACATTATCAGCAATATGTCTCTGAAGGTTCTACTGGTGTGAATAGCAATTCTGATGGTTGGTTTAACAGGAAGTTGAAAGGAAATGTCAAATTGAAAGGATCATAAACCCCTCAGTGGATTTGAAGTAGATGTTGTTAGATGCATAAATGCTAGGACCTGTGGAGTCTAATTATCAACGGATCTTTTTACTTCCATACTTGGAAAAAAAAAGTAAGAAGAAAGGGGAAATTTTAAATGAGCGTCATTTAAATCATTAAATGCTGACATATGAAATGAGTTCATTGGGTAAATTAATTGCTTTAAATTGTACTTTAATTTTAGTGCCTTTGTATACTTGCTCTAAGCATAGAAGAAACCCACTTTCCATTACTACCACAATGCATCTTTTCATCAACACTAAATTATCTTCAAATGGTTTAAAGAAAAAGAGGGGAAAAAAAAGAGCTTTCACAAGGGACTTAAAAAAAGTATTCTGCTTTAAAAGCCTGAAGCCAACATTGTAAACCTTAGAGTTACACATCTTTTTTCCTCTAGTGTGAGACTGATGCTCATTAGGGAGAGTTTCCTACCAGTCAAATAATAAAAACATTTATATGTAACAAAAAATCATATTATCCAGTACTTGCAATCCCTAAATGTGGATTTTAATAAGAGATGGCTACTATGGAATAATTTACCTGAGCATACGTCTAAGAAAAGCTGCAGAAACAATTATTTCCATGACATGAGTAGTGTCTACTCAAATGTATTATAGGCACAGACTCAGATTTCAGGCAACTTTTTTGAAGTAAGTCATGATGTTCAAAGGCCTTAAAATAGAGTTGAAATTTTCATGCAGCTTTGTGTACCATAGCTTGATGTACCATAGCAAAAATGAAAGGAAAATGATTTTTTTTTTTTTTTTTTTGTGAGAAATTGTCAGGAAAAAAACCCCAACAGGACAGAATGTATACAGAAAATTAAAAACGAACTAGTAAGTTGTGCTCAAACCTTCATTGATATCACAGAATTTCTACAATATGTGTTGCATAACTAATATCTTATATAAAGCATTCTATTACTATTTTATACAAAGTTTTTCTTCAGTAATTAATAGAAAGTGCTAGTACTTTGGGGTTTTAATTTTCTTTCATAATTGACAGACTTTTCAATAGAAGTTGATACTCATAAGCTTTCTTTTGACATAGGAATTTGTTTGTCTTGTAGCATCCACCTACTGAGATTACAAAAACTTAGATACTCCATATTTAACTGGTTGTTGCTACTTAGTGCAAGGTTTCAAAGCACAAAAAGAAATATATATTCTTAATTTAGGATGGTATCATACTAATTTAGTTAAGATAGTTTGCTAGATAACTAGCATAAATCAGTATGCTCCCAGCAGAGTCAAAGAAGGTGATCTAGCTGGTCTTTTTCCTAATACATTTATTAATTTTTTTAAACAAAATAAATTGAAAAAAAATATTTTGTAGTAAGCATTTTAAAGGACAACCAAAATAAATCATATTCTGTCATAAGTAAGTTTGCCGATCATACAAAACTAGGAGGAGCTGTTGACTCTCTCAAAGGCAAAGAGAGGACTGAGAAATCACCAATCATATGAAGTTTACGGGCAAGTGCTGGATTCTGCACATGGGATGGGGTGACCCTGGATGTATAGACAGACTGAAGAATGAGTGGCTGGAGAGCAGCACCATGGGAAGGGACCTGGGGTCAGTGGCAACTTGACCATGAGCCAGCAGTGCCCTGGGAGCCAGGAGGGCCAAGCCTGTCCTGGGAGGCATCAGGCCCAGCATGGCCAGCTGGGCAAGGGAGGGGATTGTCCTGCTCTGCTCTGAGCTGGGGCAGCCTCACCTTGAATATTGTGTCTAGTTTGGGGTGTATAAGAAAGATATTAAGCTGTTAGAGAGCATCCAAAGGAGAGCAACAAAGATGGTGAAGAGCCTTGAGGGGAAGCCAAATGAGGAGTGGCTGAGGTCACTTGGTCTGTTAGCCTGGAGGAGACCAGGACCTCAGAGGATTCTGCAGCTTCCTCACAAGGGGAAGAAAAGGAGCACGCATCAATCTCTTCTCTCTGATGAGCAGTAATAGTACCTAGGGAAATGGCCTGAACCTGCATCTGGGAAGATTAGGTTGGACATTAGAAAAAAAGTTCATCACCCGGAGGGTGGTTGGGCACTGGAACAGGCTCCCCAGGTCATGGCACAAAGCCTGCCAAAGTTTATGAAACTTTCTTTCATGCTGTGTTGACTTATGAACCTGTGGATCCCAGCTTCTTAAACTCTGGAATACTGGATGCCAGAAAAATTCATGTCATACTGTAATTTCTTATTGCCCTAGACATTTTTGAATTATAAAAGTTTTGTTTCACTGTGGTGTGGAGTGTGATTTTTTTTTTTTTTTTAAATCTCCTGTCTAACACATCTATCCAGTTCAAAGACAGTATGTGCTAAAAAAGGAGCAAATGTTGCTGACTCTTTTTCTATATATTGAGCTCCGCAGGGGACAGTGAATGTGCATTTTTCCTTCCACAACTGTACAAAGGCAGAAATAGAACTCAAATAAAATGGTCAAAAGTGTGTTTTACCTGCTGCCTCTGGCTTGATGATAGGTGTGTCTCTCACTAGTTTTCTCCTCAGAGACTGTCACAGAAAACAGAATTTCAGCATGATTTATTATGGCTTGACAAAACACTGAAAAATTGATGAAGGGAATGCAAGTACAAATACAATTTGTGCTCATATAGTGTTCTTACAATAAATATTGTTAATGCTAGTAGAAATGCAATTATTAGAACAAGTATTCTGAATACTTTCAGTACAATGTGAAAATAGCATTAAGATGTATTTTCAAGGGGATATTATAAACCAGCAGTTATTCCTTATTGTGCTGTTTTTGGATGGGATAGAGTTAATTTTCTTCATGGTAGCTTGTGTGAGGTTGTGTTTTGGATTTGTGCTAAAACCAGTGTTGACAATGCAGGAATGTTTAAGACCCTGCTGGAAGTTATTGTACATGTGCCCATCTCTGATCTTGCCTCCTGGGTGGGATCTGCACTGCAAATACCTTTGCTCCTGGATGGATTCCTCATACCTAGGTCCTAGATTGTCTTGTATTACCATAAGCATTATATAGAATAACCAATGCTATATATACCTATGTTTCTGTTCTATGTTATGCCATTCCATCTTATTCTCTGAGCTCACTGTGAGACAAAGGAAGAAGAGACTACTAATTGTCTGAAATGCAATGGGTTTTTCCAGCTCCAAAAACACTTCCAAGGACACATATCACAAAAATCACAAGTGGAAACTTATTTTATTTTGTTTTATTTTATTTTATTTTATTTATCTTATTTTAATCTTATTTTTCTGAACCAGTTTCAGAGCCGATGCTCATTAGCGTTAACACAAGGTGATGTAGCCAAGAGCAGGCTGATTCATTCTTGTTTCGCTTGGAAAAAATATCTCTTGCAGTCTGACAAAGGCAAGTCACAGAGCAACAAAATGCAGCAGCAGCAGCAAGGCAAGACCAATTGGTCCCATTTCCCAAAAAGTGGAAACTTGGAGAATGATGACCAGGACTGACCACAGTGAGACTGAGGAGATATGTGGTCCTCTGGGGTGTTTTTCAAAGCATGACACATACTGGTGACAAGCCTAGTTTATGCCTTCAAAAACTTGTTCCACTGTGTGTCTGGGCCAGTGATGCATGAGAAGCGCTGTCATGCCTGCCCCGTGCTTGTACTGCATGCAGAGAGAGCTGAAGAGTGGCAGCTCCTGAGGGCACAGCAAGCCTGGAGCCCATCCAAGCACAGGCTGCTTTGCATGAGTAAGAACATCTGGGAAATGGAGCCAAAGGAAGTGCAGCCTTGCTTGCTTTACAAAAGGCTGAGATACGGCTTTCTTTTTGTCTCGTGGATGCCATGAAACCCAGGTTTTGAAGCAGACCAGGAAACCTATTTCTTGAACTATAGTTTTCTGCAATCTAAATTCAGAAGACCTGAGCAAGAACTTCACTGTTAGCTACACTTGATAAGATCACATCGTGAAGGGTGGAGTCTGAGATGAGTTAAGGAGGATGCCATCATCCAGCAGTAGCCTGCTGGAGTCCAGTTCCACATGGCCATGACCCATGATCCAGCCCTCCACCGGCTGGGTGAGCACCCACTGTGTGGGTGGACTCTGAACATGCTACTGCTGATGTCAGTCTAGTCACTTTAAAAATGGGTGTTTCCCCCTAGGAAAAACACAGCTGACATTAGCGAGCTTCCATTTGGAAGTTTAATTGGGAAAAATGCCAAATTAGCCCAAACACTGAAATCTACAACAGATGAAACAGTGGTGGTCTGTGTGATGCAGTTAATGAGAATGTTCTTTATTCTCCAGAAGTGTGCATAAAGGTTGCTAAATTTTAAAGAAAATCTGCATGCATTTAATGAAGAGTAAGGTCCTCACTGATAATACCGACATGGGTGAGGAGGTGTCTGGCAAAATGGTCACCTGACACTGAAAGGCATCTGCTTCTCTGCACCCTTAAGAAAACTTCAAAAAAGGACAGAAAATTTTGGGTTTTATACACCCGCCTCAAACCATTTTTGAACCTTGGTGTGATGAAAGTAACTGATGATGTTCTTCAGATACAAGGGAATTTTTAAATTTCTTTTTCTTTTAATTAATAAAACTAAATAAAAAAATCTTCTAGCACATACGTGGTAATACATTTTCAAAACAGATTCAATAAGTGGAGAAAGCAATCAAGCTGTGTTTATTCAGGTAAAGACTCTCAACATTTTGATGTAAGCTGAGTGTGACACGATGGACCCTTGCATGTCCAAACACAGATCTGACATGTCAGCAGGTACAGTGAGGCTAGAGATTAATTTCCTTGCCATCAGTGGCTACTATCCAGAGGGCTTTGAGAAAAAAAAAGACCGTCTTTAAGCAGCAAGGATTTCAAACAACTAGAATTTATGAGCTAAAATGTATGCTTTGAAATTGAAGTCCTAGCCAGTGTGTTTTAAGCCTGTGCTTTGCTCTCTGCAGAGGGCTGTACAAGGCAAATGAATTCTGACATAGCACATCCTGAAACAGTTGTAGCTGCACTAATTGCATTCCCATACCGTAGGGAGTGCAATCCCATACGTTGCACCCCACAATAAAAAAGGGTGTTAAGGCACTTGAGCACATCCAACTGAGGGTTACTTAACTTCTGGAGGGCTGGAAAGCATGTCTCCTGGGAAGTGGCTGAGGACGCTGGGCTTGCCCAGCTTGTAGAGGACAAGGCTGAAAGGTGACCTTGGTGCTCTCCACAGCTTCCTTAGGAAGGGAAGTGGAGGGGCAGATGCTGAGCCTTTGGTACCCAGTGACAGGACACCTGCAAATGTTTCAAAAGAGCTCCAGGGCAGGTTCAGATGAAACAGTGTTGAGAACTTAGAAATGTTTTCATTATCACTGAGCGGGGCTTTCACAGCATCAAAGCCTTTTCTGCTTCTCACCCCATCCCAGCAGCGAGGAGGCTGGGGGTGCACAAGAAGATGGGAGGGGATACAGCCAGGACAGCTGACCCCAGCTGACCAAAGGGGTTTTCCATAACTACGGCATCATGCTCAGCATATAAAGCTGAGGAAAGAAGGAGGAGTGGGACATTCAGAGTGATGGCATTTGTCTTACCAAGTCACTGTTACTCATGATGGACCCCTGCTTTCCTGGGGATGGCTGAACACCTGCTCACCCATGGGAAGTGCTAAATTAATTCCTTGCTTTCCTTGGCTTTTGTGTATGGATTTTGCTTTACCTCTTAAACCGTCTTTATCTTAGTCTATGAGCTTTCTCACTTTTACCCTCCATCTCTCCCACCCCACCATGGAGGGAGCAGCTGTATAGGGCTAAATTGCCATTTGTGGTTAAACCACAACACCTATCAAAATTTTCAGTAAGGCATATTTTAATTTCTTAAATTGCTCTTAAATTTTCACATAACAGTGTTAGCTATAGAGAGTTATGCATTTCAGCATGTGCCTAAAAATATTGGAGTTTTACTATAATCAATATTTTTTGGAACAATTTATCTGCTGTTACACAACCTGATAGAGCTTACTCAATAGGCTAAGTTCACAGTTTAAGAGTCAGATGATATCTCATGTAAGAAAATAGTAGCTGTGGGTAACATTGTTAATTGAGCACAAACAAATGTGTTTCAGAAGAGCATCCCTTTGTGGTAGAAAGCCAAGTGAGTTCAACAGAGTTTTCTTTAAGTATCTATTTAATGATACCTCTTTTCTCTGTTCTTGAACAGAAATTGGTTGATATGTTCTTTTAACAGAAGTAATGACCTAGAGTTCAGAGAAATCTACTAGTTCTCAGAGGGCAGAGAGGTGTGTGGTTCCACTGACTTTTAATTAAAAATAAATAAAATATTATATCACGTAATGAATGCCAGTGGAGTGTGAACTTTTGCAGAGTTTAAGGAACAACATCTAAAATTCTAAAGAGGCTCCTATTCACTAGTCACTGGAAGTGTATAATTGTCTTTATAAGGTTAAACAGAGGAACAATGTAATAGAATACAGACATATTTGTTCTGAGACCTACCTGTTGCAAAATAAAAAACTAATACAGGGTTTAAAGGTAAAATATTACTGAGCTAATGGTAAAATGTCTGTCCCTTGCAATACCTGAGCCTTTTAGATGGATTGCAGTTACAGAAATGACCTAATGAAACGTGTGATTTTCTTTAAGGAGATGGAACAATGTTGAAAAACTCTCCCAGAGAATCTCAGAGAGCCACATAATCAAATTAATACTTTTTTTCTGTTTTTCTTTTCTATGTGGGATGGATTCTACCTGCTGATACTAAAGTGATTATAATAACTAGGCATTTTAGAGCTCTTTCATCATTCATACCCTGAGGGAAGAATCAAACTCACTCCTTTCCTAAAAATATCACTTACTAAACAGACCAGTGTTATTGCTAGAATGGAACCAGAATTCCATTCTGAAGCCTTCAGAATAACAATATGGGTTTTTTAATGAGATTTAACAGCTAATTACACAAATTAATTGAAATATGCCCACATAACTTTATGGTCTGTAATGGCAAAAGGACTGCTTCCACAAGCAGGTGTGTAGGTCAACCTATTAAGGCTTCTGTGTGTACATACATAGATACATAGCTGTAGGTGTATCCTAGAGAGCAGACATTTATACAAGATCCATTTGATCATTCCTCATAAATTACTACTTAGGTCCAAGGATTTTATTTATTTTATTTATTTGTGCCTGTTTCATTCAGCACACTGCAACAAGAGTGCAAGACATATCCTTTTTTTTAAAAAAATACACAGTACCCCCTACCATAGCATGCCATCTAAAATGCAGAGGAATAGCTCATTTCTCATCACCTATTGTTATGACTTGAGTAGTTTACTTTGTAATCATCTTTCTCATGTAAGTAAATAATTTGTCTTACAGAATTTTGCAGAGTGAATTTTGCTTGACATGGTATATGAAGTTCATAAACTAAAAGCAAAGAAAAATACACAAATATTATTTAAGTTCATTTGCCTAGTATCTTTCTGTTATTGTAAATTATGTTGATCATCTTATGATTGTACCTAAAGGCCTCATCAAAATCATACAAATGTTCTTTGTCTTAAAACACAGAGGGAAAACTCCCTTTTTTCTTTTTTCTTTTTCTTTTCCAAAAACTGACTGCAATTGGAGAAGATAAATCAAATAAATGGTTGTAAAACTTTAGTAAACTAAAAACTTAAATAATTTTTAGGCTGATAAATATTTTGCTTAACTTTTTAAAGTTCAATAAAGAGGTAAGGATGTCATAGAGCTGTTCAGGTTTAGTTAACAGAATCAAAAGAAAAGACATAGGAAAATTAAGTTGGAGAATGAAAACAGAAAAGACCACAAAAAATCAGGAAACGGAAACATAAAATCACTGCATAGTACAGAACAATCTTGACATTCCCTTTCCTTTTTGGAATGGATTTTCCAATGAAAAGAAAAGAATGAAAAGAATTCATTTCACGTCCAAATCTGGTAAGTAAATTGCCAGTTTTGAGCTAATAAGAACTTTTTAATGTCCAATTATGCTTACAGTTTTTAGGGTTTTATTTAAACAGTAAAATATTTTATTTCTCTTGTAAAACATCATCTGTATCTCCACTAACATCCTGTGACTTTAAAAATGCAGAAGTAGAAGATTTTTGTTGGGAAGACAACATACTTGCTTTGATTTGATAAATTTCTCACATGTGGGGTTTTTTGGGGTTGTTTGTTGTTGTTTTTTTTTTACATAACTAGGTGCTACAAAGCCCATACTTTCATCTTTAGAAAGTGTTTAAAAAGAAGAAACATCCAAGTTCACAAAGCCTTTAAGTGCAAAATGTTTCTTCAATGAGACATTTAATCTAGGAGCTCAAAGAATTCCTGTTGCAAAGATGATGGATTTTTGTTGCTCAACTTAAAATTGTGAATCAGTCATCAAAAATCTGGAATATAAAGTGGTCCTTTAAAATGGTTTGAAGATGCTTTTTGAATATTTTTGACATCTACTTGATTTATTTTTCTGACTCAGAAAAACTGCCAACTGACTTCTTTTCTTTCTCTGGAAAGTACAAACACAGAAATGGAGGAAAGTTAGGGAAAAGAAAATATTAATTAGCATACTGGATATGAGCAGCCCAGCCAAATGTTTATTTTCTAGGAGTGCATTTTTGATGGATCAATATGTTTTTATCTGGAAATATTCTAGATAGATACCTAATGAAGTTATCCTCTGTTAGCTGAGGCATGACAGAATGCTTGTAAGGAGTGCATATTTTACATTCTTAAATGTTATCAGACATAAATCATAGAGCCACTAATACAGCTTGTTATCAAGTGGATGTTTCTTTTTATTAAGGTTTGTTTAGCTAAAGAAGTTCACCTCATAATACCTTGCATTTTTTTCAAAAGTTACTGAATATGATAAAAAATTCACTGAAATATTTAGAGTCTCTAGATGAAACCGAGATATATCTGATTTCCTTACACACATTCAACATGTGAAACTAATCAACTGATTGCTTACTTTTCTTCTTGCATGAGTAATTTATTGTTCGATATCAGATACACTAAATTGTACACAAGTATATGCATACATACATTCCAGTAAAAGGAGAACATCTACTTCATAAAAAATCAAGAGGAGCATTAACTCTTCTTTCTGGAGAACCATGAAACTCCCTGAATAGGGCTATCTTCAACCATTTTATTTTTTTATTATTTTATTATTAACCTATTTCTTTTCTGCTGGTCATGTTTAATTCAATAGCACTTTTAAAGACTCTGTGGAAATATACCTCCTTTCTCTTTTCTTGAAGCCTTGCTTAGCCAGATCTTAGAGAGTACTTTATGAAATCAGTAGACCAACCTCAATAAAAAAGACTCTCATAAATTATTATTTATTTAACGGACTTTAAAACTACCCAATAACTTTTAAATTTAAAGAATATTTCTAGTCCATGAGGATATGATCCATACAGCTAATAAGTCTGATGTAACACAGTATAATTGTAGGGACAACCTTTAAATAAGTAGCTTCTTTTTCATAAATCCAGGCAGCAGTACTGTAATTAGAGGTCCAGAAGCTCTAAAGATATTAAAAATTTAAGCATGGAACCCACTACCTTTGCAGTGTCTGTTTGATAGCAGCCTGTTCTGTGAATTGAATCAACATACAGTCACTATATAAAGACTTTTAGGTACGCCTATAATTTTATTTTTATCAAGGTTAATAGTTCTATTAAAAAAAAAAGTTTGTTAAGTAAAAGAGAATAAATTGTTATGTGCAGAGAAAAAAAAAAACACAAACCAAAAAATGCTCCTGTAATCTGTGTTTGAGGATTATTTGCTTAAATGGCCTGATTTCACTGAATATCTTTTCTTCCATCTTTTTGCTGAACAGTTTATTTGAGCAAATTCATACTCCACGTGCTATTTATTAATTATTCCCTGTTCACTGTTATTGCTTCATCTTTGGGTAGTTTGGCTAAACAATTTGTTATGTATATAAGGACTATGTGAATAACATAAACCTTTAAGACAGGTTATTAATTTGTGGAAATAATATAGCATATAAAAATGAAAAAGAACTAAATACCATATTCCTAGGGACATTAATATTAGGATTTTTTTTTTTCTTTGCTACAACCTCTCAAGTGATAACTTTTTGAAATACTAAAAAAATTACACAACATAGAAATACACAGAAAATGATAAAATATTTGAGATGGCTTTCTTGTTTTTTGGAAAATATTATCCTTGATATTTCATTTTAATTTATTACTGAATAATTTCTTCCAAGCACGCAACTTGCTATTTGCACAAGATATATTGTACTAAAGATTCTATTTACACTGAATGATATGTTTGGTTGGTTGGTTGGTTGATTGTTTTTTTCCCAAGGCATCTGTGTTTTGAAGAAACCCAAAGTAAAATCTCTTTGACAACTTTTATAACCTGTTCCTCAGAGTACCTGTAAATTTTTTTCATTTAATAGGACTACATATGCACCAATATTATAGTTGTTCTCTGTTTCACAAAACGATGAATTCTGTCATCTGCTAAGTAGAATTTGTGTTGTAGTGAGTAATCTTGTTCAATTCAATAGGACACATAAATACGTGCTCAGCTTTCTGCTGAAACTAGTATATATCATGAATGTCAATGAAATCAATTTATCTGAATGGCATTAGGCAATTCACTACATTCCAATTATCCAGAAATATAATTTCAACTCACAGTTCCCAATTTCTGAAAAAATACATCCCTTTAATATCACATAGTTAGTGCCTTACTTGTATGTCATCAATCTCTCTGTAGAATCTTTAGAGGTCTATCTTAGTATTTAATGTGAAGATATGTGATGGCAATATTTAGGTGTGCAGGTGTTTTACATAATCACACAATTATGTATTTTGTCACAATTCCTGAAAATATTACAGGATTTTATAAGGGGAAAAGCTATCATTTTTTGATTGCTTTATTCAGTGTGATGTCTGAGAAACTTAACTTTTTAAAACCCCAGTTGTTTACAAGATTCTTTCTCTAGTGACACTTGTCTTTACATAAGTCTCTTGACACTGGAAGGCAAGGCAGTTTTCCAAAGCATCAATTTGATTTCAAAATTGTAGAATTTCTTTTAAATATTTTACTGTATTTTAAAACAAATTATGTCTACATCCAGTATCTAGAGTATAAAATAATCTAAATTTTAATTATTCAATTGAGCTCTGAAAGTGTTGAAGTTTATAAAGTGGCATTCTGCTGCAACAGATTTTTTATTGGTCATTGTCCAGAGCAATGGAAAACCATAATTTATATTTAGTTAACTCTTTATCTTGAAGACCCTGATGTTAGATTTCATTGCACCTCAGCACAGCAAGAAAAACTTATCTACATGTTGTACACTTGTTCTTTTTCTCTAGTAACATAGGTTTCATGTCTCACATTATGCTTTCTTCAATATGTGCCAGAGTACATTTTAATTAAGTAGATGAACATTTGCTGAGCTGTATGTAAGTGTCCATTGTACAATGGAAATAAAAGTAACTCAGCATTAATGCAATCTCAGCCCATTGCTATCATCCTGAAAGGAGACACAGTCACAATAAACACAGGAGACTAAGTGAGGATTAACAAGACCTTTAACTGCCTGGAAAAGCTGGCTGTATGAGAGAACAATGGTTGTTCTTTGATTACAGTCTTCAGAGGAGCAGTTCTCTGAACTCATACATGGCTTGATTATCATTAGAAGCATATTTTTATGTGCTATGTGTCTTCTTACCATCTTCAATTTACTGTAGAAACTTCTATTTTAGTCTATGGAATCTCACTAAGAAATGAAGATATTCAAGTGGAAGGAATTTCATGGTACTTTATTCAGGAACAATGTAATATTGCTTACAAGTCCATAATCTCATTCCTTTGTCTGTATAGGGAATTTAGGAATAAAAATCTGATTATTCTGATCATTGTAAGATCCTGGACTAAAAATAAAAGTAGACTAGAAAATTTTATCCTTTTAAGAGAAACATGGCAAAATTAAAAGTTAATTGGTGTACCTAGACTGATTAATATCTGTGTTATTTCATTATTATGGAATCTGAAAATTTATATTTGATTTACCAGATGCAACAGGTAAAAGTAATGGAAGATATATTTCCATATAATTTCTCCAATAACTAAATTCATAATCTGCTTTTAAGAAGAATATAACAAGATGCTGTTGATTCCAATAGTAGGAAACTAGGAAAAAATGAAGAGAGGAAAAATAGCAAATTGTGTGGTTGCATTCCTGTATTTGTTGAACATTTTTCATTTTACAAATATATTGGGAAAACTGTTCATAGGTGTCTATCTTTGTTATTGAACTGGGAAGCTGTGTTTAGACTGATGTTTATAGTCAGTATTAAGTAACAGATCAGAAGTACGTATTGATGACTGTACTGCTTTTACAAACTCACTGGAGAAAAGGGGTCGAGCCCCACCCCAGGGGGAAAGCAAAGAAAACAACACTATAAGAGGTTAAAAACATTAGAGTCACAATTCTACTGAAGCAAAACTCACCAGTAACACAGAAAAAAATGGTTTACCTACAAAACCAGCAAAGACAAAACTCCACTTGGGCCCCCACCTCTCAGGCAAAACCAAACTTGCCATGGGCTGGGAGGTCGGGGAGGGCTGTTCCAAAGGAAGGGATGTACAACCGAGGCGCTGGTGTAAGGCACAGAGCAGCAGTGGAGGAGCTGCAGCAGCGGCGGTGCTGGGGTGGGCAGGGCTCCCCAACCCCACCGTGGTTCCAGCAGCAGCCACTTCTCCTCAGCCTGCCCTTCTGCCTCTGCCTGCTGCCCCAAAGAGACAGTCCATTAAGGTAATGTAGATGGGTGTGGAACGCTCAATTTGGTCACCCCCACAAAGTGCTAAACTTTGCCTCCTATCCCTCTGGACAATGATGAAGAGAACTGAGGATGTATATCACAAATGCAGGTTTGAAGAATGGATTTAAAAACCTTTCTGAAAGTGATTTCCTTCACTGAAGCTGGCGCTATTGTAGAAATTACATATATTGCAAGGCAATCCTCAAAGAAACTGCAAATAATGTATAAATATCTCAGTGTACAGAAAGTTCTGGTGAGATTCTGGTTTTGTGGTTTTGTTTTTTTTTTTAACCTGCTAGAGATGATAAAATCTAGTGAAATTAGAAATAAAAGGTATGTTTTTTGATGAAGATGCAATTAAATCAAGTAGAAAGTGGTGTGGAGCCCCAGTCCTCACTTGGCAAGTTTATTTAAAAGGGTCTTGAGGTCCCTTGATGCCTTGAGAAAGCTGACCTGGAGCAGAGACTAAGCAGTGCTGAGAGAATAAAGTAGGTATTCATTAAAAGGCCTTTAAGGATAAACCTTGGGCTGAACAAGAGCCTGGCCAGGGCTACACCCAAGGTGGACCCAAAAAGGTCACAAAATGGACAACTGGTCACGAGGTCTCACACTTTTGTAAGTTTTGGTCCATTAGCATATTGGGTTTTATTGTCCAATTACAGCTTTAATTACGAAGTCCCATCCTTCTTGTTTTCTCTCTTTGCCCCACTGTTGTTTATTCTTTTGGGCCCAGAACTTGTACTCATTGTCCTTGATCTTCAGCGGGAAAAAGGATTTGTTTTGTCTACCTATTCTGTGAAGAGAGCGTACTAGCACTTAATATGAGGCTCAGAACTACACCCCTAGGCAGCACAGAATTTGAAAAACATGAGTGCATGGGAGAAATGCAACATTCTCAGGAGGTTAAAAAACCAAACTTTACTGGCTAACTTCAGAAGATCAGAAGTTTGGCAAAACTTAAGAAAACCCATTCAATCAAAACAAAGTATTTCATTGAGAATAGACTTAGCAAACTCTACTCATCCAACCTTAAATTACCCATTTTTCAAGGAGAGGGAATTAGGAAAAGGGAAGAAGAGAAGGAAAGAAAGAAGGAAAACCAAGATACAGTTGGTGTCTTGTATCCTGAGGTGGTTTCAGCTGCCATGAAATCCAAGGACAATAGGGATACAACCATGGGTGTCTCCAGGCAATGAGTTTTATCTGCTCTGGCCTCTTGCTGCCACCCCCACGCAGGTGGGGCTTCCAGACAAGGGGTGACCCTGGGGCTCAACTGGGGCTGCCGGGGTGGGGGCATTGCTTCCCATGCGCCAGGTGTGCCAGTGACTGACAACTGCTCTGGGCTGGACTAGAGGCTCCAGGGGAATGGGGTGTGGAGCAGCGTAGGTCCTACTTCCACAGAACTTGCACTTTTTCCCCCCCAGCACTTCAGTTGTTTAGTAATAATTTTCTCCAGTCTCTCACAAATGGTAAAGCTTCCTCTTTCTGACTCTTTGAATAAAGACCGATTTTTTTTTTTTTTTAAGAGATGATTTATCATTATGCAATCACTGAGATCAATAAAAATTGCCTTTTACAGAAGTCAAGCTGATAGTCTAAGAGCTTTGTCTGGATCAATCCAGACTGAGTTACAGCCTTCCAACAAGTCAGCAGACAGATGCTATATCACTGCAATGGGCTATCTGTCATCGTAACCTTGCCAAAAGATAGGGTAAAATTTATACTCCCATGAAATTACTTTAAACTAATGCATTTTACCTCAGAAGATAGGGTGAACTAAGTGTGCACATATGGACTATTGTAACTCACCTCATGAAGAGTGACTTGTAAATCTGCTATAAATCGTTAACATTTGATTCTGTGCCCCTGTGCTTCCATGAACAGGAAATACTCCATACTTAAAAGTTTTTACAGATTAGTCCTCCATGGGTAGTAGCATTTTTTACGAGATGTGATGGATCTGTAATTCTGATGGGAATAAGTACTTTCTAAAACAGGAACACAAATCAGTTTTGAGCCCCTCACTACAAGAAAGACATTGAGGGGCTGAAGTGTGTCCAAAGAAGGGCAACAAAGCTGGTGAAGGGTCTGGAGCAGTCTGATGAGGAGCTGCTGATGAAGCTGGGATTGTTTAGTCTGAAGAAAAGAAGACACAGGGGAGATCTTATCTCTACAACTCCCTGTAAGAATTGTAACCAGGCGGGGATCAGTCTCTTCTTCCAAATAATAAGCAGTAAGACAAGAAGGAATGGCCTCAAGTTGCACCAGGAGGGGTTTAATTTGGATACTAGGAAAAATTTCTCTGTCGTTGTAGGAAACAAAAAAATGAATGACTCCAAATACTTTTCAGAAAGCAAAGAGCATAGAGAAGGCTTTATTGTCTAATTCTTACTACTTTTTATAAGATGTTCCAATACAGACTTAACATGATTGGTGAGTAGAAACGACACCTCTCTAATCCCATTGGTTAAACTAGAGAAACAGAATTAGAAAGGCAAAACACAATCTGGAGAAAAGATTGTTTTGAGAACGAACAGTTGTTTACCAAGATTGTTCTGAGAAGAAGCTTTCTTGAGTTATTTTTCCCTTGGGAAAAGGTCAGCAGCTTCCAGCATGCTAAAATCTCTCAGACTCAGAAATATCAGGCCCACATTTCTCAACTGAAAGGACGGTGAGACATTGGAAGAGGCAGCCCAGGGAAGTGCTTGAGCCACTACCCCTGGAGGTACTTATACATGTGTAGATGTGGTGTTTAAGGACATGGTTTAGAGGTGGACTTGGAGTACTTGTCTACATAAACGGTTGGACTCAATGATCTTAGAGAGCATTTCCAACCTAAGCAATTCTATGATTTTATAATTCTAAGTGCAAATGAATGTAGGTCTGTATTAAATTAATTATAGGATCAGTTTTTGTGAAAAGCATATGATTCACCGATGGTAATAATGCTATGCATTATCATTATTGTATTAGGGACGGTGAATAACAATATGATTCCAAATCTTCTTGGTGGGCATATAGCAACGTTTATTGAAAAGCACACCTTTTTTAAACACTGTTCCAATACAACTAGACATGATTGGTCATTCAAACCAACAACTCTTGGTAAACATCTTTGCAAGTAAACAAGCTGGAAAAACAGCACCTGCAAGGACTGTTTTAGTTCCTCTTCACAATTTCTCAGGCCAGGGTGGGAACGTTATGTGACTTGCTTTCCCACAGACTCTGCTGCTGCCTGATCTCTCTGACCCAGCTTTCAGCATCCACTATGCATTTGATACAATTTGATACTTTAAGACCTTCGATAAAATAATTTATTTTTTAAATCCACTGTCTACTCCTTGAGGGCGTCTAGAAAACAATCTTTCTCTTACAAGATGACCTCAAGGGTAAAAATTAATGAAATTAATGAAAAGGTTTGATCAAAAAGGCCTTAAAATTTAAGAATACTCCAAGGCACTACAACGAAAATATTTTCCAACAGTTCAAAATGTTTAAGAGTTCAAAACTTTAAGCTAAATCAACAATTTATATTACCACAGATAGATGATTACAAATCCAGGCTGAACAGACAACCTATTAGAAAAGAAAGATCCTATTTACATTTGCACTGGTTGATAACGCTGCATAAAGTAACAAGTTTTTAAAAAAGAATTAAAGAATGTTTACATTTTTCATAAATAAAGCGCTACTTAAGGAGTGCTACAGAGTGTGTCTGAACATTTGTTCCTGCAAATTAAAATTTGAAAATAAAAAATAAATTATATTACCTTTATTATTCTCAAGCTATATACAGTGAGTCATCAAATGTTTTTCAGAAGAAGCTGTTATTCTCATACAATAACTGGCTTCTGTGCCACCCTTTCTTGTTGAATGAAGGAAGTCAACAACCTTCGTATGCTCTCTTGGATGCGCTTCTTCCAAAACAAGGCTGAAACACCTACCAGTATGTCTGTGTGAGAGGCTAAAAGTAGTGACACCTGCTCTGCGGATAAACATCAGTCTTCAGAGCTCTCACTGCAGCATCTGCTGATGCTCTGCAGTTTTATGTAACCCATTTTCTTATTTTCCATATTGTCAACAACCTTGAATGAAAACAGCATCTTATCTGCTTATTGTCTCTACTTGAATTAATAATCTTCTGTTTGTGATATCTCAAATTATTGCTATGAAAATGATTATAATTTCACAGACGGCCATAGTTAAAAAAAAAAAAGTAAATGCTTCTAATCAAAGATATTCTTCATGCAAATGAAACTCTAATTAGAAGAGGAAACAATCTGTTTTAGCAGACCACCATGAGAAGAGCTGTTTAGCATTAAATATAGTTTGATAAATACATTAGTTTGCCAAAAGATACTGGAGTAAGTAAAAGTAATTGAGTACTTAATCTGGTTTTTAGGATTCAATCCTAGAATATTCAATTCATGGACTGAATTTAGAAATTGGATTTAGGGTTGAATATAGATGGAATCAGAATAATTTTTAATGCTAGGACCTTTAAAAAATAAATCTTTCATTTTCTTACATGTATTGAAAGCTGCATCATTGAAATGGGGAATTCATGTTAGATTATTAGAGTTTAGTCTATTTGCACACAGAATTCTATCATATATTCTAATAAGATTGTCTTGAATAGTCTTGAAACGATGAAGACTATTACTCCAAGGTTCCAAGAGTAACTGTCACACTGCATATATAATAATAATTTAGATTAATTATTAGTTTGCGTATATTTTATTTTCCTTTAAAAGTCTCTTTTGTTATCTGAAAAATTGTATTTTGCAGTAGGGACTCTTTCTTTGTGTTTATAACTGTAAGGATGGGGGGAGTTTAAGCTCTGTTCCTTCAGAATCATTCAAACTCATCATTCTGAGAAGCTTGCAGGCATGCATTTGTCATTTAAATTGGTAGACACGAAGATTATAAGCAGACACTGGTATAATAACAAAATGTACTCTATTAGGCAATACAAGTTTGTCAAGACAGGAGATCTCCAGAGAAGCAGACTGATTTTATGTAAAATGTAACCAAGACAAATATTTAATTTCAGAACAAAAAATTCAAGATCATGAAACAGTGAAGCTAAAGAAAACCTTGGAATAACTTCATGTTTTCATAACTGAAATATTCAGATCAAGTCTTCCCATTATTTTGTCTTCTCACATAGAAGGTATTCATGAAATACCTTTTGTTTGCTTTGACTCTTTGGATACTAGTTTGTCTTGCTTTTCTCATTTTGTTTTTCCTGATCGATAGAATGTAATCACTAGATGAAGGAGAGAAACCCATAGCTCACAGGACATAACATGTGGCTGGGTTATGGAGTCTAGGTACATCCTGTTCAACTGAATGGGGCAAAGCAAGTATTTGAAATTATGCCAGCTATTTTCTACACTGATTTGAGAGTTTCCATATTCAAATGAGGCAAACAAGGGTTGTGAATGAACTCATAGTTACAAACTGACTGTTTGCAGCTTTATAGGATAGTGCTGTTTCAGAAGTGTAGCCAGTTTGAATAGAAACAGAACTAAATGACCTTGACGTAACCAAGAAACCACC
Organism: Donacobius atricapilla; assembly: GCA_013397315.1. NCBI lineage: Eukaryota > Metazoa > Chordata > Aves > Passeriformes > Mimidae > Donacobius > Donacobius atricapilla. The sequence goes on along the minus strand of WBMY01003219.1, from coordinate 145,715 downwards.
TCAAATATGCAAAAGCACAGTCAAAAGCCTCCACTGAAACTGCTGTAAGTTCAGGATGTTTGATGAATTTTCATGTCTGGGATAGAAGAAAATTAAATTCATGGCTTTAAGCACAAAAGAAGTTCAAAGAATAAAAAATAATACAATACATTGTGCATATTCCAGTTATGAGAAAAAGAAGATATATGATGATTATATATTGTTTATAATTTATGGAGTGCATAGTACAGTATGGAAAAGTTTGTTTAAAATCTTATATTGTGAGAAGAATATTGGAATCTAAACATGTTACCCATTGAAATATACCTGCATACTACAGCTCCTTTAACTAATAATTATAATGAAGAACTGTTATCTAACCTTTAACATAATGTTTCTCTATAAAAAATATACATTTTATGAATATACTCACATATGCCAAAATAAGTTCTTAAATTTCTAGGAAATGCTGCAAAAAAAAAGTCTAAATAAACAGCGAAAACCACCCAAAACCCCTAAACCCCACGAAAGCTAAAATCTAAATAAAAGACATAATGTCTATATAATATTTTATTTGTAATCAGATATTTTATTATTACAGTCAAGAAAAAAAATGGGCTTAACCAATAAGAGCAATATTTTAAAAATATTTTTAAAAATGTGCTAAGCAGTGAAATTTTTAAATTTGGGACAAATCCAACAAACAGTGTCACCTGGGAGAAAACCCTGTAATGGGAAACTCTTAATTTGCCATTGTATATGTTATCTGATTTTATACTTCCCAACATGGATTTCTTACTGCATCACTCAGCAAGGTGGATGCAGAGGTGGGAGGGAATGAGAGTCTGAACTCTATGTCAAAGATTGTTTATGAACTTCACTTTTAAAGTTAAATGGATGAAATGCATGATTACCTTTGGGAATCTTGATCAGAAAAAAAGAAAAATCTTAAATCTCAGAAAAGGCCTTGTCATACGGAAGCCAACAGGCTTGTTTTTGCTTATTCTCTGTATGACTTTCCTGGTAACTAAAAGTATTCCCTTTTTATCAGGAAGGCTGACTGCTCAGCCCCAAGACTCTGCAGTTTGTAAACTCAGACCCTTTCTCAGAAAGCAGAGCTGTGGGTTTAAGGCTTCTTAGGACAGGCAAGAGTTACTTTCAGTACTTAAGGTGCTATTACTACAAAACTGCTCTGTGAAAAAATTGTTATGTTTGTTCCACTGGTCCTGTTTGATCAAAAAAGTAGTTGACAAAATATTCTTAAAAGAGTGTTTTGATGTGACTTGCATTTTCTGTTGCCTGGTTCTGTTAGTTGATGCAGCCTTTGGAAATGCAGGTGGAGAAATATGTTGGTGGAGAATGGTAACTTCTCCGGGAGATCCTTTTGGAGAAGCGGGAAGGAGTCTGGCTGCCTCATTAGGAGCCAGGAAACCACTTTCATGCGGTAGGTGGGCTGCATCTGGCCCTGTGTTGCTTTTAAGTTCACGGTCAGAACCTCAGCTGATAAAAAGCTGATGTAAGTCTGGATGATGTCAGGCCTGAGCCTTTAATATTCATTGGTAACACCTTGAATCCTTTTAGTGGTATCTTGTCTTCATTAACTTTCTTTTCTGGTGACACATCAATTCCAGTATTTGGACATACAGCTGGCTTTTTATATTGATTTTTTAAATTAATTTAGAAAAGGTTGTGAAGTTCTTCCGAGTAGATATGAAATGATTTATCACTACCAAGAACTATATGTCTCTTCAGTGGAATTGAAAAGAATTCATGTGTTTCAGCTTCCACTGTTAACTAAGAGCTCTTCTGTACATCGAGCTACACTTAAAAAGTGCAGGAATTACTAGAATTTATTTACGTATATTTTATCCTTTAGATATACGTATTAGAATAAATCTACACATTTTGTATAGCCTTTGGAGAATTAGCGTGCTTCATATAACCAAGGAATGACTGGTCACCTTGCCATTTAATAACCAAGGAATGACTGGTCACCTTGCCATTTAATTATTTCAGTTCACTTATCTTGATTCCAATTCTTCTGGAGAGAGGCAAGGAATACACTTTAACCCAAACATTGGACTAAGAAACCTTACACAATTGGGAATAAAAGAATTAAAGTCCCAATCTAATTTTAGTTGTGATGAGCTCTTATTTTGACAAGTAGATCTTTTATCTGAAACACTGATAAGTAGGCAAATTAATGGCAAGTTTTCCTAAAGTGGCAAATGTGCCAATTATGACTATAGCACTTGGTGGCACCACATGTGACAATAGGAAATTCAGAATGAAGGATGGTGCCCTCTTCTTCCGTGACCTTTGCAGTAGTATTTGAAATGGTGCTGGGGTATAGTGCACTAATATCAGTCTCCTTTGCTATCAGAGCTACTGACAAGACTTTTCACTGCTTCTTCATCTCACCCCCAGGGTACACCTATCCCTCACACCTTTTACTCCTTTTCTCCTATTTCTCCTTATCAATTACTTTTCTAATCCAACTCTCCTGTGTTTTTTTTCACTTCATCCAATCATCCTCTGTAAATAAGGTTATTGCCATTATAGGTCGAGGGGCCACAGGTTTTGGGGACTCAGAAGTGTTTGTACTTGTCTTGTTTTAGATATATTAGCAGTTGTTTAATTAACAGGTGGCTTAAAAATTTTGCTTTAGTTTATAGTGAGATGAAGTAGTTATTCTGTGCAGATTAAATTGTCTCTGAATAAACCATAGTATGGATGAGTGGACACAAAATGATACCAGAGGCTACTTCTGAGTACTGAAATCTTATTATGGGTACACACTTAATATATGCAGCCAAAAATTTACTGTTCATACAGTTTAAATCTTACCAGTCTATTCAAAGATTTTTATTTTATTTTATCATTTCATTTCATTTTATCTATTATCAGATTCAGTTATTATAGAGTAAGAAAATAAGGAGTAATGCCATTATTGAAAAAAAAAAATCTTTTAGAATACAGTTGAAGTTATTATGCACACATCCTGGTACCTAACCCATTTTTTTCTGAGTTTTGACCATCTTTTCACTTTATCTTTTCACTGTTTCTCTGTATCCTGAGGTAAATAGCTTCAATCTAATTGGGGTATTGCAAGTCATCAACATCCTAAGTCCTTTCATATGGAGGAGTATGGTGTTAATTATGATGGTTTCTTCCTCCTCTCTCCTGAATTTACTTAGGGCTATTTTTATGCTTTTGTTAATCCCACTTTGCAGTTTGATCTCTCTCCTGTGGTCTGTAACCGTTTCATACATATGGTGCACTTTATATATATAGTTTGGTTTCCTTTTGTTCTCTTTATGAACAAACCCCCAAACCAACTCTTATGTCTGCATTTATTTGAGTTGTTTATAGCCCTGAGGTCTGGAGCCTGTGTTCTGTCTCTTTGCCACCCCCATGCTTGTACTTCTACCAAAATAAAAACTGCAGCTACACTATACAAAGTGAAAATACACCAAAATTGGTATAACTCCAGTTATTGGAAGAGTTGCTGTTATGGACAAATCAAATTAAAAAAAAAAAAAAATCCAGATAGGTTGAAGGAAATTCAGACAAACTTAGTAAGCATCAGTCTGGAGGTCTCAACTAAGTCATTACGCAGCCTGTTGCTAACAATGTCAACCACATATTTACTGAGCTACAGAGCTAAAATCTTAGTTCACAAACAGAAATCACAAATCACACCAGGTATTATTCAAGATAAAATCTGTTTTAAAGTTAACAAGGGGGATAGAAAGACTGAATAATCAGGAATCACTGAACAAAAGGGCACATGGGCAGTTAAGAGTACCCCAGCTGACAGAGCCAAGCTGCTGGAAGATACTTTTGCACTCTGAAGGCTTGCTATAATGCTCTATTTTGTTTTTATATCTGCCATATCTTGATTAGATTTTTAAATTATTTTAATTGACTAAGTTGTTGGATTCTCAAATAAAATGTGTACTTTTCATGCCCAGGACAAGATTTTTAATGCAACACTCATTTGTTTCAAACAAGGAAAAGAAAACATTGATCAGTTATTAGACTAGAACTTTTAGGCGATTATTCTGGGTTTTATCGGTGCTTAATATCTCGAGAAGATTTATCAGTGTCTTTCTAAAATCTACAAAAAGGAGAAAGATTTAGTCCTAATTTGCTACTTTCCAATTAAGAAATTAGTATTCATTAGCTTTTGGGATCTAATTTTATGCATTTTGAATTCAAACATTTAGAGTACTGAACTAATCTTCACATTCCACTTTATGTTTTTGCTCTGCCTTATTCTAAAGCTGGACTGCCTTATTTGTATTGTTGTGAAAGTTGTGAAAGTCATAAATGACACCTTTTTAAAGCATTCTTATCAGCTGACTTTGTCATATTTTCCTTTGTAAGCAGGAACATAATCAGAAAAGTAGCTGGGAAAAGTCTCAACTAATACTACAAAATTCCTAAAAGATGACTTAGCTCCTCAGCTGAGACGTGGTGAATTAATAAAATGGGGAAAACAAAGAACACAAAGATGAAAAATTTTCATAGCAGCACAAAAGGCAAAATTTGGACTGGTTTAATGTTTGGGGTGGTTTTTTTCCCCTTTGTATTTGGGGTTCTCATTTAATCTGTCCTTGATATCTAAATTCACTCAGTGAGAGATTTGAAACCTGCTTACACTTGTATACCTCCTAGTTCTGTTGTCTAATCTGTAAGGACAATTATGACCAATATGATTAATGCAATGAGCAGTATTTAGTATAATTTAAATTACTGCTAAGTAATCATCTCCAGTTTAGGCATTCAAGTAAGAGGTAAATGGAAGCTTTTTAAAAGTCTATTTCCTTTATGGATGAAGAAAGAAGCAATTACTCCATGAAGAAAATTAGAGAATCATAAAGAGTAGGACTAAAATATGGCAGTTTTGAAGACTCCAAAAGGTCAGTCATGCCAAAATCAGAAAAGGATTTCAATATAATACTGAGACAAAACTGTAAAAAATTTATGTAACCAGGTAGCTTCACTAGGAGCAGGACAAATTATAGTGTTTTGTCTGCCCAGGATTTTATTTTCTGATTTTTTTTTTTTTTCGGGGGGCAGGGGGGATGGGCAGTCATTTCTTATTGTGTGTTCTTTTTCAGTCCTTTTTTTTCTCTGTGCACATTTCATGCTGAGTTCCAGATAGACAGCTCTCAAATACCATGTTTGCTTATCTTCAAAAAGGTTACAAAATGTATAACAGTCTGAATGCTGATTAAGGCATTTTGTCTGCATGTCTGAGTATAGCTATGACTTATCTATAATGGCCAAGCGTTCAAAACTTGGATTTTGAATAACTATTATTTTTACAAGGAAAAAAAAAAAAGAAAATAACTGGACCGGTCTTGTTTATACAACTATCTACTGCTATTGTTGAAGTATTTTATAATCCATGTTGTAGCGTAAAACATACAAACTTTCACTCTTTCCTTTTGGAAATACTCCTTTATTTCTTTGAGTCTTGCTCCTGGAATGGTGTACTGGCTTTCTATGTTCTGCAGTGTTTATTCTGTTATCAAAATCTCCAGAGTATCTTATCTCTCATTCCTATCTCTTGACACCTTTATGTCTCTTTTCTTTTTATCTGCAGGGATTTTATAGTTTTTGATGATGGCACTAAGGCTATTTGTTGTTTAGAGTATAACCTGGTTTTCAGATTGCATTTTCAAATCTGCTTTTCAATGGTGATTCAATGCTAAAGGAAAGCAAATAAAACTCCTTTTGCATCTTTTATTTATTTTCCTGATAACAAAATTCCACCAAGTGAAATTATTTTAAAATGTCTACATTCTTGTGTCTACTTTTGTTGAAGTGTTTTCTTCTTTTTGATAGGTGTTTTGTAATTTAAACAGTTTATTGTTTCTTCACTTCGCTTACTTTATACAGCAGCATTTCTTTTTTTATTTTTTTCTTAATGTAGGTTGAATTCTTATTTTCCACTTTTGAGTGAACAGTTTTTAATGTATTTTACAGGGCACGAAATATTGGGGAATATTTACAGGGGAATTCCTCAAGCAGCCAGTAAAAACTATACAATCAGTAACAGAACAAAATACTATGATGATGATGGTGATGATGGTGATGATGATGGTGATGACAATTATTGAAGAGAACGAAAATAAGACATAGTTCTTCCTTTCATATTAAAATACTTATCTTTATACATAGGTCAATAAGCAAATTAAGTTTTAGTATAATTTCTATTTTTCTGGCACATTACTGAATTGAAAAAACATTTTCATTTTAGACAATCAGATGAAAGTTTGTCTTTCAATTTATAACATCTTACATAATAGAAATGTAGCATTTAGAATTGCAAATTTCAAAATCTGTGTTTTGGATTTGGGTTGAAAACAGTGCTGATAACGCAGGGATTTTTTTCATTACTGCTGAACAGTGCTTACGCAGGACTAAGGCCTTTTCTGCTTCTCAGCCACCCCAGCATCGAGGGTGCTGAGGGTACACAAGAAGTTGGGAGCGGACACAGCCAGAGTAGCCGGTCTCTACTGACCCAAGAGATATTCCAGACCATATGGCATTGTGCTCAGCACACAAAACTGGAGAAGAAGGAGTGAGGAGGGGACTTTCAGAGTGATGGTGTTTATCTTTCAAGTCACCGTTATGCGTGCTGGAGCCCTACTTTCCTGAGCACCTCCTTGTCCATTGGAAGTGGTGAATAAATTCCCTGTTTTGCCTTGCTTACACGGGCACCTTCTGGTTTCCCTATTAAACTGTCTTCCTTATTAAACTTCTGGTTTCCCTATTAAACATATCTCGAACGATGTGTTTTCTCACTTTAACTCTTGTGATTCTCTCCCCCATTCCATGAGGGGAACTGAGCTGCCACCTGGGGTAAAACCACAACAGTCTGTCTGCAAACAGAATACCATGAGGCTGCCCACTGCAGAGCACTGCTGTGATGATACATGGAATACTGTGGAAGATGAAATACCTTGTTAGTTAGCTGCATCTAAAGGAATACTTGGCATGGTGGTGTTTAGGCAAAGATCGGACTTGTAGATCTTAGTGATCTTTTCCAACCTTAATGAGCCCATGATTCCATTAAATAAAGTACGTGGAATTGTCTATTTGGGAATAAAAAAAAAAATATAGAAAGAAAGATCATTAAAATTTTCTATATAATGGATTTTCTCTTTATTTATCAGGTTATGGTCTCTTCTCAGCTGTGGATCTTGAATGAATGCTTTTTTTTTTAATAAGACTTCAATAACTTTCTAAAACACAACACTATCATGTTCCTCAATAATTGAATAGTCTTAAGATGCAAAAAAACACTGCAGGGCTGTGTAACTAATTACTTCTGACATACACGAGTAGCAAAATAAAAACTTTAGGCCCTATGTTGCTGTATAGGTTTTCTTTTTTGGATATGATCAAGAAAATGAAGATTAATACTGAATCAATATCCATATTACTCATTTACTCAATTGTTCCAATTACAAATCTAGAGGAAGTATCTTTTCTAATTTTGAATTTCCAAAACTCTTCACACAGAAATGAACTTCATTCTTCAAAAAATAAGTTAATGTAGAGATGTTAGTATAAACTCAGTATAGAAAAACTCACACTGGTGATAAAATTGTGATCAGAAATACAGTGTTTAGGTTTCAAGATTTAAGCAATAGGTTTGTATATTGACAGCAATTACTGCCAGCAGTTTTGATCAACAAAAAAATACTAAGTAACAGAGTAAATAATCCTAGCATGGCAGGTAAATTGTGTTCACTTTAAAAAAGTACAATCAATCATTGTATTGTAGCTCACCAGGAGCTTCCTATCTTCTATTCCCAGCACAGCATGATTTGCTGGTGTTAAACACCAAGAAAATCTATACTGAAAATGGCATGGCTTTTTAACCATGATATTAAATTTATATACATTAATAAGAATAAATATATCAATAAATTTTAATAGATCATCCATCTCAAAAAGCACAGGAAAAAATCTTGAAAAACAAAGAAAAAAAGTGAAATGATGAGTCATTTAGATAAATCAGCTCATTTCATCAAGACCATAATTTTACTTCAGTATATTCTAACAGAGAACTCTCTAAAGATTAGAAAGGGTATCTGTCTCAACAGTCTTGTCTTTCTGTGTTGTAGAAACCATAATTTTCCATTTCATCCCTTGCTACCCATAAACAAACTAAAATATATCTTAAAGTTACTTGGATTCTCTATTTTAAACTTTTTCTAAGGAAGTTTATTTATAGTAGCTAAAAATATATTGTTTTCTTTTCTGAAGCCTTGTCTTGATTTCCCTGGTGACCACTGGTAGGAATGTATTTCCCTTCAGCTGTCAGTTTTTCCTATGGTGATTTAGAGAGAGAGAAGTCTCCTGTATTGATCTTTATTTTTTGAGTCTGCGTGTCTTTCAGTTTCTTCTATGAGGTAATTTCTGAAGAGATTCTGACTGAATCATAACTTTATTTTGAATATGATGAGTTTTGCTTTTGCAAATGTTTTACTGCTTTTACTTCTTTTCATCCAGGATAAAGCCTAAATGTGTAAGTGGAAAGGAACTGCACTGGATTTGGAGTGATTTGCCTCTGGCACTGTAGCAAGCTCCCTAGAAATGAGGAGACTGTGGGTGATAAAAGCAAAATAAGTGAATTATAGATGACTATGCTTTACATCTCCTAATGAAGAACTGACAGAGATATCATATGAGTGAAGAATTTAGTAGGAGCACTGCTAAGAGGATTTCATGAGACTCTAGCAATACATACTACAAGACTAGAGAACATCAAACTCCCCGCCCTTCTGCCTGTGTTGGAGAATTCCTTTGCTGAAGATTCAGCTTGTTCTAGCTTACATGCAAGGCTTCAGAGGAATCCTAGAACTTCTTTAATTAACTAATGCCTCTGTGAACTAGAAAGATTTTTTTTTTCTGCCTACTTCAAACCTATGTTTCATATCTGTGGTTTAGTTCACCTCCCACTGTATTCTGTAACAGTGCACTTCTCAAGAGGAGCTGGAAGTTAATTGGATTTTCCAACTCAAGTTAGAAGATCAGCCTCATTGTTGTGTTCCAGGACAAAGAGAAACTGTGAGTGATCCCTTATAAACTCAACTGTCCCTTGCATCTGTTGCTTAGAAAAATAAAGCAAATAAATTGTACTAATAAACTGAATGCAGCAGTTTAATTTGTTCTGTTGGTCCTGCTTCTATGAGAAAGATGTAACTTATACATATATCATAAGCAGACTCTTTTCTTACTACTCTCTAATAATAAAAATTTTAAAAATCCTTTTACTTTTCAAAGTAAAGCAGTTCTGAATTGAAATGAAATCAAAGAAATATAAGGAGAACTGCAACAGGGTTTGCTGATACGTATTTGTATGTTATATCCTTGTCACCAAACTCATCAACTCAGGCTTTAAATGGCAAGTACATTTGATCCAGGCCTACAAATATTGCTTTGCAAGTGATCTAGAAATCCATGCTATCTAATAATGGCACAAAAGTATTATGCATCCTGTGATGGTAGAAAAATAAAATGATAAATCTTATGCCAAATGTGCCAGAAAAATTAATATTTTTCAACAACTTATTGAAAAGCTTATAAAATTCAGTGTAATTTATCGTTCTAATATTTTGGAACTGTGTTAGTTTCCACGTTCTCCTACTTCAACCTATTCAAAGGCATAAATCCTCCTCATTTACAACTTGAATGGTAATTTAGCCTTTTTTTTCTGTCATTTTAGGAAAAGAAACTACAATGCTCTCTGTCATCTAATCTATTAATTTTCGTGTTTTCACTGGCACAATGAGATTGCTTGCCTAATAAGACACATGACCAAATTTCAAAGCTGGTCATAAGACCTGTGCTTTTCTTTTCGTGTCCTCTCTCTCTGTATTCATCAGATCAGAGCATTTAACTATGAAAACCCTTCTACTTCTTGAGTCATCTGCTGTGACAGATAACCTAGTCATATAAGTTATTTCACCAACAAATTGAAGTTTATTATTAAATTGAAGTTTATCATTAAAGTAATTTTTGCATCCCCTTCATCCTTCCCGCTTCCTTCTGATTTATATCCTTTCACTGTATCATCGTCACTGAGATAATTCTGGAATATTTTCACTATTTTTTAATTTCTAGGGTAAATAATAATCTTAATAATAAATTCATAAAAACAGTTTGATAGCAAATTTTTAATAATATTTTTCTTCTACCAACATTTTCCATATATTGCTAGTGTTTATTTCCCAGATGATTACAGTCCTTCATCTTCCTTCTTCTTTGCCCTTTTTTGCTTGCCAAATTGCTTTTTTTGTCCTTCTCACCCTCCTCTGCTTGTGTCTCTGATGCATACAAATTCATTTTTCAAGATTACATGAATCTGATTAACAACTGATCAGGCCTTCAGGAGACACAATTCAGATTAAACCACCAGGAAACTACCTCTAATGGCGGTTCATTCACCATAAATTGTCAACAATATCCAGCAGAGGTAAATCTGAATGGCCCAGCCCATAAGTGTGGAGCAAGGATTTTTTTATTATTATTTTAGTTTGTGAAAAGAACAAAGAATTATTGAAAAACTTATGTTTTCCTTTTAACCTTTATGGGATAAAATTATATAAAGTGAAACTGTGACTCCTATGAGATGGCAAAGTAAAGCTAAGCTATTGGTTATGGAAAGGGGTTTGAAATCTTACACGAAGCCCTTATTAAATCATCAGTAACTGCAAGAGGTAAGCATTCAGTACTTCTTCTCACTGTTGGGTCAATAAAAGTTAGTTATCTGTTTAAATTCATACATCCTCTGTCCATGGAGGCAAAATAATGAAAAGCATTAGGAAAATTTAAAACGTTTCATTTTTCTATGACAAAAACTTGAATTTGTTAAGGTTCTATCAATCATATCTGAATAAGTCTCATGCTTCAAAACTCTTTTGCTGAGTAACTCCTACATTGTATCCCTTTTCCTGTGACTCTGGAGGAGTCCTTTTCAAGCATTCCCCTTCATTTGCATGGAGCATAATAAGGTAATGCATTATTTGAAATAAGTGGATAGATGTCTTATCCTACTTGAGGACTACTAGTGCTATTCCCTTTTATACTAATGTTTACTATTTTCAGCGCTGCTGAGTCAGTAAAGTGAATGGCTCTCTGACTTCTTCACATTATCTTTTAATTTTTTTTGCCTTGGATGTATCTGCTTGAACGTGTTTAGTAGATGAAAACCAAACAAACCCCTGAGATTCAGAGTAATTTATATGTCAGAAATGTCAGCTGACTGAACAGTTTCTGAACAAATGGAAGACAGGCCAGTGCCATAATCCCTAGTACACCCATATGGCATTTACTGGCACCAACTTGAATGGCACTTCAGTATGAAAGGTTGAATTAATAGCTATTACTTAGCCCAAGTAACACTTACGGTATAGACTCCTCTGTTGGAAGATTGAAATATCAAGGGAAAAAAGCAATCAATTGGGTGGCACAAAGGGCTGAACCTTTTAAAGTCAGGATATGGTTTGACATGGATTCTTTACCTAGTTTCATTGCTGCCATTTACAGCTGCCCTGCCCCAGTTGTTTCCACAGATAAAATTATCTGTAGGGAAGGATTAGGGAAAAAAACACCTTTTGTTTCAGTTTTTCTTTCTCTCCAAATTATTTTTATGCAGATTAGTTTCTTCACCTGGCATTTCTGGAGCTACCCAAAATTCTGACCAACACAGCTGTTGCTACAAAGGGAAGGCCACATGCAGGATTTGGAGGCTCCTTGCCACTTGAAATACAACCAGGAGAAATCCATGTAAGTCACAACCTTATCTATAACCAAGGTAGGAAAAGTAGCTATAAATAATAAATAAAATTAAATTTTAAAATAATAACAAAACAATAAATTTATGAGTTACTTAAATTAACCCACTAGCTTTGAAAAATGAAATACCTTGCACATAAGATGCACAGGGGACAAAAATTAATTTGTACTCATCTTATGCGTTGTTCCTTTAACATGTTCATCAAGTTAAAAAAAATCATAAAATCTGTATAAATTAATTTTTTTTTTTTACACCTGTTGAAATTACAAGGGTTCCTGAAAATAAAACTCTTAGAAAATTCCAGCAATTTAATTGCCCTTAAACATAAGCTTAGGAACCTGACTTTAATCATCATTTTCTGAAAATTATGACTTATGCCTTAAAAATCTGTGTCATCATTTGTTATTATTCATTGATTTAGTCCTCTTTTCTGACTTTTCAATGTAGTTATTTTACTGTATAAATGATAGAAAGGTACAGTACCTTATGGAGAAATCTGGACATACAAGCTCTGACTGTAACAGGAATTAGAAGGATGATTTTCTATATATTTCACATTTTGGGAGACTGCAAGCCATAACATACATCAATAAAATATGATGCAATTGGTTTTTTAAAACTAGAATCCCAGAATTCTAAGTTTATTGTGTACCTTTGTCAAGCAAGTTCGCTTAACAAAATAAAAGTTGTTAAACTACAATTCAACCTGACAGAAAAAGTAGTCACCCTTAACAGCTCAGTGTATAGAGCAGACCCACATCTTTATTTTACATATCATAATTTTGAATTCACAACATGCTAAAAGTTGTTGAAGTTGTCTTGAAAATGTTAAAATACCCAAAATTCAATTAGAGAGAAATCAAACAATGTTTTATGCAATAAGAAATCATGAGTGCCAGTTTATTAAGTGTCAAGAGACATCTTACTTCTAACTTGTAAGCATATGGACAAAAAAATACTCCCATCACCTGGTTGCCTCTTGTTATTGCATCATCCAGTTAGATGGTATTCACAAAATACCTGTCTGGAAGACATGTACATCGGTTATGAAGTAACTAATAAAAAAAAAAAAGTAACGTCTTAAACTTTCATAATATATAATGTTAATATTGACTGTTGTATATATAGTATAATAATATAATATTGATTGCCATTTGTGATATAAACCATTCTACACTTAGAGAGCAAAAGAATAAATGTTTTAAGTTGGAACAGGATTTCACTTGTTCTGACATTATATGACAGCTGAAAAACTCATGGGAGAAATGTATCATCATATACATATATGACACTAAAATATACAGTGAAATAAATTTTTCTAAAGAAAAATATTGCTACCTCGAAAAAAGAAAGCTATTGGTATAACCACATGAACCGTTTATCTACATCATTACAAGGATGAGATAAATCTTTTCATTTTGGGAGTGGACTTTTCATATTTTACACTGGTTGTGGTCAAGTCTGCAAAAATTTTTGACATTAGGTATCAAACCTATTTGCCAGTTTTACTGATTGCCACAAAATAATGTTATGAACATTCCAAATTTTGCTGCATGGTGAAATTATTCTGTTTCAAGTGAAACAGAGGGTAGCCTTGGTGTTTCTCTGTGGAACTCCTTCAGCTCCTATATCTTTGACCTTTTAGCCATAGATCTACAGTTCACCAATATTTTAATTGTAATATATTAAAGAAGAAAAAATCTGAGAGTAGGATGTTTTCAAAGTTGAGATTTTTTTTTTTTTTTTTAATAGTTCTTGAGTTCCTTGCAACCTCATGATATCTTGGTGTTGTTACAGGCTGGAAAAGTGGATCCGTGTGAACCATGACTGTCAGCAAGTCCAAGTCCAAGGTGCTGCCCCTGGATCAGGGCAACTCCAGGTATCAAAACAGATGGAGAGCAGCCCTGCCCAGGAGGACTTGAGGGTGCCAGTGGATGCAAGGCTGGACATGAGCCGACAATGCGCACTCACAGGCCAGAAAGACAAACGTGCCCTGGGCTGCATCAAAAGCAGAGTGGTCTAGGGAGAGGATTCTGCCCCTTCCACTCAGCTGTGCTGAGACCCCACCTGGAGTGCTGCTCCAGCTCTGGACTCGTCAGTACGGGAAAGAACGGACGTGCTGGAGTGGGTCCAGAGGAGGCCCATGGAGAGGATTCTGATCAGCTCTGCTGTGAGGAAAGGCTGAGACAGCTGGGGCTATTCAGCCTGGAGAAAAGGCGAAGGAAGGGGAGGGGATGGTATTTTATCTTTTCAGTAGTTAAAGGGAGGTTATAAGAAAGATGAGGACAGAGTTTTAGTAGGGCCGATTGCCATACAACAGGGGATAATGGTTTTCATCTGAAAGAGGGTAGATTCAGACTTGATAGCAGGAAGAAATTTTTTATCATGAGTACAGTAAAACACCAGAAGAGTTTCCCAGGGAAGCGGCAGATGTCCATCCTTGACAACATTCAATATCAGGGTAGATGAGGCTCTGAGCAATCTGATCTAGTGGGAGATGTAGTTTCTTATTGTAGTGGCATTGGATTAAATGACCATCAAAGATCTTTTCCAACTCAAACTACTCTATGATTCAAACTACTCAAGATCCAAAGCCTTAAAGTACTTTCAGGATCTCTAGAGTACTCTGCCACAGAGCAAACCTAAGAAATCAAGAATATGACATCTGAGATAATTTAATGGGTTTAGTGAGGTACCTTCACACAGGATGAAAGCTGTTTAGATGTTTCTTGAAGGAAATTATTCAAGGACAATTGTTCCTCTGTTTACCGGGATCTGATAATTTTTTAGATGCTATATGCTTGAAGGCTCAGGTAGTGGCCACATTTTCAAAGCGTCTGCTAGCATCTTACACTTGTCATTTTCTGCATTTCATTTTTATTCTAGGGTTATAAAAAAAATACCTACTTGCTGTGAAGATCTATTTGTAACAGAAATTTATAAAAATTATTATAACAAGAGGTGCAGTAATAGCAGAAAATTCAGGTAGAGATAGATTGAATTAGGTAGTATTCAACCTAGTTATTGCAGTGAAACAAGCAAGTTTTACCTCTAGGCAGGCCAAGATCAATTTTGGGCAATTTTTACTCCTGAGGCCCTGAAGAGTTAGACCCTGTGGACAGCAATAATATATTTTCAGGGCTACATTAGCTCTAAATGGCTTAAAAATTCATCTACTTGAGCAAAGAGTAGGTATTTTGTGCAGAAGAATCTAAGACAGTCTGGAAAAAATAAAGACTTCCTGTTTTTTTTTTTTAGTCAGGGTTACTCTAGGTGTTTTCAGCCCAATCAAATTACAGTGAATCCAGTAGTCCTTATTGCATGCATACATGATATTGTTGGGTGCATTGCAAGGAAGGAAGGTCAAACACTTGATTTAACATTGTCTGCTGTGGTTCCAGGCCCAACATGTAGTTATTAGCAGCAAACATTGCACAAGAACCTTGCATCCATGGGGAAAGTGAGGTGCTTTAAGTGACTCCCTCCTCTGTGGCTTCAGTGCTGGTTCCACTGGCAGTGAAACTGTTCTGAGCATATCAGTGGTGCCCTCGGGTGCGTGGTGCAGGACTGTGAGCATGGATACCAGTAAATTGCCACAAAACACCCCTCCCTAACACACAAGATCTACAATGTAGATGTACCCATTCATGCCTCTGGATGTTGTGTTCAGACATTTTTCTATCAGAATAAAATGGTTTCTGCTTTCTTTGGTCCTCATGCTGTGAAAACCCCAGGATTTTCAGAAAAGCTTTTTCCCCATAAAAGGATCAATACTGTGTCCAGTGCTATTAAAAATCTTTGTAATATCTGGATTACAGGACTGTATGCCTCCTGAAAAAGACTGAAGGCAGCATTGGATTGGGAGGAGAGGCAGATACACTGCAAAGACAAACCACTGCATGGAGACACTGCAATGGGCTGGAATATTGGGATAGAAATAATTTTATGAAGTTTAACAATGGTAAATGGAAAGTACTACACAGGAGAATAGACCCCAAAGGAAATACAGGTTGAGGTATAGTTCCACTGAAGTACCTCTGTGGACAGGAAAATGAATATTGATTAGCAGGAAGGGCAACAAGGAAGGCAAACCTGTACTGCATCTGTAAGATAAAATCCAGCAGATAAAGGTGTGTGTTTAGTCTACTCTACTTGGAACATCATAGGCAACACCTGGAAAAATGTGTCTAGCTGTGGGGTCCCCCAGGTCATTTAAGGAGAAAAACTGTAATATTAAAAAGGACCCAGTGGGGACCCACCACTCTGATGATTAAAGGACTGGAGAACTTGATGCATGAAAATATTGAAGAAATTGTCTTCATTCATTACGAGAGGAGGTTGCTGACAGACGTGTGAGTCTAGTCAGTGTCTTCCAACGCCTAGAACATCAATGCTGTAACGATGGGGATATTTCCTTTGCAGGAATATATGGTGGCAGGACTACATAAATGAGTTTCTTCATGGGGAAATCCCATTTGGATATAAGAAACATAATAATGTCTGTGGGAATAACAAAATCTTGCAATAAATTACCCAGAGGAGTGGTTCAATTTCTTTGCTGGAAAAATTCAAGACAGTTTTGACAGAGCCATCAACAGTCTAATTTAATGCCTCCTTTCAACAGAAAGGTGAACATCTGATCCCAGAGCTCCCTTCTAACCTGGACTTTTCTATGATGATGTCATTTTTTCTATGAAACTTCTTATATATATATTCCAGTTGAAGGTGATTTGAAACACAGGGTCTAAAGGAACACTGGTATTAGAGCTGTATGTCTGCAAGAATCTTTAAAGATTCAAAGAAAGAAGTCTGACAGAAGGGATAAAAAAAGACACCCCTTCAAAGAAGCCATCTAGAATCACTACATCCAAAGCCTACAGAGGTTAATAGCAGTCTTTTCTGTGACTACAATGGGCTTTGCTTGTCTCTTTAAGTGTTCTGGCTTATTCTATTCTGTTTTTTTTCTTTTTTTTTTTTTTCTCCAGACTTTTTTTTTCTTGTGGACGTCTAAGAATGTTTAAGAATGTCTAACATTGTCCATATTTTGTCTGCACACTGGACTAGATTTTTTTCATTTCATACACCATTTGTACTTGCTACTATGAATCCATGAAAAAAAAGGGTGTTAATCCTTACCACTCTGGAGACAAAAAAAAAAACAACAAAAAAAAACCCACAAAAAAACCCCAAGTATTGTTATGGAATTGAGGAACATTAGTTGTGTGTATGTTGCATAAAAGATGACTTCTAGCCTAATTTTAATGAATAAATGTAGATATTTTAACATAATTTTGAAATTATATCTGAAAAAACAGAAAACATGTCAATATAACTATTCATGATAATATATTAGCAAGTGTGATTAGTTCTAATTTAATAGGCACTAATAAAAAATCCATGGGCCAAAGGATTTGAATTTGTAAGGAGCTCTGTGTTAAAAGAAATGGAAAGAGGGAAGGGAAATTCTTTTAAAACACTGCTTTAAAAACTAACAAAAGGCTCTTCCTGTTCAGTGAAGCTGTCTGTGAATGTAAGGATAGCTTGAGTCTCTGTCTAGCATGTTAATCAAAAGACCATCTTTAGGAATAATAAGATACTTTTTTTAGCATGTGCAGCAGATTACCTATTCAATAGCTCGCTGCTATCTATCATCAATGTACAATCCACTAAGGAGATATGAAATTTGGGCTGTATGTTTAGGGGACCTGAATATGTAATTTCTAAATATGCAGAAGACCTTAAAATCAACAGCTTGTGATCCATTTAATAGCTTTTTACTTGCAACAAATCTAGTGACAAATACCTATCTAGGCTTCATTGGTATTTAGGAGCAAGAGACAAGCACATCCAACCTTTCTGCAATGTATATCCTGAAGAGGTGTCTTAACTGACCACAGAGGCATCCTAAGTACCTAACACTTGAAAAGGCTAATATTAGTTCCAATCTATTATGTTCTGAAGGTAAACTGGCTGTGTCAAATGTACAAAAAAGGTAAATGGTAGAAATAAATGGTTTTGAGCCATATACAAAGTGACTAAAGAAAATAAGAATACTTTCATTGGCTTCAAATTATTTAAATGTATCTATTAAATATACCCACTTACAGAAAGGTGATGGGACAGTGCTAGAGGTAGAATACTTTATTTTAGAATATACTTCTGATAGTAGAAAAGAGTAGGGTGTTGGTTTCCTCTTGCTTTCACATTCTGCTGATTTTTGTGAAAAAGAAATCAATCTTCTGATATGAAAGTTATTGTGNTAATAATAATAATAATTTGTAATGAGGTAACATTGAGGAATTTATTTCTATTTCAGAGGATACTACACTGAACAAGAATAACTTTATTCTTCTATTATTTCTTTCTGTGACATACAGAGAAAAGATTGAGAATAACAACAGTAAAATCAGATTAGCTGAATAAGTCTAGCCTGATTCCTATTAAATTTATGTCTGATGCCTATTATGTGACCACAAGACTTCTATGAAGTAGAAAGGAGACAATTTAAAAAATTGCAGTTGGTGTTCGGTTTTTATTATACAGGATGCACCAGGGTAAAAACGAAGGAAAAATATTGGTGGTTAATATTACAATGGCAGCTGGGACCCTCCACAGTTGCCCAGTCTGGTGAAGTCCAGAAGACTCCATGTCACTACTTGGTTGTACTGCTTATACTGCAATAATGGGTGTAAATTCAGTGGACCAGTTCTCAGGTCTAGTAATTTCAACTAGCAGTAGATTACAATATGCAAATTAAAAACTATCCAGAATTTAAAATATTTTAATAAAATATTTGCTGTATATTTTACTGCATCCATTTTATGTTGGAAATGATAATTGCCATTTTTTACTTCAACTTGATGTGATAATTTTTCTTCTGAATAGTTTTTATTTATACATGCATGATTTTGACAGTGTCTTAAAACCTTCTTTATTTGTTGTTTTTCTCACTGAATTTCGAAAGATTTTACATCTGTGCATTAGAAACTTCCTGCTAAAATCACAGAATCACAGAATGAGTAAGGTTGGAAGGTTCCACAGTGAGACCCATCTGGTCCAACCTCCCTGCACAGGCAGGCTCAATCCAGACCACACTGCACAGGATTGTGTCTGAATANTAGCATGTTAATCAAAAGACCATCTTTAGGAATAATAAGATACTTTTTTTAGCATGTGCAGCAGATTACCTATTCAATAGCTCGCTGCTATCTATCATCAATGTACAATCCACTAAGGAGATATGAAATTTGGGCTGTATGTTTAGGGGACCTGAATATGTAATTTCTAAATATGCAGAAGACCTTAAAATCAACAGCTTGTGATCCATTTAATAGCTTTTTACTTGCAACAAATCTAGTGACAAATACCTATCTAGGCTTCATTGGTATTTAGGAGCAAGAGACAAGCACATCCAACCTTTCTGCAATGTATATCCTGAAGAGGTGTCTTAACTGACCACAGAGGCATCCTAAGTACCTAACACTTGAAAAGGCTAATATTAGTTCCAATCTATTATGTTCTGAAGGTAAACTGGCTGTGTCAAATGTACAAAAAAGGTAAATGGTAGAAATAAATGGTTTTGAGCCATATACAAAGTGACTAAAGAAAATAAGAATACTTTCATTGGCTTCAAATTATTTAAATGTATCTATTAAATATACCCACTTACAGAAAGGTGATGGGACAGTGCTAGAGGTAGAATACTTTATTTTAGAATATACTTCTGATAGTAGAAAAGAGTAGGGTGTTGGTTTCCTCTTGCTTTCACATTCTGCTGATTTTTGTGAAAAAGAAATCAATCTTCTGATATGAAAGTTATTGTGGTTTTTATTTCTTTAAAATACAAAATGAAAAAATATGATGTTGAGATTTGATAATTTTCCATGGGACTGATTTCCTTAGTAAAAGGTCTGTACCTTTTTTGTTAACATAGAATCAACCTCTAGTGCAGAAGATATGCAAGTATTTTAATAAAGACACAGAAATGTGTCAGTGCACACCCATAGAAAATCAAATAAAAATGTGCAGATTTGAACATCTGGTGGGTGGCTTCCTTTCATACATGACAAAAATACTGAAATTATCTTACATTTAAGTCAATGTAATTGATTATATTACATTTAAATCCATGCAAGAATCTATGTTACGTTTGAATGACAGATACTAAAAGACCCTAAAATCCCTATGTTAATTATATTTTGCATTCATAAGATATAAATTTAAAAGAGATCTGATGTCAATTCCATTTACTCTTTGAGAATAATAA
>WBMY01003219.1:63905-125548 GCA_013397315.1 Donacobius atricapilla | reverse complement strand
AGAATCACAGAATGAGTAAGGTTGGAAGGTTCCACAGTGAGACCCATCTGGTCCAACCTCCCTGCACAGGCAGGCTCAATCCAGACCACACTGCACAGGATTGTGTCTGAATAGTTCTTGATTATCTCCAGTGACAGAGACCCACAAACTCACTGGGCTAATATAATTTCTAATTGCAAAGGTTTGAGTACCTTCAAGTCAGTTTTTAGTTCTTCTTGAAGTATTTATATCAAACCACCAATGCATAATGTGTATTTTAATTTCTCTAACAGTTACTGTTTTCCAGCTCTTGTCTTTGGCAAAGAAAGTTCTTTTTAATCCAAAGGAAGATTGACATTAATTTCTACCTGAGCTATAGCTCATCTACTTGCAACATTGTTCCTTTTCTCATTTTTCTTTGCAATGGTGGAACCTTTCTGGGGAAGTATTTGACCTCTAAATTTATCCGAGTACCCTGCATAAGGTCCTATTACTCTTCACTGGGACTCCACACATTCAGGGCATCTATGCACCAATTAATATTGTAAAAATTACATTTAATGAAAAATCTATAAACATCTTTATGAATTTATAGGTAAAGCAGTTGTGCAGCCTTATCAAGATGGACTCGCAAGGTACAAAACTTGACTTTAAAAAAAACGTAAGTGAAAATATGGAGTGGGCAGCAATGCCTTCTAACCAAATATACTCATCATTAAACCTTTAGGGATCCAAGATAAGTATGATTTCAATTTCAGGTTTTTTGACTTCAGAAAAAAAATTTGTAGTTATGCCTTAAAGATCAGCACCAGTAGCCTTCATGATTAGCATAGCTTGCATCGCAGAGCACATCCTAAAGGGAATAGTTAATTTTTCTGGCGCGAAGCAGGGGTAATTAAGTTACATGCAAAAGAGAATCCTTATGTTTTCTTCTATCCGATCTCTCAGATATTATTCTGAAGGGATTTTTTAATTTAAAATATTCCTTCAAGGAGTAACCAACTCAGATAGATAATATGTTTCTATGTTCTGTGTTCTGAGAATGATTTCTGCTGTTTTTTAAAGCAATAATATACCTTAGCCACAAAGTCTGGTGCTGAATTTAGAGTCTGTTCAGACTAAAGTTTGTAGTGTAGTTGTGAAAACTGAATCAGGATCCTGCTTCAACTGCAAGCAGAGTAAATTAAGATCAATGAACAGATTTAGATACAGTAAAAATTCTACACCCCCCAAATTAATCTGAATATTATTTTTTATATAGAGATACACACACCCTTCATGAAGATTGCAGCCTAAAAATACCTGTATGAGACCCTGCCAAAAGTAAATGTCGTTACACTGGCCTGAATTTGGAAATTTATTTAAATGTTTTGGTAAATAAATCCTTCTCCTTTGTTCAGTACTAGTGAGCACATTGTGATTTTTCTCAAGCCTGTCTAAAAAAAAGTAGATTTTCTTTTCATAGAACAATAGCAAAGAGGATTTTATAAATATGCAATATTTCAGATCTGGGTTCTGTGGATTGGGTATGACCAATAGTAGACACATTATAGCTATTTCTTGATTTGACTATTTAAGGTACAGATATTTGAGTGTACAGGATTGTGAACTGCCTGTATCTTTGTTCTCAAGTTTTAAAGAATTACTATTCTCATTGGTGGCTCCACTGGAAGAATGGCTGAGAGGGTTTTGTATGCCTAAATAATTTAGTGAAAACACAGATGTACAGAGCTTCAGAGAGAAAGAAACCCCTGTCTTCTCTTTATGTGAGAGGAGCATAAAATAGGGCTATCAAGAGAGCTTCATTTGTGCAGGTTTTTAACCAGGAATTCCTCTCATTTTTAAAAGCACGAATACCTTTTACAAGAATTTTTTCATGCAGGTAGCCTGATGTGGAAAAAAGTGGAGTGGAAAGAGCTGTTAGAGATAACTTTAACTGATAGCGATAATACGGCTAATGTATCACAGAAATTTGGGATCTGGGTGCTTAGATAGGTCAGTGAAATTAAGCAAACTCTCATTTTATCTTTTCTTTTAAGCATTACCTGAAATTGAAATTATAACATGTTGGAGACAGAGAATGATGATGGCACTCTCAAGAGACCTGAGACAAGTTGACTGAATATATTCCTCATTTGGGAATTCAGCATCAAACTGTGATATGAGAACAATTTTCTGGATGGGAGAGAGGTAAATGGTCTGGTACTGGATGGTTTCTCTACTAGATAAAGCTGCTGGGGAACCAAGGCGACAGTTTCCACATCATCTCACCCTCCAAGATGCTAGAACTGCTTTATTATGGATCTACATGCAATAATAATGTACTTTATTTTCTAATAATTATTTTTTCCATCTTTCATATGCAGAATCAGAATTTACTTCACCCAATTTCAACAACAAAATTAAGAATCTATGGAAATATCCCCAAAGGCTAACTGGAGCCCAGTGATTTTAATCTCCCTCTGATTCATCTGTCATTAATGAAGACAACTAGGCATTTATCCTAAGGGACACTACACAACTGAGGATACCAGGAAGATGTAGTTAATGATTTGAAAAATTCTGTCTGAATATCAAGTTAATAATGTTAGATCTAAGAAGAAAATCTACTGATTTGTACCTAATTTTTTTATTTCACTGACCATTTGATCAAAGCTGTGAAGTATTATTGTAGGATAATAATTCAGAAGGAATAAAAGTCAATCATTTAAAATTGATAAAATTTTTAATTTTATTTCCCCAGTTATCCAAAATCATCAATTTTTACTGGAAACAGACTCTCTAAAAAACTGGAGAGATTCATCAAGGATGTGTTTTTGGTATTACACTCTCATTTTATCATGGATTCGATAGTAATTTTTTTTAAGGCTTGCTTTCATTTTTTCTCTTGCTCCCTCTCTTCCTCTATTCTAAGGGAAATGGAATAAAAGAAGACATGGCTTTGGAGCACATTTTTGGGAGTCAATTTGTCAGACTTATCATGTGCATTTAGTTAGCATTCTTAGCTTCCTTACCTCCCAACAACTTTTCACTTTTCATTTTACAGTTTTCTTCCAGAATTATTCACTTTGAATTTACTTATTAAAAAAAAACAAAACACCAAAAACTAATAAAAAGGAGGAAAGAAAAAAAAACTAAGAAAACAACCTTGCCAAACAGAAACACTGAGGAGTAATTTTTTTGCATAGGAATGACAGAATAAAAATAATCTCTGTATTCATTCTAATATCAATCTTATTTGCTACGGTAAGAGACATAATGGGTGATATTTTATCAGACTATAAAAGAGGCACTGTTGGATTACTGACATTATTAAACCTGTTCTGGCATTCTGATTCCATAAGCAGCTGCCTGTCCTTGATGCTTCAAATAACAACAAAAGCCATCATAAAACACTTGTCCATTGTTTAATGGCATAATCAGAGAAGAAAAGTTCTTTCCTGACTCCCACAGATTATCAATTTATGCCCTGAAGCATACAATTTTATTGTAATTATGTTAGCTTGCATAGTTGTAACTGTTATTAATGATCATGAAGTTGTAACTTTGCCATGTAAATGTATTGGAGAAAGAAATAGGACAATGTAAAAGGTAACTAACCTTGACATCAGTAGAAGCTGTGGGAGCCCAGCAAACAGGTCATTTACTGAAGCGTTGAAAATACAGTTCTGCTTCTAAGAAGTACATATCTAATGCAATGAGGAGGAGAAAAGAGTCCACATTCTTAACAGTCATTATGGTTTTATGGATTGCGAGTAGGTCATCTAAAGGTTTGAACAGAAAATGTGCAATGGCTGACATAGTTTCAAATTGCCAGAATGTTTAGGTGATAGCAATCTGAATAAAATGGGATTAACTGACTGAATATTCTATCTGTGAAAAAAATCTCTTAAAGTTGTGTGGGGTTTGTTTTGTTTTTGGTCTGGCTGTGTTTTATTTGTTCACTCACATTCTTTTTGGCATTATGTTGGCTTTAGTTGTAGTTTTGGATCACTAGAAAAAAACCAATACTCTCTGGACTCTAAAGATCATTTTGAATGAAAACTGGGTATGAATGTGCAGAAAAATTTAGAAATTAAAAGCTGAAAATTATATTGGAGATTATGCAGAAGGGAACCTTGAAAAAACTGAGAAAGGGTTAAAAGGAAATATATCTCCAAAAATTACAAAAAAATATAATTATGGGATGAATTGAGGTTTTGCATTCTAATGGAAATTTTTTGGAGTCTAATCTGGACATGTCTAAATGACATACCTGAAACCTCCACAATTAAATCGATTGTCACCAGCAGAACACTTTATACAGAAGAAATGTCCTGAAAGGATTAAAAGAATAAAGGAATTTAAACTATTTTTCCCTTATTCTTTATATTCAGATTTCCCATCATGGTTCATTATTCTTA
The DNA here is from genome assembly GCA_013397315.1 of Donacobius atricapilla. NCBI lineage: Eukaryota > Metazoa > Chordata > Aves > Passeriformes > Mimidae > Donacobius > Donacobius atricapilla. The sequence goes on along the minus strand of WBMY01003219.1, from coordinate 121,166 downwards.
TTTTCCATCCATTTCAATATGTAAACATACCGTGTTGCAAAGACCAAGCATATTATACAATTTAGGAATTAAATATTTTGCATTTAACGTTGTGGAAAAAGCCAATAACTGTTGATTGTTAATAGGTGGAAATATATGATGTTCTATGTCTTTCCATTCCAAGTTATGTTAGCACAGTTACAGTTTTCCTGCAGTGTAATTGTGACTAAGTGAATAAAATGTCAGTTGGGATAATGAAATAAGAGTAGCAAGATGGTGATGAAAATTAACTGCCAAACTAGCAGCTACATTAGCATATTAATGTTTGTTTCAACCTTTGACTTTAACAGGTTTGAAAAATAGCAAAGAAAAGCACTTTTGTACTGTTTGTTCCTGGGTAGACCCTTCAGGAGGAGTCTAGCAGTGCCTGTTAGGAGTAGACATTTATGATTGAGGTAGCAAATTTCTGAATATATGCTATTCCGAGAATGTTTGACATTTTGCCTGGGAGGTTGTTCTCTAGTCCTGAAAGAGAACAGGCACGTTTTTGTACCAAGGAAACAGAACCATCTTGTTTCGTCTCTGGGGATGCACAAGACTAACAGCAGACAAGTATTGAAAAATCCTTTTTCACAGTGTTCAGTAATTGCATGTATGACACTGTAACTACACGACGTATTTTGCTCTTAAAATCAGTGTGTGTTACTACTGCTAAGTCTGAGTGGAACAGGAATTTATTTTGGCAGGGTGGTTCACCGAGAAAGCAACTAAGTTGTTGCTCATATCGATACATGGTCATAAACTAAATAGGTATCAGTATCACAGCAATATCACAAGATTGCTATACACATTATTGTACTATTGTATTATTTTATAGCATTATACTATATATATAGTCATATAAATTATATATTTACAGGGGTCTGTTGTTGTCAGAGAAAACGATTAATATATTTGGAACGTGTGTGATCAAATTATATAAAGACTGTAGAAGTCACATCTGACCTTGCTTGGCCTTCTCTCACCCCAAAACCAGAGTTTTTGAAAGTTCAGGAGGCTCTTAAGCTATTTTTGCAAATGGCTTTTTACCAATATAAAATTGCATCATATCCTAACATGGAACCTATACCTGACATTGTAGGCAGAACTGTCTGTAATTTCTCTAGAAGACAACACAAGACTCCAGCAGAAAACAGATGTATGATATGCAATATCCTTGAGAAACTCACCTGCAGATTGATTACTCCTGTCGCATATTGCACTGCTGCCTGTGTAAACATTGCCATTAAATGGAGCTGTAGCTTAGTATTTGCTCCAGTTTTGTTGATTGTGTTTGTCTGGTAAGGTGTTGTGGTTTAGGAATGATACTCCCCAGGTCAGTACTCCCACAGACAGTTTCTGAATCACACACTACTCGCTTGGTCCCTCCACTGCCTGCCCCCCTGGGGCAGCCCTGAGAGGAGAACTGGAGGCACAAAAAGTAAAGATCACCAACTGAGATAAGAACAATTTCCTGGAAACAACAATTAGAGAAAACTGAACAGTAACAGCAACAATATTAATGGCAGAGAATACAAGGAAAAAATGTTATTGCTCACTCTAAAAGGCCCTGACAAAAGGCAATACCCCAACACCTACTCCAGCTTGAAAACAGCATTGCCCGACTGTTCCCTCTGGCCTGAAGCCAGGGACACTACCCCACCTCTCCCCCTACCACTCTTACTCAATGAGAATGAACCCCTTTTCCTCATGAGAGACTCCCTTCTCCCTGCCCTTGGCAATGACATGAGGTGGTACAGGATAACCTCTGGATCCTGCTCATGCCCACTCCTGGCTATGGAAAAATTAACCCTGTTCTGGCTGGAACCACACACAAAACTATCTTCCTTTAAAGACTGGCAGTTTAACAGGAATGCAAAGGCCTCCCCAACTTTAGAACATTCCTTTGCAGAAGATGGCAAAGATAAAGCAAATGAGGGAGACAAGGAAGAAGCATTTATATAATTTTCCATTAGTATCACTCTGTCCATATTAGTTCTACTCAGCACCTTTATTTTTTGTAATTTTATTTTCTTTCAAGAAGAGAAATATTGTCTTACATTTTCATTTGGTTCAGTTTCTCCTGCACTCTCCCTGGAAAGGTATTCCTACCACATACCACATTATCTGTGGGAAGATCAAAAAAAAGGGAGTCTTTTCAGGTAATCTCTGCCCATCATTCTTTTCTTCATTCTCAGTTACCAAGGTGAATAAAAAATTTTAAGTATTAGAAAATTTGAATGTCTATGTAAATTGCAGCACAATTTAAATATTTTTTTATATTCTTTGGTCTCTATATATATATATATACTTGCTCTACACATTAGAGAAGAGTAAATTTATCAAAAGAATTTAATAAGCATTGACATTTGCAGTGCATCAAGACCCTTAGCTACTGAGCCACATGACACATTCCTACTGAGATATTCAAATAATACAAAAATGTTATAAAATACAGTGAGAAATCTCAGCTCTCATCAGAAAAAATTAATCTGCTGCCAAAGTTGAAACATTTTTGTGTAAAGTCCTTGTGTAAAGGTTCTTGCATAAGTTTGTCATGTAAACATAATAAATGTTTGCCTAATGACCATTTCAGGTTGAAATTTAGGAAATTTTTCAGCAGGGGTATCATAAACCCTGTTAGGTTTACATTACCAGTAGATTTCCCAAAGTGTGTTAAAAGACTTTTGGAAATAAGTCAAGAGCATTTCTCTCCCTATGGAAATCCAACACAGTATACCAAGTACAATATACAAAAAGGGGTATGTTCATGTATCTGACCTCAGCTGAAGTAATGTGTACAATCAAGATTTTCATTGGGAGCTGTAAGCAACAGATCATTTCAAAAGGAAAATGTTGTGCCTGTAAATGTTTTTTGAAGTTACATTATAAAAGGGGTCCAGGATCAAACAAGCAAACAAACAAAAAGGTTTTATATTGTTTTACAGAATGTTGAACTCAATGTTCAATTACTTTTCAGGTATGTCACTTCAGATATTTCATGCAACTTTAGTCTACACTTAATTCTAGCACAATAGTGAAGGGAAGAAAATGTGTGGAAATTTAGGTTGATGGGAAAAGGACAAGATCTATGGTAAGTATTCATTTGTGCCAGTGCAAACATTATCTATGCTAGTTAGAATTCATAGAGTTTAGGTATGGAACATATAAAATTATTTGTGTAATTTGAATAAAGGGAAATGTGGTACTTAATGTACCACGGATAATGAATACATTATAACCAAAACTTCAGTCATGCATCCCTTGCTACTTGAATGCATATGAGAGCAACTATATGGACTACTGAGAAGAATTTAAAACTCTTACTTTCTTGGTAACTCAGGCTAATTTTTACCAAGCTCTTTCTTTAGGACTCCATTTCTTAGTGGGATTTTTTTTTCCAGTGGAAAAAAGAAATTAATATTTTGTATCCATTATCCAAATAAGGTATCATAGAAATTTTTCACCAGTCATAAGTAACAGAAATAGATTCTAGGAACACTAAAAATTCAAATGTAGTAGTAAAATAAATTAAAAAAAATCAGTTTATCTAAGCAACTTTAGGAAGAAAACTAGCAAGATTTTGTACAGATGCTGAAAAATCATTAAAAATATTTATTTTATAAGAAGTCACAAAATAAAGCTTGGGATTTTTCCCCTAGGTTTAGTTTTTCACAGAGGTTGAGGATAAACCTGCATAAATGTATTTCTCATCTCTATGGCAACTAACCACCAACAACTATTTAATGACACTAAACATTCAGTAACCATTCATTAACCATGAATGAAAATATCTGAGGGCAACTGCTAGGGGGAATAAAATGTGAAAAGGATACTTGTTTAGAAAACATTTATCAGTGAAGAATTAAAAGTACAAAACCCACAAGGATGATGTCAAGCATTTATTAGCTATTCTTATTCTCCCAGTTGTTACTGGGTTAATTAATTTTTATAATTTTACATTCTTACATTTTCCCACTTTCTTTGAGCCCTGGGTTCATGTGCCCTGGCAGGGTGGATCCATGAGTGTTGTGAAAGCTGGCAGACACTGGGGCTATGTCTTGGGTTGTAATAGATAACCAAAAGCACGAATACTATTCCCAATGTGCTGAAACCAGTTGAAGAGGTGTTTTTTTTTATTTCAATTTGGGGGGGGGGAGGGGGGGGGGGGCCAGTGCCTTCTGTTAATGGGGCAGGTGTTAAAACTAGGTGGAGTGATGTTCCTTATCTCTTCCATGACCCATCCTCCTTACAGGGCAATATCTGCTGTTAATGGGCCATTAAGGCTCACCACATGACTGATAACATGACATCATCCTATTGTGAGATGCCTCACCCAGTGGGAGGAGCCAAGCGTTTCTACCTAGATAAAAACTGAAATCCAGCACAGGAGGACAGCCTGTTTTTCCACTGGATTTCCCAGAGGAGGACCGGATCCATCTCGCCACCACTGGACCCTTCTACAGGATTATCTCTACTCCAACAGAACCACATCTGTTACTTCAGGAGGACTTATTTGGACAGCTTCCAACACCCTGACCAACACGGGTCAGGTTGTATTCTGACTCTGTCAGGGTTTCTAGGATTTTTGCTTGTTTTTTGTTTGTTTGCTTGGGTTTTTTTGTACTACTACATTTGAATTTTTCGTATTCCTAGTAAAGAACTGTTATTCCTGTTCCCATATCTTTGCCTGAAAGCCCCTAATTGCAAAATTGTAATAATTTGGAGGGAGGGGGGTTGTATTCTCCATTCCAAAGAAAGCTCCAGCTTTCCCTTGCAGATACCTGTCTTTCAAAAGTGAGATACTATGTCACTCACGATCATTTTGGAAGGGTCATGGTGATCAGGAGAGGTGCATGGGGACTGGAAGAAAGACTTGCTGGAAAGCAACTTTGTTAAAGGCTTTGGGATTCTGGTGGACAATAAGCTGTCCATGGGGCAGCAGTGTGCCCTTGTGCCTGAGAGGGGTGCAGTTTGCTAGAAAAGAAAGGCAACAGAAGAGGGACTAACTCAGCATTCTAACATAAAGATCAAACTTTTACACTGAAACTTTAAATGGAGCTTTTGTAAATGTTCTGGGTAATTATTCAGGACAAAAGGAGCATTAATGTTACAGGAGTGCCTATAGATCGGTAAATCTGAGAGATCACATGAGTTAGGCTTTTTGCGAGCAATCTCACATAACTACAGGTATTCACAGTAAAAACTGGTGCACGGGAGCTGGTAATTCTAAGCACTCTTCCTGGCAGCAGAAGAAAACTGCTACTCACTGTCTGCTGCATTTTAGTATATGCTGGATTGCATTCTAAGAGTATCTGATTCATTATGTTACCTATGCAGCAAAGTGAAGTCATAATAGACATTTATGTGTCATCCAATTAATTAATCCCTCCCAAAAATATGGCAATAGATCACTGGGTTGACTGTTAACTGACTGCAATAACAAGGGGGCATGAAGAGAATGAAAACGTTGGTTTACTGATACTGGGTCCACTATTAAGAGAGTAGGAAGCTGTTTGCAGATAATGATAAGGTCAACATGCTAAGCTATTTTTTTAGAATTCTTGACTAAAATATCAGCTGTAACCTAGAAGTAAATATAGTTAAAAACCACAAAGAAAGATTTCAGCCTTAAAAAAATCAAGAATAGGCTAGAGACTACTTATACAAATTAGGTTTCCATATTGTAAGAGTGAAGGCTTTTAGTCTATGTAGTTAAAGAAATGACTGGTGAAATCAGATCACAAATACAGATCAAATATCAAAAACGAAATTGCAGTGCCACTTTAAAGAAAATGCAGAGAATGAGGAGCTGTGGAATTATGCATCTTTTAATATTAATTTCTAAACAGTAACTGGAAAAATAATTTAACAGACCTGGAGTACAAATAGGAAAGAGCACAGTAATAGCCAAAAAAAGTTTATCAGTAACAAATCACCTCAAAACACTCTAATTTACTTCTGCAATAGGATAATAGCCCTTGTAGACAGAACAGAAGTAGCAGAGTCATATAAGTTGGATTTTAAAGTCTTTTAACATTCTGCCTCATGATAGTACTAAGAAAGCTGAGGAAAAAAAAAGTTTGAATGAAAAAGCTTGAGGGTGGAATTCCAGTAAATCTGGCAAGGTAATTGCGTCTGTATTGTAGTCTTGAGTTCACTGCCAAAAAGATGGGAGTTTGCAGGAATCAGTAAGTAAAACAAAGCACTAAAGCTCCTGTTTAGGAATTATTTGGATTCTTCTCGCTGGATCTTCAACAGTGGAGTAAAAAAGCATCTCACAAATTTAAATCTATATAATCTATACATAATAGAACAGAATGTCTTGCCAGAGGCAGCTGGAAAGATTGGATAGTCTCTTGAGATGTCTGCCTGTGCATCTTCTTCCTTAACTCATATAAATTGATGTGAGAATAGGTGGCAATGTTTTAGCCTACAGGTTTTATTTGTCTGTTTGCTTATGCCTATAACAGTTTTAGCACCAATGGGATTATTTACAGTTAAATGTATTAATTTCCGGAGTTTTTATAAATATATCTAATTGTTGGTTAAAGACAATGTGTGATTTAGTACTTGCAGGCAATTCCTAGGTCAAAGACAGAAGCATCAAAGACAGAAGCAGATATTTAGTTATGTGTATAGTTAATTACTCAGACATAAATTAAGAAGCATCAGTCTTACATTTTCATGAACAATCTATTTATAGACATCAGGAAGAGATTGACTGTTTTTCAGAGATTTTGAAGGTTTAATGATAGACTTCTCTGCTTTTAGGATTACATCTATGTTGTATAGTATTTACTAAATTAAAAAGTTAGGTTTTAATATTAACACCACAGTTTGAAGTCTAATTCTAGGGAAGGTTCAAATCATGCTCTCTGTGCCTCTAACTACACCATATGGTCTAAATGCTGAGCATTTTATAAACATGCTTGAGACAGCTCTAAATTAGGTCATGGTTAAAACAGCAAAATCAAAGTCAAATTTGGGTCAAAAGGACCTGTTTGTCCTTTCTGTGTAACACAGAAATAATTCAATGCATAAATCATGTACATCTGCATAGATGTCTAATTTGTGAATCATGTTTTTGTCATTAAAATTTCACATGTTGTGCAAAGCCAGTGTTCCATGAGTATCAAGTTATGCTTTACAGAGAGAAAAAAATGTCCTACTTAGAAAGAAAAATATGTAGGCATAAGTATTAAATCCATAGTTAATAGGTCCTTAATGTTTTTTGAGATCTTTCAGCTGAAGCTGGATTTAAATTCCCATGTTCTGCAGTTCATGACTAAATTCATTCTCTGCATCTGCTGTTATTACTTTTTGCTGGGTAGTCTAGTTTTCTGCAATACTGTATATTAATCCAGAATGCTCATATATTACATTATACATATGCAATAGCTGTTAACGCTGTAAAAAGGTGGTAATTTCTTTATTCAGAGGCTCTTAATCTTTTTATAAGTATCACTGGTATGACACCACATTGATCTAGAAACTTGGGACAGCCAGCTGCAGAGGACAGCTAACATCTCACAAATATATCAGCATAAAGCTCAGTTTCTTAACAAAGCTTGTCTCAAGGGTGTTGGAGCGGCTTAGCATAAAGGTGAGATTCAGCTCACCTAAAAGTTTTAGATAATCTAAAAGTTTCATATCTAATGAAACCATTGGGCTTTGACTATTGGAAGAAGAGCTTGCCACTGGAGACATAAACTTTTCCTACAGTGAGTATCTAAAGCTGAGACAATACTGACTAGGGCACTACCCAGTGTGCCTGGCTGCATTGGTTCCCTACCCACTCCCCTTAGGGTAAGTACTGGCTCCTCTACTGTCCACATACCCAGATAAATGTTTTTACGTGTCCAGGGGGAGAACAACCTAGACTGACCCTGGCATGGTTAGGGAGCAGTGACATTCTAAGGAAACACTATTCAATAAAACTGAGGCATACCTGGGGGGCTATACTAGAGCTGGTCCCTGTATGTTCCCAGCTCTGTCTAGTGCCTAGACTTAAACTAGACAGCTAATCATATAAAAATACTTTTGGTTATTGAATGCTTTCTTCTTTTTTCCACACTGTAAACATATTTCCCTATCTGTTAATTTCCTAAAAATCTGCTGGGCTAAAGCACTGAGAAAAATAGGTTTATCAAGATATCAAAGATTCAGTCCTGTTTCAGTTTTAATTTCACTAAGAGTTCTTTATAGATCTGGGAAACATTGTATTTGTCATTCATTTTATTAGTACCAAATGAAGCATTTGATGGCTTGGAAAGATTATCTGGAAGATTCACATGTTTTTGCAGTACCTTAATATTAAGTAGCTTTTGTTATTTCTCAGAAAGTAGTTTTATATAGCAATGACTCATTAATCCTGAGTGCAGTCAGTGATTTCAGCTAAAAGTCGATACAGTATTTATTTCACGTGTCAATATATGGAACCATTCAAGCTGCTTAGAAGAGTCATATCTATATTTTATTTTGCAATAAACTCTTTTCATCAGAAGTCTACAATAGTTTAAATACCCAGCATTTTTTCCTCCCATAAATAAATTAAAATCAGAATAATTTATAAATATATTAAATTGTAATCTAGCATGATGTGATATATACTAATGAATAAACATGGTCAAATTTCAAATATTATGAAAAATAACATAAACAGATAATACAATTAACTTTTATTTCAAGGTATCTTTCACATAAAAATGTTAACAATGCAAGTGTTTTCTGTTTCTCTCACTTGTAAGTATTGCTTTTCAGGATATTCATAGTAAAATTTTTGACATAATTGTATGACATTTCCCCAGCTTAGATGAGTTTATTTAACATCTCTAATCGTGTCTTGTAAAACTCCTGTGATGGGGACTCTACCATATCTCTGGGGAGGTTGTTCTAGTCATTGCCTGTTCTCACTGCAAAAATTTATTTCTTTTATCAAGACTAAATTGGACCCGGTCTCCAACTTGTACCCATCAGACACTGACTTTTTCATGCGGCTTCTGTCATGAAGAGAGACATCTTTCTGTGCAACTGTCCTTTAAGTACAGGGATAGAGCTATGAGGTTCCCACAAACCTTCTCTTTCCAGGGACAAAAGACCTAACTTTCTCAGTTGTTCCTCTTAGGGCTGGTTCTCAAGCCCTTTGATCTTCATGCTTACACTCCATTGGACTCTCCTCTGTCTGTCCATATCTTCTTTAAAATTTTTGGGTGCCAGAAATGAACAGAGTGCTTCAAGTGTGGCCTTACAAGTTCTGGGTAAAGTGAGATGATCACACCTCTACCACTGCTAGTAGTGTTTCTGCAGATACAGCCCAGGATCCATTTTGCTTTCACTGTTGCTGCCACACACTGCTGATTCACGGTCAGGTTCTTGTCCACCAAGGTGCCCAGATGCATTCCAGAGACTCTGCTCCCCAGCCCCATAGATCGTGGCCTGTTCTGGGCTCCTTGGCTCTGTCATCCCAGGGGCAGAACCTTGCAGGTGTTTTTGTTAACCTCATATAGTTCTTTCTATGTTCCTCCTCCAGCGTGTTCAGCTCTCTCTGTAAGATGTATCTTTGTTGGGGGCTAGATTTCTTTCTTTTTCACTTATAATTTTTTTTTTTTACCATAAGTTGCTAGGAAACTAACTACTAGGTACTTATGTGTACTTAAGCAAAACAAAGGAAGTGGTCAAAGTCGGGAGAGGAGTGTAGCATCTGGCTGCACTTCTTTTGTCTCTGGGAGTTCTGAGTTTTGGGGGAAGGAAAAGGACATGGTGGGGGAGGCTGCGGGCTCTGACTCTCAGCATCGAGAGAAAACTGGCCAAGCTGTTGTTTACTGCAGGGAGAATTCACTGTCACCACTGGAGTCCAATCCTAGGGATCTTCCACCATCTGCTTGTGTGTCCAGAAATCCCGAGCTTGCTTTTTCCCTGCCCTGCTAGGAGGCCGGCCACTGCTGACCCGCCCCGCTGCTCCCCGGCCCTGCTCTGGGTCCTGGCTACGCTGTGTCCCTGCACTGCCCTGCTGGGACATCCCGCAGTTCCAGCTACCACTGACGGAGTTTCTGATACATCTCATCCACCAGCCTGGGATTCCTGCTCATTCCTGCTGTTCCAGACTGGTGCTCCCCAGAGTTGTGCCAGGGCACCGAGACCAGACTGCCCCAGGTTTTGTGAAGCAAAGCCTCTCCTCCATCCCCTGCCATCTCAGCCAAGAAGGCCGTCATGAGGTTCCTAGTTCTGTTTTGTTGTTAATGTCATAGTTGTTGTTGGCTGTTTGCCTTGAAATGTTAATATTGAGAAATTCAGGATTTTAGGAGAGTTAAGATCATAGTCAAGTAGATGTTGCTGAGTTAGCTGAAGTGGATAGATAAGCTTTTGCCTGTGGCTAACAGAAGCCGGATTTAGATAAACTACCCCGGATCTAGTAACTCATTGCTTGTCAAGTTTAAGCTGTCATTGTAATACAAAACAGTAGCCAGTCTTCCCCACGCTAGGCAACAGATCGAACACGGGAAACCATAAATTCTACCACGGATTCGTCTGTCACCTTTGTCATGAATAAACTGCAAAGGTAGAAAGGTCAGAACGAGGAAGACTTCTTTTACTTCATCATTTTAATTGACCCCTCCTCAGAAAAGACCACCGACTCATTCCAGCCTTCTTGCCAATTAGCATACGAAGTGGAGAAGAGGAAGTGACAAGAGTATGAATATGCATTTTTATTTTGTGTATTCAACACTTTTGTAAATAAAAGGCTTTGTAATCACCTGTGAACTTCGCAGTGCGCATTAGGGAGCTATCGCACGCGCTTCCCGGCCGTTATAATAAACATACACCTTCTAACTCTAAACTGTTAGAGAGTCTTTGTCCATCCAGTTGGATATCGATATTCGATCGATATTCATATTTTAATAATTCAGCCTGGTTATACATACTAGTAAAGAACTGGTATTCCTATCCTCATATCCTTGCCTGAGAGCCTCTTAATTTCAAAATTATAATAATTCAGAAGGAGGGGGGTTGCATTCTGCCTTTCAAGGAAGGCTTCGGCCCTCCCTAGCAGGCAGACACCTCTCTTTCCAAACCAAGACATTCTTCCCTCTCACAGTTGTGCCTCACCACCAGTCTGGTGTCATCAGCAGAGTTGGTGAGGCTGTTTTCAAACCCATCAACCAGGTAATTTATGAAGATACTTAACATTGTGGGGCCAAGCATTGATCCCTGGGGGACCTCACTTGGTGACAGGCTGCCAGTCTGAGTAAAAACCATTGATCACCAACCACCCACTGAGTGCAACCTGTTAACCAATTCCATATCCAAATCCCAGACCATCTATCCAAGCTGTTCCTTGATAGTTTATCTAGGAAAAGGCTGTGGGAAAAGGTGTTGAATGATTTGCTGAAGTCCAAGTAAGACAATGGTCCACTCATGTTGACAGAATATGCTATTTTGCTGGAGAAGGTGATCAGGTGAGCCTGGCCTTAGTAAAGGCATATTGCCTTTTCCCAGTCAGGTGCTTCACTGGGTTTCTATCATCCTACCAACAGACTTTCCTAAACCCTGCTCCTGTGGAGGAAAAGGATCAAGCCGTCTGTGCTGTTCATTATTTGTGTGAGTGCTGTACTTTTGCATAGGTGCTGGTAAAGCACTGTTTTCTCTGGGTTGTCTGTGCAGCCAGCTGTGTGCAATGCTGGATGTATGCATGTATGGCAGGCTGTTCATGTAGCAGGCTGTGAGTGCAGTGTGAGAGCAAGTGTTCCTATTGGGGACTGTGTGATGAGCCCTTTGCCTGCTGGAGTCGGGAAACAGGGAGCACAGCAGCCTCATCTCCATCAGGCTACCCAATCCAGCAACGTCTAACATGGGAATATGAATCTTCAAATCGATCTCATGTGCAATACTGGTAAGAAAAGGTATTTTTCTACCACATGTGAACCTGATATGACTCAGGGACATCTGTGTCCTTGAGGAACAAAATAGTTGTCTGGCTGAGCTTTCTGATTTTTCTTCCTGTTTGCTTTTTTTGCCTAATTGCTATTTTAATTCACTCAGAGGTAGAACAGTTTATTTATAGCTGATTGGACTGGCTTATCTTACAATGGAGATAACACTATTTAAAATCATGCAGGGATCAAAACTTGTTTACTTTATACAGACACCACTTCAGCAGAATAAATATTTCAGTGCAAGAAGTTTCAGTTTTCACTGCAGTCTCTTAACAGCAGTAAAGATGTTTGGCAATCAACATTTTCCCTAAATACTCAAAATAATTAAACAGCAAAGATAACTACTGGAAAAAAGTATAGGAAATCTTTACATTTACCACAGAGAGAAATTCTTGGTGGCCAGACTATGACAAAAAATTTTCTCTGGTGTGACTACATATTATACATGTATAACAATTACCAAAACACACAAAAAAAAAACAAAACAAAACAAACAAAACCAAAAACCCAACCAACCAAACAAAAAACCCAAACAAACAAACAAAAAGAAAGCATATTGCTTTCAGAAGAACTAGATAGATTGTGAATGCTGTTGTCTTCACTGTTGTTTTTATTAAGAAAGGAGATTATTTTACGGTTGGTCTAATCTCTTTTCATCAGTGGTAGACTCCTTTAGAGAGTCGGGGATTTAGTAAAAAACCCCCAAAACAAACAGATACAGAAAAAACATTTAGTAAAATGTTTTTGAGAAGAATTTGTACCAATCACCTACTCTAGGGAAGAAAAGAATATTTAGGTGGAACATGGAGGGTATAAACTCAAATCCTTTATTTGTCTGAGGAAACATCGGCTCATGTTACACATAAAAGTTCCCTAATACCCTTATTATATGGTATTTTGGGATTTCTCAGGCTTTATAGCATGGAACTAACTATAAATTGCACAAACTAAAAAGCTGGAGAAATTCTGTGGAGGCTAATTGTATTTTGCTGTGTTATTTTTCAAGTCAGCTCCTTGTTCTAGTCATTTTGTGAAACTTGTTCACACGCTTGTGTGGGTATAGCACAAAGGTACCATGGAGGAAATATGAAGATAAGAAATGGCTAATGGTGATAAAATGGGTGTGCTTATGAAGTTCTGAGGAGTGTGATGTTTGATTATATTCTTATATATCTAAATGTTGAAGCTATAGGTGCTGATGTTTTTAGTTAGTGTTTTTGTTACTGTTATTCTTGTAGGGTTTTTTTTACTAGTCTCAGTCATAAAATAACAAGAACAGTGAGAATTAAAACAAGTTTGAAGGTGACCAAGAATTAGTACCTATCATGATGCTTTTCATACCCTGTGAATTCAACCCTTCAAGAGTTTTATTTGGACCCAAAAAAAGAACACAACATTTTTTAGTCTAAAAACAAAGATATCCAGATTGCTTTCAGAATTAGTTCCCTTCTTGTTGGTAAGACTAGCCAATCAGTGAACTATATTGTAAAAATAAACATATTTGTACAATAAGTCTCACACCTAACTGAACAGAACAGACTATATTCAGAAATGAATGAACAGTGTTTATGAGAAAGTTGATAGGGAATTCTTCTTATATAGGATTTAAGATTTATCTGAACACAGAAAGGTGTTTATCTATTGGTACAGAACTGGGACTTACCCGATATAGTCTTACATGTGGCTGGAGTGTAATAAGCTACGTAAAGATGTCTCAAGTCTGAGGGTTGACCTGCAACCTCCCAGAGTGGCTTAATAATAGTGAGACAACTTCTCTGGACATGCTTTGTAAAGCAAAAGGCTTTAATAATGACAAAAACCACAAACATTATAAAAAAAAAGAAATATAAGTCAAACACAGTGCGGAGAACACTCTTGCTCTGGCTAGGCAGCCCAAAAAAGCAATTGAACCCCTCTATGCAGTTTTTTAAGTACTCGATGGTCCAGGTGGGCTTTTTGGCACCTGGCCTAATGAAATTGGCAACAAGTTTTAAGGCACATTTCTAAAGCCCAATTAGTACTCCTGTGCTGGCATTGGGACAATTACAATAAGGGAAGAACAGAAAGTCCTGGAGCTTCTTTTTAAAAATCAGGGGTGAAACTGAAACCCCTTTTCCTTATTTGGAAACACCTGCTTGGGTGTGGGAGTGCATTACTACACTTAACTATTTTGTATATTATCAGTGTATTTGAAAATGTTTAAATAACACTAAATTTGCCAGTTATGCAAATAATGACATACACATAGTACTATCCTTATAAACAGATTGGATAAAATTGCATATAAGAACCTGCACATTTTTTTTTAACCATCTTTTACTGCACTTTATTATCCATTCAAATTTTGACTTTCAAATCTTTTTGGTTAGTGACTGGTTTCATTGCATTGTGACTAATTTTTCAGTTTCTCTTTTTCCTGTCTTTAAATTTGTAAAGATAAAACATTGGCCTATATATAATTCCTACTGTAAGCTTCATGTAAGAATTATGATAAGAGGCACTATTATTTCCTTCAAAATAGGATTTCAGTTACCATGAACATTTCCCTATCTGCTCAAGGAAGGAAATTTCTGTTATTATTTTTAAAGTAGTTTTCAGGAAAGGAAAAGAGAAATTCTTTGTGAAGGATATTGAGTTGCTGAGTGAGATTTTGCTTGAGGACCCATGAAAATTATTTAAAAAGTAATTATTTGAGAAGATCTTTTCTGGATCTATCAACATAGAACTAAAGAAAAATTACATAAAGTAATTTTAAGAAGAAATAATTATAAATAATTTAAATTATTCATATTGGGCTGCACAATTCCAAAAGAGAAGCTAATTTTTATAAGTTTAGCTAGGTATTCCTGTTCCATTTTATGTGTTATATTATTGTCTAGCCTGTTACAATAAGCTAATTTTTTGTATAAGTTTTGTTTAATTTTCACTTTTTTTTTTTTTTTGTGATTCAATAAAGCATTAGTTAAACAAGTCTGAAAGAATCTCTTTTACCATTTCCTTGGTTCAAGACAGTTTAAAGAGGTGGATATTTAAAATGAGTTACCCCCTTTTAGTTTCAACCAGTCCCTTTCCACCAATAAGCAACAACTATGAGAAGACGTAAGTGAAAAATAAGAGTTTACTAATAAGTGAAACAGCGAGAGGCAAAAAATAACAGTGAGTAATCACCAGATACAAAATCGCTAAATCTTATCAACTCCTTGGGAAGGTCACCGGAAATGATGGGGCACCACCTCCTTCCAAGATGGCCCAACTGCTGTCTGTGTGTACGGGGACAAAGGGAAAGTGGCATCAGACCCTTTCCAGGATGGAGCCTGCCACAGTGCTCTGGGCTCGGGAAGATGCCTGTGCACACAAAACTCAAGATGCAGTAAGAACAGCAAAGCAATAAATGCATACTGACGCCTGGATGTTGGAGAAGCTGCTGAGCAGGAGGAGAAGATAGAGCATGGCTCCTGAGTGGGAGGGGCAGGAAGGCAGTGTACCTTCAGGGTGCCCCCTGGATGAAAACAGTGTGCTTCATGTTCTCCTCACCCCTTCGCCCTGGGACCACACCTTGTATCTCCTCCTCAGGAGTGGCCAGTTTCAACATCATCTCAGGCAGGGCCAACCCATGAGATGCCACACTGGCCCATGATCACAGTGGCTTTATTGTATGTTTCCCTTTCACAGGATAAATCCCATCAGGTGACAGATACGTAGTTTCAATTCTGAAGTTTAGTCTCACCAGCTAACAATAAGTTCGTCTTCTACATTATCTTGTCAACCTGAACAACTGCAGACCAAATATGTCAGGCCATAGACCCGTCTTTGGTCCCGGACACACATGAGAGACTGCATGCTCTGGGAAACAAAGGGACAAGATGGTGGCAAACCCTTTCTTGAATGCAGGAACTTACAGAGAAATTCTAGTAGCAGATGAAGACATGCCAGCGTGCATGGGGTCAGTGCCGCTGCCCGCTGCTCCCTCCTGCTGTCCACCAGACTCCGCGGTGTTGGTGTTGATGTCCCCTGCTCTGTAGTGTGGTGGGGGAAAGAACCACTCTGTTGGCACTCACACAGGGTTGAAACGACCGCCTGGGACTGGCTCATGCTTCACTGCTGATAGAGGTTGCGAAGTTCACTCTGAAAACAGTTTCTAATTGTGAAACACAGTTTTTCCAAGTTGCTCCAGTTGCAAGCCCAGAAACCCATGGGAAGCAACCCCCTCCAAAGTGGTGCCTCTGACTTCAGCAAATGCTACCAGGCAAAAGAGGGAGTCAGTTCTGGTGTCCCAGCCTTTTAAGAGCGCTGTCACCTCCTGACTGCCACACAGTTCTAGTTCTGGTAATGCCACTGGGCTTTAAAGAGACATTAACAATTTTTGGGCACAGA
Organism: Donacobius atricapilla; assembly: GCA_013397315.1. Classification (NCBI taxonomy): domain Eukaryota; kingdom Metazoa; phylum Chordata; class Aves; order Passeriformes; family Mimidae; genus Donacobius; species Donacobius atricapilla. The sequence continues at coordinate 104,838 of WBMY01003219.1, read as the reverse complement.
TAGATATGGAAAAACAAAAACATTTTGGATTACCCAGGGCAATCATAAATTTTAATTGTGAAGTAAACAAATTCTTGTGAAGAAAAGATATCGAATGCAAAACCATTTTGGATTACCCAGGACAATCATAAATTTTAATTGTTGTGAAGTAAACAGATGTATGGTGTTTATTTCTCTTCCTGTATTACAAAATATATAAAGCTATGTCTTAAAGGCTATCCAGCTTCATTATAGTGAACTATATAAATGAAGACTATTTTTGTTGAAAATGTCTCCCTAATCCAAATTTATCTAGGACGTAAACCTAATGGAAGTCCTATTTTCCCACAGCCAAAGAAGTTTCTCCTACATGGAAAAAAAATGTCAATAATATGGAAAGGAAAGGCAAAAATAGCTGCAAATGTAGTTTCAAGTTCAATCTTAAAATAGACATCATAAGACTACCTTCATGGTAGTTTTTATCCAGCAGGCAAGTCTTTTATGATCTGCCAGAGAACCTGGTTGTACCATGTTATGGTTTCTTCTTGGACTTCATGACTAAAATTCTCTTCCCTTGCTGTATTGGGTTTGCATGACCAGGTTTGGTAACAGGTCATGGTGTGGCTTCTGTGAGAAGATGCTGAAAGTATCATATTCCTGTATGTCCAGCAGAGCCAGTGCCAGCCAACTCCAAGACAGATGTGCTGCTGGCCAAGGTTGGACCTATCAGAAGTGGTGGAAATGGTGGTAATGCCTCTGTGATAACATATTTAACAAGAAAAATAAAAGTTATTATGCAGATGTAACTGTGGCCAGAGAGGTACAGAGTAAGAACATGTGAGAGGGACAGCCCTGCAGACACCAAGGTCAGTGAGGAAGGAGAGGCAGGAGGTGCTCCAGGGGCTGGAGCTAAGATTCCTTTGTAGCCCATGGTAAAGACCATGGTGAGGTAGACGTGCCCCTGCAGCCCATGGAGATCCATGTGGAGCTGAGATCCACCTGCAGCCCCTGGAGGAAACCCGAGCTAGAGCAGGTGGATACCTGCTATATGGGCTATGAATCCATGGGAGGCCCATGCTGGAGCAGGGCCCTGGCAGGCATCTGCAGAATCTTGGAGAGAAGGGCCTGTGCTATGGCAGGATTCCTGGTAGGACTTGTGACCCCATAGGGGACCCATGCTGGAACAGCCTGTTCCTGAAGGCATGCACCCTGTAGAAGAGTGACTCACATTGGAGCAGTTCATGGAGAACTGTCTCCTATGGGAAGGACTCCATGCTGGAGCAGGGTGAAGACTTCTTCCTGAGCAACAGCAGAAAAAATGTGTGATGAACTGACCATAACTCATATTCGCTGTTTCCCTGCACTGCTGCTGAGGAGGAGGTAGAGATGGGAAGGAGAGACAGGTGGTGGAAATGTGTTTTTGAGGTTTATGTTACTTCTCATTATCCTGTTCTGATTTTGTTTGTAATAAATTCAATTAATATCCCAAAGCTGACTCTGCTTTGACCATGATGGTATTTGGTGGGTGGTCTATCCTAGTCCTTGTCGAAACTCATTAAGCTTTTGTTATATTTTCTCTCCCCTTTCTAGTTGCAGAGGGGAGTGATAGAGCAACTTTGGTGGGTGCCTGGCATATATAGTTAAGAATTCCAGGAGTATAATTAAAATTTTAAATTCTGTTAGATTTGAGTACTTCCTTGAATTGTTAACTGCTTTTATACTAACTTGCAAATTATCGCCTGTTTGATATTTTGCAATTTTTTTTAATCTCTGCTTCTTTACCAGCCTTGTTTACACCTTGATTCAAGCAGGCATCTCTTCAGATTGGATCCTAACATTTTGTGTTCATGACTTCCATGACTTCTGTCTCTTCCTCCTGTTCCTATGATAGCTCTTGTAATGGCCTTGGTAACGACATTGAAAATTGCCCTTGTGATGGCCCCGCTTCTTCATCCTCTTTCCTCTCTCTGACCTTGTCCTCCCTGACTGCTTTTGCTAACACTTTTTTTACAGTATGACTTTTGTGTGCATTTCTTCTGCTTTTGTACAGGGACAATTGACACTGGCACATGTTGGTTCTCTGGTTCAATGGCAGCATCTGTCACTGAGGTTTGGAGCAGCTGCACTATCACAATGGTTAGAGTAGCTACAGTGTGTGTTGTCTTATCCAGAGGCCTTTTTCTCCCCAAAGGTTACTGAACAGCATTTGACATCACTTGATAGGCCCGGGTCAGGCCCCAACACATTGTAGTGATTTGGGTCCTCTCTGGGGTGCCAGCTTGACAGCACACCTTTTCCAAATATTTTACAAGTATTTTTGATTCTGCACTTGTTCAGGGGTAAGGTACAAACACAATAAAGGTGCCCACTGCCCAAGGTACTTGCCCATACCATCTCACACACCCCAACACTCAGAACTATACAGCCTTTGGGTAGATCTCTGGGTGATATTCTTAGGTAACTATCTGACCTTAGAGAAGACCTGAAACATTTGCACCAACATACTGGTTCCTGTCAAAAAGGCCAGGTTGTTTTCAAGGGTGTTCAAAGGATATTCAAAATCTTAAAAAATTTCATGCAGTATGGTAATCAGCCCTGGGGGAGAAGAAAGGAAAGAATGAAGATGTAGAAATATTACTCCCCCACAGGTTGTCTTTCTGAGTAGAAAAGGCCACAGGTATGATTATTAATCATTCCCAGCAGATCATTCAGTAGATGAGTCCCAAAGTACTGAGCTGTTTGCAATACTGAATACATTCCCAAGACCAACAACACTAGCATATCATAAGCCAATACTACAAAATACCTCTCAGTGATAACCTTAGCCCAGGCCCCAAGGACAATAAAAATTACCTCAGAGAACGCATAACTGCAAGTAAGATACTACTCTTATTACACTACAAAACCCTGGGCTAAAACACAACTGTGAGAGCAAATGAATCACCATTATAACCAGCAACTATTGAACCAATACAATGAACATTTATCACAACTTTCATTTAATACACTATGGCCAGATCTGTCATCTCAACGTGTTGTGCCTCACATTGGGCACCACAAAGGATTGTTGTAGTTGAGAGCCAGCTGGCAACTAATCACCATGTAGCTGCTTGCTCACACCCTCCCCCCATCCCCAGTGGAATGGGGAGGGGAATCAAAAGTAAAACTTGTAGATTGAGATAAGAACATTTTAATGATTGAAACAAAGTAATAAATAAATAATAATAATTATAATAGTGAGGGAAAACAAACAAACAGAAAACCCCCAACAACAAAAAAATCCCCCAGAAAACCGAAGGAAAAACAAGTTATGCACAATAAAATTGCTCACCACTCACAGACCAATGCCAGACCCTGTCCCAAACCCTGATCAACCCCTTTTCCACATAACTTGCTCAGTTTATATACTGGGCATGATGCTCGATGGTACGGAATATCCCTTGGGACAGTTTTGGGCACCTATCCCAGCCATGCTCCCTCGCAGCGTGGCAGAGACTGAGTCATTTAAAAGTCCTTGATTTATTATTAACACAACCTAGCAGTAACCGAAAGATTAGTGTGTTATCAACATCATTCTGATACTGAGTCCAAAGTACAGCACATTACTAGCTACTGAGAAGAAACTAACTATCTTAGCCAAAACCAGGACACAAATCTATTCATATATGCAACCACTTGTTTACAGAATTTCACCATATAACTTAAATATTTATATTTATACATGAGTATTCATCCATTTCCATCTATTTTATTAAAGTAATTTATACCTGTGGTCTTGTGACAGCATATTTAATAATTGAAGACAAAAGTTCATATCTCAGTTGGAAAGTATTACTAATCAAGCAATTACTAGCCATTGGCAAGGTAAAAAGTAATGAAGCTTGATGCTGGAAGGACAGCCTTTGAAAATGAAACACATTCTCAGTGTTTTGATACTAAAAGTGCCGTATAAACGAATGAAATGTGAGTAATATAATTACAATTAACGCAAAGTTGAGGTCAAGTATCCTTTAAACTGAGATTAAGCATATTATTCATGACAGTGCAGGCATCATTACACATGTATAATGTCTATAAAGGGGAAGTTATGCGAAAGGACATCAGTGACTGAGCCTGACATCACCAGTAAGCCGATTCATTCATATGTAAGAGATATATATCTTTGGGAATATTATTTTGTGATGGAACTGGAAACATAAACCTGTGCAACAGCATGTCAGGGACACAAATCTCTATACTTAAACAATAATTTGTTTGTTATTATTTTGCAATTGATAAATGACACACACAACATGAAGAGAAAAGTGGGAGGTAAATTTGGAAGGTAAAGAAATAAATGTAAGAAAGAAAAGGATGGGAGGAAGGAAAATAAAGATGAATGTCTCTCCCCAGTATAAAACCCAAGTCAACAATTTCAGGCTGCAATATGAGAGAAGGAAGCATAATGAGAATAAAGGTGAAAAAAATTAATGAAATTCGGTAGTTAACTGATATAAATTATGCAGTCTAGTCATGTTAAAGTGTTATCATCAGATGCTGTGAAAATTTGATATCTTATGTAAAATGGTGAATATGCTTTTGAGAATAAATGCCATCTAACAGTTTTGTCCAAGAGGGACCAGACTCAACTTTTTTTTACTACAAGAGTGTCCCTTTGCTCATAGGGACATTTTGTCATGGAAGTCTTATTCATTTGTGACAGGGTGCTTACAAAGGCCAAAGGAGCATATGCATGTTGATTAATACATTTAAAAAAAAATAGTAACGGAAAGTGTTGGAACCACAGCTGTTGGTTAGATTTAAAAGGGCAGAAACACTGCCAAATTCTTTCTTTGATGATCTGCATGCATGTCATTACTTTTTCTTCTCTCTTCCTTTTCTTTTTATGTTCTCCTAATTAGTATCTAAGTGATTTTTTTTCCTGCCCTCATATCCCCATATTACTATTCCTTTGTTCAGCAGTTAACGATTGCAATATATCTATCTATATCTATATCTGTATCTATATCATCTATATCTATATCTATATCTATCTCTATCTATATCTATATCTATATCTATATCTATATCTATCTATATCATCTATATCTATATATCTATATCTAATCTATATCTATCTATATCATCTATATCTCTATCTATCTATATCTGTAGCGATATTTATATCTATATGCCTATATATCTATATACATGTGTACATATATGATGTTGCACTCCACTGACTCAACAGATTACAGGCAAACATTTGACAGCATTTACAGATTGTATGAGACCATGGACATGCATTTTAAAAAACACTTTTAGTGAGGCCTTTTTTTCCATGGTCATGAAGATAATTTCTAGTATGCAAAGTATTTGTTATCATTTAAATATATCTATTATATATAAGCCTAGCATCCTGAATGTTGAATTGGACATTAATCAAACACATTTCTGAGAGATGAAAGAGATAACACAATGTCTTGTCCAATACAAAAAAGAGAATCACTACAGATCAAAAAAACCCTCAACAAATGCAGAGAACGAGAACAAAGTCTGTAAAAAGGGCATTTAAATCTATTAATTTGACCTAGATGGTAAAGATAATGAAATGTAAATGAGAGAATTTTATGGGTAAACAAACAAAATAAAAATACAACCTGCCTTGTTGCAGGACTTGTGCAAGTCACATTAGATTGTGACTATTTTTTACCAAATATCAAATCATGTTCTTCTAGATGCAAATTACTTTGTTTCTATACAGTCACACTTGTATTACAGAGTAGCATAGAACACAAGAAAATCCATGTTAAACTAGAAGAATATGGTGCTATGGACATGAGCTCAGTCAGTAAATACACAAATACAAAACTTAATCATGAACATATAGCAAATATACATCAGATACATCAGATTTCTGCATTATTATTTGTAAACTCTCAGTAGCAGCTTCAATTCAAGAGTAAACTGCCCCCCACTATGTATTAGCTAAACAGACAGACATTTATATGGAGGAGAGGACATCTCTAGGTTCCCTCATATAACTTGTTTATAGGTCTGTATCATTATTTGGATGCATGTGATAAAAAGGAGAGGTATTAATCATTGCACTGAGAGGAATGAAGTAACAGTGGGATTTAGCTAGTGCAAGAAGATGGATTAGCTTTCTTCTGTAGACTCTGGTTTTGATATCCAACTGCTGAACAAAATGCTTACCCTGCATCTCTGAAATGCTTGTCACTATGTAACACTTGTCACCCTTCTCAATCCTAGCAAAAATTTCAAGTACAGTAAGATTTATCTAGGAAATTTAAATTGTAATGAATTGTGGAGGGACATAGACAATGCAGATATTAATAATGCTATATTCTGAGAAATAACAGAGGTACTATTTCTAATTAATTTATTCACTCTTTTGTAAGTGCATTTCTTCCTGAATTTTGACTGCAGACTATTTTTTTTTGTTTGTTTTGCTATTTTGTCTATATATCATTTCTCCCAGATAAATTAAAATGCAAGTAATTTTAGGTGTGAGATATAACTTTTCTAAGCTTCTTATTTATTTATAAGTGCTGTGTATAAGGTCTAAACAATTATATTTGAATACTTCTTATATAGTTTTCAATGTTCAGAATAAATTAGTCCAATGGACTTCTTGAAACTCAACTTGTAGACTGCTTCTATAAACACTGTCCTTGGGAATCCCATAAATTCTATCAGCTTAAAACAAAGTGTGAGCATGAAAACATTCTGTGCTAAGCTTAAGGATATTTTTCTATTATGTTCTAGGTATTTTTTGTCCTTTCTCACTCATCTTTTCTCCTGGAAAAAAAAATTTAAAAATGAAAGATCTGTATTTTATCTTTTGTTTAACTGAGTTTTTCAGCTACTCACCTTCTGTTCATTATGGAGAACTCTAAACCAATCATTTTTAATTTAAAACTTAAAGACCAACTTTTTTATGCTAATCTGATATTTTTTTCTCTCATGATTATTAGTTGCCTGTTAATTTCTGAAACACAAATCTTCTGTACTATACATGGAAGTGGAGGATAATGGAAGACAGTAAGAATCAAAACCATAAGCCTGGAACCAGATCTCTGTAAAACTATGATGTGGAATCCTTATCAACTGGACTGAGCATTAGACTAAACAGCAAAATATTATTTGCATTTATGTTTATGTTGCCACTGTCTGAATAAAGAGGACTTTAATATATAAAGGAAGAGTACAAGCCAGAGAGACTTCTTACCAAGACCTCTATAACAGGATAAAGGACAATAGGTTTAAACAGAGAGGGTAAATTTAAATTGGATGCAAGGAAGCATTTTTTATGGTGAGACTGCTGAGACACTGGACCAACTTGCCCAGGGAAACTGGATTCTCCATCCTTGGAAACATCTGAGGTCTGGCTGGATGGGGCTCTAGCAGGGTGCTGAGGTCATCAGTCATTTTCTCTGCTGCTCCTTCCTCCTCAAGAGGAAGACTCTTCATGCTCTTCTCCTGCTCCAGTGAGGTGTTGCTCTCATGGGAAACAGTTCTTCACAAAATGATCCAGCATGATCCCCTTCCACAGGCTGCTGTCCTTCAGAAACAGGATGCTCCAGCATGGGTCCCTCACAGGGTCATAAACCTGCCAGCAAACCTGCTCCAGTGTGGGCTCCTCTCTCCACGATTCTGCAGATCCCAGCCAGGAGCCTGCCCAGCACAGGCTTCCCACAGGGACACAGCACCCTTTGGGCACATCTACCTGCTCCAACGTGGGATCCTTCAGGGGCTGCAGGGGAATCTCTGCTCTGGTACCTGAAGCACCTCCTTCCCCTCCTTTGTCACTGACCTCAGCGTATATAGAGCTGTTTCTCTGACACATTCTCACTCCACAGATTTTTCCTTACCTTTTAAAATACATTATTCCTAAGGTGCTAACACTGTCACTGATAGGCTAAGCCTCGGCCGGCAGAGCTGGTGTCAACCCTGTCAGACATGGAGGGAGCTTCCAGCAGTCTTCACAGGAGCCACCCCTGTAGCCCCACTAACAAAACGTTGCCATGCAAACCCAATGCAATGGTGTTTGTGGCCATATTCAACAAGTGCTGTTTTATTGTCAAAATCCATGTAAAAGTGGATGGGTAAAAAAGGCAGTAAATGATTGGCATGTGCTTTTAGTTCCAGTTATAGTTTAGTTTCTGTCATAATTCACTGAAGTTGTGCTGAATGTTACTGGATGTCAAAAATGTCAAGGCTGTTAAAACAAAGCCGAATCTCAAGATGTAAACTGTGACATCAAGGTTCATAGCATTGGCCACCAAGGAGCCTGTTTGATCTTCTGGAACATAAACCTTGGCTTCAATTTTTATTGAAGTCAGTGTAGTTTGTCTCATGCATCCAGATAAAGGATTGATTTCTCATGTTAAAATACATGCAGTACATCTGTACCACAATCTCACCTAACATAAATGTTTTCCATGGTTAAACATTTCTATGTGTGACGCTCCATCCCCAAAAACACTGTAAGTTATGACACAAATTCACAAAATGGCATTAACTGATAACTTATTATTTCTTTTAAATAAAGCAATTAATTTCTTCTGCTGAAGTCTATTCATTATTGAGGGCACTAAAAGAGGATAGTCGTCCAATTCAAATAACTTTGCATTTTGTATTTGAAATCAAATTGTTTGTATGTGTTTAATAGAAAATTCCACACTGTTAGTGTGACAATCCTTTGAAAATTTTTGACAAAATACAATTTCGTATTCATTTATTATCTCCTTTGAAATATCTGAATTTATTGCATTTTTAAAATTTTGTATTAGTTTAATAATTCTGAATCTTTATTCAAATTTCCCTATTTATTTACATTGTAATTTTTTTCTATAATTATAAGTAAATTATATCAATAATAAAAGAAAAATAAGTAAAGTCATGTTAGTAGATCTAATTAGTTTTCTTATCATTACATTATTTACAATAAATGTATAACATTCACAATAGCTATAGTATATCAAGAATTCTTGAATTATTTTTTAAGAAATACAAGGAACTTATTGGAGAATGGATTTCTGACATACATTTTTAATACAGGTTCATCACTATCTTTCCATCACCTAAAATATTTTCTTTCTCCATGTAAATAATTAACAAAGTAAAAGCATATTGAAAATCCCAAACTATTAAATTTTTTTTCTTTAAATTTTATTATGTTAAAGGGACACCCTGTGAATGCAGACAAAAATGCACAATGATTTGATCAGCAGGGTAGTACTAATGGTTGCCAACAAATATACATGGTGTTTTTTCATCTGATCTGCAGGTGGTAGTCATGTAACCAACTGTTCTAATTTTAGATGCTGCTTTTGTAAAAGCCAATAGTTTCAATGGATAAAAGTGAGATAGAGTTTGTAGAAGTTAATAAATTCTGTATAAATAAAACAGCTTGCAGGGGGGAAGAGAGAAGAAAAATAAAATTTGAATAAGGAAATCTTTCCACTTCTCTAAAGTCAAGAAGAGGAAACTTCAAGCCAAAATATTGTAAATTTACCTTAATTACATTAATGGATTAGATAAAGGAAAGTTAAAGATGATTGGCAATTGCAACATAAAGGGGAGTGTTAAGAAGGGAAGAAAGGGATAAATTTTCTCTGTTTTTACCAGGCTAATTTTTAGAAATTATTTTGTAAAATTATGTCCCCAAATTATTTTAAATTATGTTAATAATGCAATATAGAGCATCAGAAAGGCTAATGACCATTTCTTAGCATGCTGTTACAATAACTTTTTGCTATCACTTCACTGATCCCTTTTCTCCTTCCTTTTTTCCCTAATGACCTTCATGATGTTGATGATTATACATAGCAGAAACCTTAGTTACAGATAATGACAGTGCAGCTTGCTGATTTTTTTCTCCTTTCAATTTATTTTAATGTGAAACTAATATTTCNTTTTTTTTGTAATTCTGTCGCCACTTCTGTGCTGTCTGATCTGCAGACAGGTCTCCAGCATAGCTTTTCCATGCTCTTCCTCCCCTCTTAAATTTGTCACCTAAGATAATTTGTAGTATGACAAATTGGTCCATCTCAGTGTTCATCTCCACTGTCAAAACTTAAATGCTATTTCTGCCAGGTATAGTGTCATGCCTGCTGGACACTACCAAGGCCTTCCATGCTTCAGTCTGCGCTGTCTCCCCACAGTCCCACATCAGGGAGTCCACAGTCCCTTCAGAGGAATAGAACCTTTTCCACAGGGAAAAAAAAAAATTGATTAAACAAAGGACTCACATATTGACTTGGGGCCTCACTTGCATGAGAACATGCTTGTATTGTTGCACTGCAGAAAAAATACTCGTGAATGCACAGCACAACTTTTACACCTGCATAGCTCAATTATGAGAGATTCCTTGTCTCTGTGCTGAACATATATTACTTATTTTGGGTTGTAATAAAGGGCTCAGTATCAGACAGAGATGTGTAAGACAATCTTACTTAATGGTCTAAAGTAAAATTAAAAATTCAGTTAATAAAGATGTCATCTAAATATTCCAGGATTTCAGAAACTTAGCAAAAAGATGGAAATTGATATTTCCAATATAGGAAGGTAAAATAGTTTCCAAAGGGTTTTTTTAATGCTCTTCATGTCTGCACAAAGGTGAGACTTTCACAATAATTGATTTAATGTTGCTAAGCCTCATGCAAAAATGTGATGTTTCTAGCAAGTCTGTGTCCTCTAGCGCCATACTTTAGCTTCTAACTTAGTACACACTCAAAAGTGTTAGTAGTGTTTGTGTGCCACTAACTCCCTTTGTCTATAGCAGCACCAGAAAGAACAGTGCTTCTCATCCTTACAGTGTCATCAGAAAATAATAGTTTTCAGAAGTTTTTGTAGGAAAGTCCTCAAACAATCCTGCTCACTTATCTATATCCGTAAGCAAAATTCAATTCTTAGTAACATTCCTAACATTTTGTTTCAGTTTGTACCACAAAATCTGTACCATGGCATGCTTTTTCAATAAAAGCAGACACATAAGGGGGACAAAACCGACCTGTTTTTATTTATCTACTTCTGTGTTACTACTTAAGGGAAGTAGTAAAAACAAACATTGGATGTGTAGTTGCTTGTAACAGAAATGAAGACAGCGTAGCAGGCTACAGCACAATGAAAACTTATCAAAAATCTAAAACTAGAGGAATTCAGACACATGAAGGTAAAGATTTTTAAGAGTGGAATGCCGGGAAGCAGTGCGAGACAGCTGACGGGATGGGAATCTGCACAGGCCATCTCCCTGCTGCTGATGGGGGAAGATCCTGCAAGGACGAAGCACAGGAGCAGAGTACAGGTGACAGGGTCCATCAATAGGACGAGCGATGAACCTGGCTCAGAGTCCTTCCAAGATCTCACCTGGGAGCAGGAGGAGAAGGAATCAAGGCACGCCAAATCACAATACTGCGGGGGACCAGGACTGGGCTGCAGAATGGTGCTTCTGCAGTATTGACTGGGGAGCTGTGACAGCCCCAAAGCTGAGAGGAAATGAAGTCTCAGGTCTTGCAAGGGTGGCTGAGGGCCCCAGGTGAAGCTGTTAATGCGTTTTTTGGGGCTGTGACAAGATGCTGTGAATTCTCCACTGCTTCAAGATCTTTTAAGTGATATTGGTATTGTAACTCAGCCAGATGTGTCAGGTATTGTTTTTTCAAACACATTGAGCATGATGCCCTTGCTGACACAGCTTTCTGGGTGCTTACAATTCTGCTTCACTGGAATTAATATACATAATTAGAGCAACATTTATAAAATTAAATATGCTGTAAATTGATATATCTGGACCACTTTAAGATGAGATTGAGACTAATCTTTAATGCAATAGTACACAATTGATTCAGTTTAGAAATAGTAGTGTCTTTTAATTCTTTGCTTATTGATAATGCGCTAGATAGATTCAAAAACTTTTGCGGAGATGCAAAGATGAAATCCTTGCACTGGAAAAACAATTTTCTCAGCCAAGTGAAGTTCCTCAAAGATGACACAGTAGAGGCTTTTCATGTTGTCTATGACTTTGAGAAAAATAAAAACAAANGGAGCTGTGCCTGACTTGCTGCGCCGGTGCCAGGGCTAGCCCGGGCGAGCAGAGAGACACTCTCTGAAGGCACAGCGACAAACGCAGAAAACCATTCTGATAATATCAAAAGGTGCAGGACTATTGCAACTGTCCTGGGTACAGAGGGAAGGGGCGGGGGGGGACACGTTTCTAGCGCTAATTCCGTACCTCCCAGGCCCCAATGCTTCAGCAGGAGGAGCCGGGGGCGGCTGGAAGGGCCTCCCTCTGTTCGTCGGGCTCTCTTGGCGGGAGGTGTGTGCCAGGCCGGCCCGGGGTGAAGCCGCCCAGCGCAGAGGGAGCAGCCCCGCCCGCAGCAGCCCCGGCTGGCCAGCGGCCCGAGCCCTGCCGGGCAGCGCAGGCTGAGCAGCTCGGGGCCATACCCCGTGCTCGGACTGCCTGTCCCGCCCCTGTTCTGTCCCTGGTTTACACTGTTTGCGCCCCGCGGAGAGGAAGGTGGGCGGGAGGAGCCTGCCCGTGGTGCTGCCTTTGCTCTCCCGGCTGCTCGGTGATGGGCAGCGGGGGCACAGGTGGCATTTTCCTCTGTCTAGAAAACAATGCCGGGCTCTTCCTCTACCCCTCTCTCTCAGAAGTGGTTTTGTTTGTTGAGTGGTGAATATCCTCTTGTCAGCAGAGCACTCTCTCTTTTGTGCCCTCTTTTATTACTATTGTGTTTATCATCAGGTTTTCAGTAAAATTGTGATTCCAACTTGAGATGTGTCCTAGTATTTCCTCTAGTAATGAAAAGGGGCAGGGGAAGAGGTGCAGCTTGAGTGAGGACAGTTTTTCAGCTGGGTTTTAAGCCAGATCAGCAGCCATATTTAGTTTTGCCTTAAGGTTTCTTTTTGTAAAACCTTATTATGATAGATTAACATTTTAATACATTTTTACATGTCTTCTTGTATAAGATACTCTATTAATGTCTAAAATTTATACTATTCCTTCATGTTCATATTTTTTCTTTATTTTCTTTTTTAATTGACCTAAAGATAATTAGGACAAATGAGGATGTGTGAGATATTCCAGTCAACACTTTTACTGATGCCTTCTAATGTAAGCTCCAAATAGCTGTATTTTATTTTAAGCATAATTTAATAACATCCAGATCATACTTTGTTCACATTTTATATGAAATTGAATTCCTACAATTCTCAGTTGTTGATTTTCAAATATTCTTGGGACAGGGGGAGGAGGTGTTGAGTTTTGGGGGGTTTTTTTAGGTATTCAAATATAAGTTTTAGCTAGTCAGCACTAATTTATGAGCAACGTATGTGGTTGATGCCTAAATATACAGTTAAGGAATTATGTTTAGAAATTTGTATTTGAAAACTGGACTGGGAAATTCCTTGATAATTCATATATGACATTCATTCTATTGATGTTACACTAAGACTTCACAAGGATTAATGAGCTCATTAGTGTGTGTGTGTGTGTGTGTAGGTTTACATTTCTCCACCTAGTTTTTGTGTATTTCCTTCACATTATATCTCTTCATTATTTCTTTGTAACTTCTTCCAACTCTTGCTTTTTTCTTGTTGGAGTCATTGTATCAGGAACAATTTGGGAACTTCTTCCAAATGGAAACTGATCAGAATTCTTATAATTTAAACACATGTCTTTTAAAGATGCCTGTCACTGCTTTGTCTGACAAGTTCAGTTTAGTCTTCAAATATCAATTCTGATTTTGACACTGTTTGCATTTTCTTGAGATGTTATGCTTAGCTGCATCCATACAGTCTTTTTTATATATTTGATTGTGACTGAAATTAATTTATTATTTCAGCTTATTATGTAGCAATTGCTACATAAGGAAGACTAATATGGCATTCCTAAAATGCCTGTTTGCCTATGACTGAGTGATTCAGAGTGTTTGCTGTTTAGATAATTAAAGCAGCTGAAGGATGGAGAGAGGTGCAGAGAAAGGTGATTCAGTTTTCTAGCAATCTGATTAGTGACACTACATCAGTTACTCACCAGAAATGCTACCTATAAGTATCATTTCCTGTTCACCTGAACTTCTTGCCTCTCCAAAAAATGCTTTTTCTGAAAGGTTGTGGCAAAGAAAAGAATAAGAAAGACAAAAATCTCTGTTGGATTTTGCTTGGGACAGTTAATACCTGAAGATGTGATAGTCAGAGGCAATAAGTCTCATACAATAGCAAAGAAGTAGCAACCCTGGCATATAAAATAATATTTATGACATTTATCTAGAAATGTATATTTACATTCTGGTCCTGAATCCAGAACTAAGCATCAGTTTTAGTCAGTGAAGTGTCAGAAACTAAACCAATTATATACTAAACCACTCCAAAAGAAATTGAGTAGTCATTGAGCTAAGAAGAGTCTTCTGTTGCTTATTTCTTTATTATTCCTTGCCTAGAAGAAGGAATAGGAAGGCTTTTATGTTTAGAAGGCTTATATGTTTAAAAGAGTCATGTAAGAAGTGAAAACTATAGGCTTGCTACATATGAAGGAAAGGAGACGCTTTAACAAGGCATGACATTTGAAGTCCAGTCTCCAAAATTTTTGCAACATTTTAAAGGCTCAATATAGGCAGTAGAACTTCTCTAGCCTGTAATGTTAATGAAAAAATCCATATCTAACATGATTTTTTTTTGAATTCAATATATTTTAAGTAGGCCCAGACAATATCAAAATCCTCTTGGGAATTTTAAATTCTCTCTAGGCTCCATCAGAAGGTAACAGCAGAACTGAAACCAAACTGAAACATAAATGTTTACTGACTCAAATAAAAAGTCCCATGTAAAAATAAAAATAATCAAGATGCTTGCAACTCTTGCTGGTCTGGAATGATAATGCTGACTGAACTGCAGATCCCCTGGCTAACACATTAGGAATTCTCTTTTCCAGAGATCTACATTCCATGGACTTGTTCTAGAGGTCTTAATCAGATGCTCAGAACTTTAGCTGTCAGACAAGAGACACAATGTGATGTCATATTTAATATCAAATCAGTGTAATTATTTCAAATCTCTCCTTATTGCCTGGTTTGTGTGGCATGCTGCAAGAATTTTCCATTTGTCATAACTTGTACTGTGTAAGATGCTCAACCGCATGACATTTTCTATTAATTTCCAACACAATACCTCCTGCTTGAATGCATTCCCTTATTATACAAATCCAAAGGTTGTTTGTCAATTATTTAAAGGACATCTGTTTAAATTAAGAACATGCTTAAAAGAAACAGTACTGTCTTCCAATTTAAAAGAGTTCCTGTTTAAGGAGTTCATCTTGCTAATGTCATGGGTTGCCTTCAGTTGCCTCCCTGGTCTCCTGGATTCCTGCAGGGTCAGAAATGTGTCATTTCTCTCTACTTCATTGTCAGAGAAAAAAAAGAGAGAAAGAAACACCATTACACATGATATATTTTAAGCCTTGCATGGAACTTCATAATAACTCCATGCTTTCTTTGTGATTAGATGCAGTGTAGTAATCTGATGAAAAATGAGAAAGAAAAATCAGTATCTCTGCTATCTTATTTTCCTTCTAGCCATCTATAACTGTTTTCATCAACTACATCAGCTTCATGGATCTGAATTAAAATTTACATAACCCATCAAGGAAGACTAGCAGGATACAATACTTAGAGAGTTGTACACAAAAGTGGACTGATAATGAGGATAACTGGTTGCACAAGAGGCTGATTGGAGTAGGCCTTCTCTACTTCTGGTGGGGATATGTTTGAATGTACCTTACATTTGTCCTCCACGTAATCAGTAGAATTGGCTGAGGTTTATTTCTATGCACAAACCACAGGAAAAATGTATGTGTAGAAATGTCAATGAACATTTCTGGAAAACAATGGATTTACTGTGATGCCAGGAACTGACTGCTTGGTTTGAAGATTAACAATTTTTTGCATTCTCTGCTTTTATGTCAATGCCTTATAAGAACTTTGGTTGTCACCTTATGATATATGCATAAAATATGTTCAACTGGACTTCCAAGTTATACTGCAGTCATTGCCAGAATTTCTGATATATGAAGCTTTCCTGGGGATGGCTGTACCCTTCTTGTCATCCAGCTAAGAAGACCTCATTGCAAGACAGCTCTATATATAGAAGAGTGATGAATATAGCAAGGGACCTTCAAAAAACTTCAATTTAGGCAAAGCATTTATCTAGTTGGGCAAGAATTTACTGCATTTTTTAGTTTGCTCTTCTGGGATATCATTCTGTTCTCTGCATTCTTCAGGTTGGGATCTGTACTTCTTTTTCCCACCGGAAAATGACCAGTCAAAAGTCTTTTGGGTGCCAAAGTATTTACCATTTATGTCAGGATAAATATTGGCAGTGACAGGTTAGACTAAAATGTGAGTGTAATCATTAGACTCTTATGTCAGGACAAAACCAAGAAAGATGATTGAATTTATAGAGTAAGGTAGGACTAAGGACTTTCTGCCTGACATCTCCACAGTCACAGCAACGACAGTCATTTGTTTGGGATCTCTTTGGAACCAAGAGTCCTGCATTCTGCATATAAGTTTAAATCATATACATTGATTGCTGTAAATGAAGACTGATTTGATTTATTTCAGGAATACTGCAGCATAAAACAACCTAAAGTAAATATGAAATATTTTGAGGACAACTAAATTCACACACACAAAAAAAGAAAAAAAAACTTGCTTGCTATTTCTCTTTTTTAAAATTTTTTTTGTTTCTCTTAACTTCTGTAAACCTTGAAATGAAATGCTGATTCAATAGATCTTGCAAAAAAGTGGATGAGTAACAAAGTCACCATCAGAAATACTAATTTCAAAGTTGATTTAAAAGGGGGGAAGGGACAAACCCAGGGTTGCTAGTGATGAGAGATGGGATGGTGCGCCAGAGCTTGAGGAAATGGGCACTAATGGGATCTCTTGGTCTGCATCATGAGGTGTTGACTCCAGTGTACCACACCTGAAATGTTTCTACACTATTGAACATAGCATGAGAAACAAACAAGTGGAGCTTCATGCTTTGTTCCAGTCCAAGAGACCTGACATTACTGAGATAACCAAAACCTGATGGGATAAGGGCTATGTCTGGAGTGCCCTGTTGGATGGTTACAGACTCTTCAGGCGGGACAGGCAGGGCAGAGGAGGCTGGGGCTTGTCATTGTACGTAATAGAAATGTTTGAATGTATGGAGCTCACAGTTGGCAATGGCACAGTTGAGAGTCTCTGTGAAAATCAAGGGGCAAACAAATAATGCAGATGTCATTGTAGGAGTCTGCTGTAGACCTACAACCAGGATGATGATGCTGATGAATTTATTCTTTCTGGAACTAAGGGACACTTCCAGGTCAGCTGCCCTTTTCCTTATGGAGGGCTTCAACTTGCCAGAAATTAACTGAGAGCATCGCACAGGTGGTACAACCTGCACCAGAGAATGCCTTAAACATCTGGATGACAGCTTTATAGAACAGGTCCTAAAGGAGCCAGCTTGGAAACATGCCCTTCTTGATCTGCTGCTCAACAGAGTGGATCTCATGAGCAAAGTGGAGATTGGTGGCTGTCTCAGCCACAGCAATCATGAAGCCTGACAGAGTTCAAGAAGCATTTGGACAGTGCTGTCAAGCACATGGTATAACTCCTGGGGAGGGTCCTGTGCAGGGTTAAAGGTTAGACTCGATAATCCTTATGGGTCCCTTACAACTTGCATATTCCAGAATCCTGTGATTCTGTAATTAGCCAATTATTATTTGAACCTTTAAAAAAAATGTTTCTATGCATTAAATGTGCAGTTATTAACAGTTTTGGAAAAGACAAAGTTTTAAAGCTATAACTGGTTGGAATTGTGCAACATCAGCTTTGCACTTAACAAAATGTCAGATTTCAGGTGATGCATATAAAGACTCATAAGTTATCTCTTCCAGTAAGTTAAAGGTCCTGTTGCTTGATAGAGAAAAAATGATCCAGTATAATTCATATCCATAAGGTTATATTCTCTTCCAGGATAAAAAACAGGTATCTTTGTTCATGCTGCCTATGCTTTGGCCCATTACTCTCCTGAGTCACACTCAGGCACTGTCCAGGAGGTTTAGGTTTGATGTGGGATAAAATATGTAAGTGGGAACCCTAAAAATTAAACCATAGGAGCAGTTGTTCAGTAGTCTGTGAGTTAGTACAGCACCTCACACAGCTTTATTCATTAATTTAGGAAATATTCTGAGATGGAAGGGACCCACAAGAATATTGAGTCTAACTCTTAAGAGAATGGCTTACATTGGGATGGGACCCACAGCCTTGGCTTTATTAACATCATGTTCTAATCAACAGAATTAATTACTATATGTCAGGTCTAAAGCCTCTTTTTGTAAAGGAAGAAATAAGTGATGAAATATGTTTGGCACAGTTCTTGTTATATACAAGATATATAAAATGTTACAAAATTCAGTTCTTCTGAGTATTAACATAAAGGAAGCCAAAATCATCCTCTCAGATTGCAACCCAAATGTATTTCCCCCCAAGAACATTGTGCATTTTTAATCTTTTCTTCTCTTACTGCTATTAGCATTGCTCCCACATGCAGACATATCCATATCCATAATTTTTATTGTATTCTAGTGAAACCAGTTTTTATTCCATTTACTTAGTTTTTGACCACCTTCACACTCCTCACCTTTTATGTGATGGCAGCCATTGTTTCAGCTACCCATTTATGCAAAAAAAGCCTTATCACTTCTTAAATATATCCCCAGTATAGGACAGATTACATATTTTCCAGTTTCAAAAGAGCATTGTGACTTCTTATGGCTCAGAGATATTCCTGCTGCTAGAAACCAAATTCTTTGTCATAATACATAGTTGAATGTAGACATCTCCTATGGTTGATGTCTTTGAAAATTGCATTTCCTACTGAGACAAGTCACTCTTTTTACTACAAATGTCTTTTATGTGATGAAGTTTGCTTAAAAGCATCCAAGTATTTCCCAGAAGCAAGTGTTTAAAAGCAGAATGCAATAAAAAAAAGGAGAATTTCAGCTGGCAAATTTCACTGCTGGATAAAAAAGTCAAAGCTCTGGGACCACACATTCTAGAATATTAAAAAGGCTTAATCAAGGCAAACCAGCTATAAATCAAAGTTGTAACTCCACAGAAACATAGAGAGGCAGAAAAACAAATGAAAGTACTATACAAATCATAAACAAAACACTGTCCTTTGTTTAAAATCATAGTTCAGAGTGGGTGAATAAAACAAGATTATACAGGACCATGCACTAAAGCATTTTTCTAAATCTGTAAGTTTTGTCTTTAATAAAAGAGGAAAATCAAAGTGTCATAATTGCTTCCAGGATGGTCTAAAATTTTATCAACCAGTTAATCTACTTTAGATAATTCCTATTGCAACCGCTGTATCATGAACAAAGGATTATCACTAAGAAGAATTCCTTAACATCTCACAAAATGCAAACAGTCCTTTTGAGAGGAAGCATTAATACAGTCACTATGATGAAGCCCAGTGATCAAATGTCCAGGAGGGAAGGCCATTATAATCTAACAAGCCTTGATCCATAATATTCCAGAGAGCAACTTGGGAAAAGTGTTTGCAGGATGTTTGACCATATAATAGGCTGTATAATTTGACTGTATAAAGAAAATTTAGGTTGTGTGGAAAGATTATATGGTAACTTGTAGCTGCCACAAGAACACATTTGTCTCCTTTTGGATCCTACCTTATGTCAGAAGTTGCATAATTTACAAACTGAGTCTGTTGTAACACTTGTGTCAGAACTTTGTGACCCAGCCCAAAACCTCCAACTAAAATTCAGGAACATAATGTGTCCACTCTTCTAAGAAAGAAGTTTAGAACTCTTTCCAAGGTCAAAATTTACATTTTTAGTCAAGCCTCTAAGTTTATGAAAAGTCTTAATGAATGTCTGAATGAAAGAATTGATGATAGATTTTTTTGCATGACTCCAGGTTTGAACCTTAGAGATTATATGTCACTTCTTCTGAATTTAAGTAAACTGCACATTTATCTCAAAAATGGAAGAGGATAGTTTCATTTGGAAGAGACCACAATGATTTTCTAGTCCTTCTTCCTGACCACCTCAGTACCAACCAAAAGTTAAAGCATGTTATTATGGAGCACTAATAGGCACTGATCACCTCTCTGAGATGCCCTTCCCAGTATTTGATGATCGTCTCCTTAAAGATTTCCTCATATCAATTCTGAACCTTCTCTGATGCAGCTTTGAACCATTCTCACACACCTGTCTCTGTATATCAGGGAAAAGTGGTCTTCCTCTCCCTCTCCGTTTTACCTCCTCAGGAAGCTGTAATGAATGACTAGGTCTTCCTTCAGCTTCCTTTTCTCTAAACTAGGCAAGCATTAAGTCCTCAGCTGCTCCTGACAGGATATGCCTACCAGCCCTTTCACCAGCTTGGTTGCCTTTCTTTAGACTTGTTCAAGGACCTTTACAATCTTTTAAAATACCATTCAAACAATATAAGTTATTAAAAGATGACACTCTTGTCTAAAGACTTCTAGACCAAAATGAAATTCCCCTGCACAGTAAATCCAGTACAAAAACATATGAGTATTCAGTTTTATTAATAATCACTGTATAAGCTGCAGAAGTTGGTAGATGCATTTGGAGTCTAAACATCTTTTTTAGACAAATATATGGAAACTGTTTCTTTCATAGGACATATCTCTTCATTAATATTCTGATTTGTCCAAAATACCGTTATAATTCTACCCACAGTTGTGGAATATGAAGCCTTAAGACTCCACAGTCAAGAGGTCTGAAATAAGACATGAGTAGATTTCCACTGTGTTGTTTCCCTGTACAAGTGTATTTCATTCCTATGAAGCCTTTCAATTAAAAATGTTGGCAGTATTGTCTGACATTTTCCTATGTGCAGTGTCAGATAATAAACCCAAAGGTTAGGTATTTATCCATAGAATAGTAATTGCAGTTTGGTTTAAGGGGTTGACTGCAATTTATCACCCACAATTATCTCATCTATACTCTGACTGGAAATTACTCTTAGGAGACTATGTAGCTGGTCTTGTAAAACAAGACTTTTCCAGCTATACTGTAACAAAATTGAGGTTTTCATTGATGTACGGTCATACATGGATGGCAGATTTATTTCTTTTATTATTGGAACTTAAAAGCGTAGAAATTATAAAATTAAGACATACTGGTTAGCAACAAAGAATTGCTACAAAATGTTGTTTGACAGGGTATTCTCTATGCCTTCAGCCTTTTCCAGATATGACTGGCAACACCTCTTCCCTAGAACAAGAACATTCCCATAATGAAGCTGCAGCAGCTGGTGGGACTTGGAGAGGTTTGTTATAATTTGTCATTTTCCTCCAAGAGGCATCCAGTTGCCTTATTTCCAAGCTCTTGCCCTCCCATTCTTCACTTGGGTAGACATAATGGAATAAATATTAAAAGGACATGAGTTTAAGAATAAAATAAAAATTGTGGTTTCGGTCTTTACAGTTTAAAAGCGCACCTTATAACATGCAAAACTGAAAAACCTGATCAATTTGTTTTAAAACAGTTTTACAGTAAATTTATTCAAACTTACTTTATGTAGATATTGTTATTTAACATTATTATACTTCAAAATAAACCCCAAGTTTTAAAATAGTAGTTGATTTCATCCAGCAATTACTAGTTACCGTTCTTCATTTGAACAAAATTGTTTAAATTGATGACATTTTCACTCACTAACGTTAGCAAATGAATGATAGCTATCAGAAAATGAGATTAAAGATTCAGAGAGATGTATTAACAATGCACTTTTGATGGAAAAGCATTGCTTGTTGTATCAATAATGAAATGTAATTTAAATTAGTGTTTAAAATTATTCAACACATAGGGATACAAAGAAAGGAATATAAAACCTACATTTTAATGTAAATGAAATAGGAACCTAACATCTATTAGGCTCACACCAATTTGTTAAGCTTATTTGATACCTCAACTAAATTTTTAAAAAATCATAACTGTCTTAAGGAGATTTTGTATATATTAGAAAAACCTTAAAGATGTTAATTAATCCTTTCTTTTATTGTCTGTTAACACACATGAAATTTGGAAATTTAATTCATCTTGTTAACTCCTTCCAATGATCCTCTACTGCTTAAATTGAATCTTTGAAGAGAAGTTGTACTTTTTAAACACACAAGTATACCTACTGGCTTTCTGTGATATTTTCAGTTATATTAGTTTCCTTTCAGAAACAAATGTACTCTTGTTTGAAATCCATCATATAATGATATAATAGTCTTTATAATGTATATATAGTTACTTCAAACTGATTTTTTCTTGTGAGATTTCCTTACTTTCACTTGTTTTTAATATGACACACATGAACAGTAAAATTTTACAGTTTTAAAGGAGATTCCACCTGATTGGTTATCTTATTACTTAACCTCCTCTTTAAAAATTAGTTCTAAATCCTTGACACAAATCAATTTTCTTAACATTTTAATTTTTCTGTTACATCATTTCCATGATGTGCATTCTTGCAGTTTTGTACTTGAATCCTGTCAGTAACTAAATCTCTTTAAACAGAACAGAAATTCCTCACTCTTACTACATTCAAATTCAGGAAATATGTATGAAATTATTCAAATAATGGGTTTCAGTTCTGAGTGGCTTAATTTTAAAAATAGTATATCCCATTTTTGAGGTTTATTTTCTTTACATTTTTTCCAAAGTATTTATATCAAGTAATGCTTTAGAAAATCCCTTTTTCAATTTGTTTTCTTCTCTTGGATTTACTATAAATGTACATATGCTTTGAAGAAGAAATCACTTTCTCTAAGACTAGATTCTGAATCCTATATTCCTTCATAAAGAAACCATGGAACCCAAGAGATGTATGTGTCTAAATTATGTTAATCTTTTCAAAGCAACTACAGAATGTAGGTTCTAATTTAATACTTGAGCTTGAGATTTTTTTTTTTCACAATAGTTTCTCCTTCCTTACCCCTTAGGAAACAGAAAGATATAAAATGCACGGTGTTACATTTGAGTTATAAAGACTGCTTGAATATTGGAAATGGTAATTTCTCCTAAAGTCTCTTTATGATTGTCTCCCAGAAGACATCTCTCAGCTCTGAGGGACGTAGTGCAGAGAATATCCAGAGGATATAGGTTACAAGGAAAACCCTACATCCAATTCTGAGCATAAACAAAATCTCAAGTCTCTTAGAAACATGCACTCATTTTTGACACAACATTGGAGTGATTTTTCTTACTGTCTGAAGAATTGGTCTCAATCCAATCTATTGATTTGCATATTGTCAGGATAATCGGGTGTGCCAAATTGAAATTACTTTTTAGAAATTTTGAGAGTTGAGATTTCAGTAATGGGCACCCTTGAACTTAGATATCTAACAATGATGTATCTTTTGTGGTGCATTTATAAATTTAATTTCTCCTCTTGGCAAGGCGAAGCTCATCACAAAAGCCATGCCTATCTTTTCACTCACTCTTTTGGGCAGGAGCAGAGTGGCAAAAAGGGATTTCACCATATCAAATCCCACAGTGCTTGACAGACACTCCATAGTGTGACTATCAATATATTTCTAGAAAAATAAATAATTTAAAAGGGAAAAGGATGTTTGAAACAATGTCAGATTGCAGAATGCCCCCCCCATGATTGATACGTGTCACACAAAATAGCAATTGAAACAATAAGGACAAGATAGCCATACCCTAAAACTGCAGAACAAAGAACACTTAAGCCTGTTCTGAGGGCATTCCTCAAAGGCTGATATTGGACCAGTGCTGTTTGACATCTTTGTTGGTGACATGGACAGTGGGATCCAGTGCACCCTCAGCAAATTTGCCACAGACATCAAGCTCTGGGATGCAGTCAGCACTCTGGAGGGAAGGGATGCCATCCAGAGGGGGCAGACAGGCTTGAGAGATGGGCCTGTGCAAATCTCACAGTGTTCAACAAGGCCAAGTGCAGCATCTTGCAGCTGAGCTGGGACAATCCAAAACATAAATGCAGACTGAACAGAGAAGAGATGGAGAGCAGCCCCTGAAGAGAAGGATATGCACCCATACAAAAAAGTAAAAATGTCCTCACCATTTTGAAGCATGTATCTGTCCTCTGTATCTTATACATATATATCACATAATGCATTAAACAACTAAGGCACTGTTATTGATAGTTTATAACTGAAGGAGAAAAGAGCAATTGAGAAAATGTAGAAGGATATTAAATATCATAAAACTTACTAGATTCTAAACCAAAAAAAAAAAAAAAAAAGAATGAAAACCGTGATCAAGTTGGAATAACACCTCAGTGGTAATGCTATATAATTGCTTTCTATCACTTCCATCAGCAGTGAAGCTCCAAAACATTGATCAAAGCTGATGACTGATAGATAATGCTCAGGCTGCAGCACATAGTTACAAGTTCTCACCCTTGTAATAATGGTAGTATGAGCCAGCATAAGGATGAATACTTTTTCTTAAATGTTTTTTCAATTCAGGCTGATAGGATTAAAATGTCTGGCAGGAATGAGCTGTATTCGAACATCAGTGTCAATAAATACATCACAGGCAGTTGCCTGAAATGCAGAAAAATGCTCTGAACATTCTATATTACTACACAGTGTAAAAGCATAACTCAATGTCAAACTCTTGCTCTGCAAACAAGTCATGTAAACCCTCAGCTGACAAATTTCAAACTGAAACTATTTTAAATTCAACATGCTAGCTGATGACATAATATGCTTATGACTGCCTACGGTGATTTAATATGATTTGACATCAGTAAATTTGTATGGTGCTATTGAGATAAAGTAGGTTAAGAATTCCAAAAAAATTTGTAAAGGTGAGGACCCATTGGAACCAAAACTGCCACAGCAATGTGTGTTACAAATAATGAATTATTCATATGGAAACAAATAAGAAAAATATGAGTTAACAGGTAGAGATGATGGGTTTTCATACTGCTCTATGTATTTGCATTTGAAAATATGAGTTTTTAGTTAAAATCATTAACATGCTAAAAATAGAATTTAAAGTAAAAAATGAGCTAAAATTTTTGGACAATGAGAATTAATTCTTTAATGGGTGATAAATTTTAATGTTTTAAATTATTTATTCACATAACTGATGAAAAACAAACCGGTTATAGCTGGTTATGGCTACTTAAACTTCACAATGATTCCTAATTCATTCATAGGCCAGATCAGTTTCATTTAAATGTGTGCAATTTTTTTTCCTTCAGATGCATTACAAACAGCTAATTATAATACAATATGCTATTAAGAGGTCCTCATTATAGTTCTGGGGAATGTTATTAATTTAATTTGTAAACATAATATGGATTTGTGACTTGCAGGAGTTTCAGACTCTGAGTCAGTAAAACATAGGGTACATGACAGAAACTATTTTCTAAATCATGTAGAATACAACATCTAGTATAATAACTGATTTTTTTTTTTTTTTTTGTAAAGTGGTACACTTTGGGGGGAAAAATTTAAATAATCCATCAAGATTGTCTTTTAATATAAACATGGTATTTACTTTCCAGAATTCAGAAAAAATGGGGGTTTTAGAAAAGTGAATTTAAAGTTGTTTAACTAGAACCTAACAATTAGAACAAAGAAAATAAGGCTCACTCACACTGAACCCTAGAGAAATAGTCAGAAAAAACTCCCTCTGCTTAGTATTTCCAGATATTCTATATATATATTACTAGTTCTATTTGCATGTAAAAATATTAATCATGAGGGAAAATTTGATGGATACTCCTTTTATAAGTAGTTCACAGGAATTTAATTACTTAAGTTTAAATATATTTAAATTTCTTTACAATGTGAGTTTCACACAATATTTTTTTGTAAAGTGTACCGAGTGAATTCTAGTGCTACCTTTTCTAAATTAAAGAACAGTCATTATATTCTCACTTTCTTCAATTAATAGTTTTCCTGAAAGGCGGAATTTATTTTAACTAGTCTGGATATAATAGGAATGCTTAATATAGTATTTTTTTTCTCAGTGCTAAAGGGATAAAATGATAAGTGCTTGATTCTGTAGCACTGGGTCGAAAGAGGAAACTCATCTTTGCACAGAGCTCTGAAAATTCAGTGAGTCTTTTACTCTCAGTTGACATCTGTGTTGGGTCAGATAAAAAACAACCCACTATAAAATGAGTTAGTTAAATTTATAGTGCATAGATATGTTTGCCTTAAAAAAAACAAATTCACATCATGTGCAGTGAAACAATAATTTTGGGACTACAAGTCTGATATTTTTCATTATTTAATTTATTCCCTTTTCCTTTCCCCCCCCCCTTTATTTCATTTAGGTTTTTTTTTAATCTCTCTCTTTCTATAATTTTTTCAGGGTCATGGGATGATTAAGCATCTACCTGCTGCTTTTTCTACCCCAAAGTTTGTGTTTGGTCAGTTCCTGAGTTTACANGGCTCTAGTTATCTGTAGCTGGAGCTGTGCCTGACACGCTGCCTCGGTGCCAGAGCTAGCCCAGGTGAGCAGAGAGACACTCTCTGAAGGCACCGCGACACATTTCTGCACAGGATTTTGGTGAAGTAATATGTCAGTCTTCTGTGACCCAGTTGCCCCATGCCTGAAAATGCAGACACTGAACATATTTTGGCCAAATCTAGCTCTTACAGGTATAAAACTGCCCAGTGATGTTGAATATACACAGCTGCTTTGTTCTCTGACCACTTTCACAATGTCTAAACTTGAAGACTTAAGAAAGCTGTCAAGAGCCTGGCCTCAGACTCGGGTTGAAATTTATATTCTCTTTTCTTTCTCCTCTTTTAGCCATGCAATAGCACAGAGTACAGCCAAGAACATAAGATACAAAAATCTGAAGTTTATTTCCAGGTTATTTTCTTAGAAACAAATACCTTTTTATGTGACAACAGTGATAAAATCCAGAAGTTTATCTGAAAATCATGTGTGATGTAAGGTAAATACACCCATGCACAGGATATATAAAGCTATAGAAAAAGAGATTCAATGTGCCAAAAAGTGTTTTGTTATATTCATGACACACATTTTTTTTTTAGATTTATTCCATTTGCCTATGCTCCTATACAAATAAAGCTAGTATTTCACTTGGGCCTCCAGGCTGAATCACATTGACAAAAAGCAGAAGGCTGCTGCCCTTCCTTTGCCATTCACAAATATCTGTCTCAAAGTATTACTGCCATACACAGTAGTTAGGTAGGGCAATTTTTTAAGTGCAATTGTAGCTGAAAATGCAACAAAGAGAGAGAGAGTTTGTTGTTGCTGCTTGTAAAGGGAGCTGACTTGAACTGCTGTCTGGAATGCTGTATCTACAGAATTATTTTGCTTTAATTGGTAGCTCATAGAGTCTTCACCAAAATTGCTTGAGTTTACAAGAGATGTAGTAGGAAGAGATTTCCTTCATGACCAAAGGAAAATGAGAAAGTATGTGAATCTGTTTTAAAGTTAATTATAGACATGGTACTTGTTCCCTGTGGTTGGATTTGTTGTTTTGAAGTGATTAATAGTTAGAAGTTTGCATCATCTCTGTCACTATACTGAGCTGGACACAATCCACTAGATTTTCTTAATCCTAGCCATTCTTCCTAGCAGACGTAAAATTCACCTACCAAAATAGAAATAAATACCCATAAAATCTGAAAATTTACAATGTCATCAATGTATTAAGACTTGATGTTTACATGTGAATTGCCCATCTTTCTGCAGAATGAATGGACTGGATTCAATATGTTGATAACCAAGTGATTTAATGGTAAGCTGATTTCTCAAAATACATGTATAAATAGACGGTAACAATACTTTTAGTTGCAAATTGATGGAATTGTTTGCTGTTTGGAAATCATGGTCATAGAACCACAGAACCTGCTCAGGTAGGGCCCCCTGGAGTGCGTTACTCCTACTTGTCCAGAGGACTTTCAATGTCTCCAGGAAAGGGGCTCCACAATCTCTCTGGGAAACATCTTCCAGTTCCTTGCTACTCTCATAGCAAAGAATTTCTTCCTAACCTCTAATCTAAACTTACTCTCTTTCAGTTGAAGCAATCCCTCCTTGTCCAATCTCTATATGCCATTGTCAAAAATCCCTCTCCATCTTTCTTGTAGACTTCCTTTAGGTACTGGAAGTCTGGTATATCATCTATTGCCTTTCAAAGTAAAGGTAATCAACCAAAGTAGATTTTTTAAAGTATCAACCTTTCAAAACTCAAGCATATCAACATCTTGAACAGGAAGAGTAATCTAGCTGACAGTTATAATTACAGAGAAAAGCAAATCAGTAGAACTAAGTCAGCGAGACACATGGTAGCAGCAGCAAGAAGTTCTGTTGCTGAGTGCTGGAGAGCATTTGGAGGAGTGTGGCCACAAGGTTGAGGGAAGTTACACTCCGTTTGTATTCTGCCCTGGTGAAACTGCATCAGAAGTACTGTTTCCAGTTGTGGGCTGTCCAGTTAAAGAAAGAAAAGGAATTACTGGACAGAGGGTACAGAGGAGCTTCTAGTACATCTGTAACTGGGCTCCAAGTCAGTCAACATTTTTAGCCAAAGCTTCTGTCACCTCCTCTCTAACACTGGCTTCCAAAACAACAAAGAATTCTAAATTTTTAAGCCTATGTTTTAGAAACTCAGTGGAAATAAATTATTTTAGAAATGTCTCTCCCTTTCTCTCTTCACAAAGTACATGCCTCAGGTCTCACTGTCAGACTAACATCTTCTGGTGAATTCCTAGACTGGAACATCATTCCCAAGCGCAAGGATATCTGTCTATGACTATGTCTGGGGTGAAAAGAAATTACCAGTATCAATGCCTTGCCTAACATATGTGTCAGTCGCAGAATTGAGAGCATATCTAGTCTCAATGCTCCTCAAGAATACCAATTTAAGGCAACTTTGGTGGAAAAAATTCTTAGTTTTTGAAGGAGAAAAAATTCCTACTTTTCGAAAGAGAAAAAATTCTTACTTTTTGAAGGAGAAAAAATTCTTACAGGATTGCCTGTTCAGATGATACAGTTATTGCTTTGGCATCCCATTTTTTTTTAAAACCAACTATATCAATCTGCATTTTTCTAAGGTGAATTTCTTTTATCTGTCCAGGTTTTTAATGTGACACACTGTTTTTACTTTTGCAATTGACTCCAGCCCTTGTGTCAGCTGGCACCCTAACGTGGGGGCTTTTAGAAGAGCCCTCACAGACCAGGTGGTCTGTTTGGACTTCTTTGGATGTCCATCACTTTGCAGCCTGTGGCACGTCAGCGCTTCAGTTCAAGCTGCCTGCTTTTTGGTCAGTGCAGCCTGCTGGAGAGGGAAAGGCAAACCGCCAGGCACCGAGGGGGTCTTTTTCAGGATCAGAGGCCTTCTTGCAGTCTTTTTGTTCCAGAGGCACTAGGATCCAGTAAGCGGGGCACGCGGCGCACAGCGCGGGGGCAGCTGTCCCAGCGGCGTGCCAGGTTCGGCACATGCAGGCAGGCTCGGTGCGAGCAGGAACCACCCCAATGGGTTGGCAGGGGCTGGTGTGGTTCGGAGGGTGGCAAGGTGGGACTTGCCAGCAGGTGCGTGGCATGGCAAGGTGGGAGAAGCCGCAGGGATGCAGGCACATTGAAGGGAAAGTGCCACGGCATCCCAGGTGGTCTCTGGGATTCTTTTTGTCCTTTGTTTCTCCTTTTCACTGCAGGTAAGAGCTGGACTGTTGCCGCAGGTGGGATAGGTGCTTGGATGTCCACGCGGCAAAGGGAGATCTATTTCCAAGATGGGGATGCCCTGGTGGGTGGGGAAATGGAGTTTTCATGGGGTTTGTTAGACCAGTTTCTCAGGTGGTTTCTTCTCCATTTCCCACAAATGATTCCAAAAGATGTTAGAACTGTTATATTTTGGGATGTGGGAACCGTTTTAACAAATTTGACCCAGAAGGGAAATTCTTTCTTTACTAATGCCCAACATAACATTAATAAAAGAACAAAAATGTAGAAAAAAAAATCTGTTATTCAATAAGATCCCAATTGTAATGATAATGTTAGTACATAGAAAAAAAGCCAAAGATTTATAACAGCTCTGCTTTTACCACAGGCAGCAGCAGGAGCGACCTTAAAACAATTAGCTCAAATGAGCCGTTAGTTAAGTAAGCACACCTGTGCTACCTCTCTTGCACTGAGTGATTTATTAACTGATGTTAACAGTGTGAAACAAACAACTCTTCGAAACAGAACCACAATTAACTATCTGTTATTAGTGCATAAACATAGATGTGAAAAATTTAAAAGAATGTGTTGCATAAATTCATCAAATCATTCAAAATCTATTCATGAGAGCATAAGGCAATTAAAAGATAAAATAAACAAATTTAGAAAAAACCCTGGATCTTAAATAAATAGTGTGTTCAATTTATTTAACCTTTCACCAGTATAAAAAAAAATTTTAAAAAATCATATATGAATTAATTAGTATTATAGTTCTTTTGATACTTGTGCCATGTCTACTTCAGTACATTCAACAATCCATAAACAAAGCTATAAAAGAGATATTTTTAGTTCAAACAGGAGGGGGAGATGTTGGAGTCCAGGGCACATGGAAAACCCCTCAAACTGCCCTGGGGGGTCCAAGACCCTGGCTGGGACCCCAGGAAAGGACTGCCTTTGACCTTAGTCCATAGGAAAAACTTCTGACACTCATAGATGAATTAAAAACAACAAAAATTTGAAATCAATAGTAGTTTAGTTTGTCACAGGGTGAAAATTTGTAGTTTTGGGTTTTTAGTATGGAAGTATATTAGACCAAGATTGAGAATTTTGGGTGGTGTCTCATGTTCTTCTTCTGCTCCATCTTCTGCTGTGACGGTGACACAGAGACATTGGTAGAATGGATTTGATGTAGAAATTGCATGTCTAGAATAGGTAGTAGTTATTGGTACAAAACTGTAAATATAGTACACTTTAAGAGTTAATTAGGTTAGAAACCTTTAAAAACTACCTTAGATGCACTGTCTGTGTTCCTGTAGCTGCATTTCTTGCGCGTGCTATGTCTGCTGTAAGACCTTGAGATAAGAGATAGAATAAACACCTTTAAAAACCGAAGCTACAGGTTCCATCTCATCTTTTAAACCCTAGTACAGAATTTTGAAAAGAAAAAACTCCTAATTAAGAGATTAACAAAATAAAAGTTCTGTCAAGATTCCAAATTTACCATGTGGGGGAGAGATGTCATGTCACAATGGGGGGTTAAACTAGAGATCCTGAAAAACCCTAGGGATTTTTAATTGTGGCCACTGAAGAGCACCCCTTCCAGAAATTGAATTGGTTGACTGACACCCCAGTTTGGACTGATCAGTGGCTGCTAAGCAAACAGAAATTGAAGGCACTCAGTGAACTCATGGAGGAACAATTAGTTAAAGGTCTCATCATGGAAACGAATAGTCCGTGGAATTCTCTGGTGTTTGTTATCAAAAAGACGGGAAAGGACAAGTGGCGGCTCCTCCACGACCTTTGCAAGATTAATGACGTCTTTGAGGACATGGGGTCTCTGCAACCAGGTACATCAATCCCCTTCAATGGTTCCCCAAAATTGGAATTTGGCTGTTATTGATATAAAAGATTGTTTCTTCCATATTTCCCTAGACCCAACCAATGTCCCACGGTTTGCATTCTCTGTACCTTTCATCAACAGGGAAGTGCCCATGAAGCGTTACCGCTGGAGAGTTCTACCACAAGGATTAGATAACTTGCCAAGTATTTGCCAGGGCCACATGCCCAAAATACTGTTCTTGGTGTGTGCCAAGGCGGGGGAGGCCATCATCCTTCTTTATATGGATGATGTACTTGTATGTGCCCCTGATGACAATGTACTTATTCAGATACTGGATGAGACTATCACAGCTTTGGCCGCTACAGGATTTGAGTTGCAGCCGGAAAAAGTGCAGAGGCTGCCCCCTTGGAAATAACTAGGTCTTGACATAACCAACCAAGCCATAACACCTCAGAAATTGGTAATCAATGATAGACCTGAGACTTTGAGGGATCACCATCAGCTATGTCAGGCCCTGTCTGGGGCTCATCATGGAGGACCTAGCCCCCTCCTTCAATTTGTCAAAGGGGGGAGAGGAGCTATAGTCTCCAAAGACTTTTACTCAGGAGGCTCGGCAGGCTTTGGAGAGGGTTCAATTGGCAATGTCCAGCCAGCAGGCCCATCATTGCCAGCCAGAACTTCCATTCACCTTTATAATCCTGGGAAAATTGCCACACCTGCATGGGCTCATTTTTCAGTGGGACAAGGATCAGAAGGACCCCCTCTTAATCATAGAGTGGGTATTTCTCAGTCATCAGTTGTCCAAGAGTATCACCAAGGCACAGGAGCTGATGGCCCAGCTGATAAGAAAAGCTAGGGTCAGGATGTGACTGCTGGCAGGGTGTGAATTTACATGCATTCATGTGCCAATTAAATTGTTGACTGGAAAGTTGACCCAAGAGGCTTTGGAGCAGTTGCTCCATGAGAACAAGATGTTGCAGTTTGCTCTGGATAGTTATCCAGGAAAAATTTTGATCCACTGTCCTGGCCACAAATTGTTCGATTCTGAATTCAATTTGATTCCAAAAGAGAAACAGAGCCGCCAACCTCTCAAGGCTTTGACAGTTTTTACTGATGCATCTGGAGGGTCACACAAGTCAGTGATGACTTGGAAGGACCCTCAAACTCAACAGTGGCAGGCTGATATTGAGATAGCTGAGGGCTCCCCTCAAACAGCTGTGTTGGTCACAGTTGTCAGGGCCTTTGAGAAGTTTTCAGAACCCATAAATTCTATTAATGGTTTGGCTTATGTAGCTGGAGTAGTGTCCAGAGTGGAGAGTGCAGTTCTTAAAGAACTATCAAACCTGGCCATCTTCAGCTTGCTCTCAAAGCTGATACACCTAGCCTCCCACTGAGAACAACCCTACTACGTTATGCAGGTAAGGGCGCACCGTGACCTTCCCAGTTTCATCGTGGAGGGTAACGGCAGAGCGGATGCCCTAGCTGCCCCTGTGCAGCTGGTTGGCCTACCTAACATCATCCAGCAGGCCAAGCTAAGCCATGAACTGTTCCATCAGAATGTCCTGGGTTTGGTCCGCCAGCTCCACGTAAGGCTGGGCCAGGCCAAGTCAATCATAGATACATGCCCAAACTGTCAAAAATTTTCTTTACCCTCATTGGGATTGGGGGTCAATCCCAGAGGGCTTGGCAGTTGTGAGGTGTGGCAGACAGATTTTACACACGTTCTTGAGTTTCGGAGGTTTGAATATGTTCATGTGTTGGTTGCTACCTTCTTTGGCACTGTTCATGCCTCGGCCCACACAGGGGAGAAGACCACTGCTGCACAGAAACACCTTGTGCAGGCCTTCTCCATGTTGGGGATCCCCAAAGAGATAAAAAACTGATAATGGTCCAACTTATGCCTCCAGGGAGTTTGATAATTTCCTGCAGGAGTGGGGGGTAGAACAACTTAAGGGAATCCCATACTCCTACACTGGCCAGGCAGTGGTAGAAAGAACTCACCAAGCATTAAAAAAGACCTTGGAACAACAGAGAGGGGATGTCAGGATCAGAAGTCCACACCAATGGCTTTGTAAGGCTCTGTTTACTATGAACTTTCTTAAATGTTCAATTGAAAACCTTAACTCGCCTGTTGTCAGGTACTTCAACCAAAGTCATTGGTTGAAGTTTGAAGAAAACCCGCCAGTCCTGGTGGAGGACCCTGAGACTTGTAAGGTCCAGGGGCCTTTTGATTTGGTCACTTGGGAGCGAGGATACGCTTGTGTATCCACCCCCACAGGTTTGACATGGGTTCCACAAAAATGGAGCAAACCCTGTATTCCACCAAGGAAAAAGAAGATTCTGAATGCAGCCCCACTGACATTTTCCTGGCCCAATGATGTTACAGTTGCCTCCTCCAGTTGATGACGCAACGGAAGTGGGAGACCCACATCCCATGTTATCCCTTACTCTGAGTCTCAAACAGATTGTTTTGATAAGTTTTAATTGTTATTTTTTTACTTACCTGTGTATGTTATTTTTAGATTTATTTTAAGGGCATCCTCCTGACCCCCAAGATGAGGCCAGAACTGTGGTGTCTGCTTCTGCTAGCCCAGTCAGTAGTGCAGGGATATGAGTGTGAGGACTTTGAAGGAATGCGCTGCTTCAGTATATCCAGCGGAAGCCAGAGCATCCTCAATTCCGTTCAAGAGATGAAGAATATGAT
Organism: Donacobius atricapilla; assembly: GCA_013397315.1. Lineage (NCBI taxonomy): Eukaryota > Metazoa > Chordata > Aves > Passeriformes > Mimidae > Donacobius > Donacobius atricapilla. Next base: position 70,584 of record WBMY01003219.1, on the reverse strand, counting down.
ATAGCAGATTAAGCAGGAAGCAGTAGACTGGCTGGAGAACCTCTTTAAGGACTGGGGGTTGCCAGGGCAGATGTCATCAGTTGTAAAAGATGTTTTGTTACTTGTTCTTATTATTATTTTGGTTCTCCTAGCCTTTACGGCTCTGAAGAGAGTCCTTACTAGAAGGGTTAAAAGACTGGCTGCTCACAAAATCGCCATGTCTGCTGTCGAAGGATGGTAGGAGGGGTTGCGGACAGGAGTTTAAGGAGTTAGTCTCCTCCCTCCTTTCATTCAAAACTAAACAGAAAAGGGGGACATGTGGTGGTGCGTTTGTTAAGTTATTGTTATTATTAAGTTATTCCTCTGATGGTTTGTTCCTGTTACACCCCTGAAATGTTTGGTTTTACCCTAAGTTTTCCCCCACCTTGTCCAGCTGTCATTCACCTCCAGATACACCTGCTACCTCATCTACATAATGTCAATCTCCCCAAATCCCTACCCCTTGTTCCAGAGAAATCCCTGTCAATCCTAAACTCCGCCTAGAAATTCCCCGTTTCCTCAACAGCCCTGTTGGTGCACGTGACCCTTTCCACTCCCCTTGCCTGTCACACTGGGGGTCCCTCCTCACCTCCCTCCCCCGTTGTGTCCCTGATTGGTTGGAAAATTGTACCTTCCCCCCTTTACTCCCCCATTTAAAAGATACTGTAAGCACGGGCTTTTTCAGTTTTTGCTGCTGCACTCCTTGGGGGAATAAACCTTTGAGAAGCACATGAAAAACCCTCTACCTGTCCTTTACCACAGCCGAGGCACATCCCAACTGAGAGCTGTTGAGAACAGCCGTGCAATGGCGAGATCAGCAGCGCTGCTTCACCGCTGCCCAAGCACGAGAAACGGTGTTCACGGCAGCGGCCACTCCAAGTGCAAGTGCCGGGGTGTGAGCTAGCCAGGAGTCTCCAGCCCTTGCTTCACTATAGGGAAACGGGGCTGGTCACTGGGGTCCCACACCCCCTTTCCCAAACAGGGAAAGGAGAAACCATGAGAATTCAGACATCAGGGAGTACCAGACTGAGGTAAAGTTACAGTGTCACAAGGCACCATGGGGAAGTCTTCTCTTCTCAGTCTACACGGGAAGTCTCTATGATACCCAAGGCAAGACCCTGGGTATTACTCCAAGGGACTCCAGAGACTGCACAGTGTCTTAATGAAATTTCTTTAGTTTTTAATTTAGTGTTTTTTACAGACTTTCTTTATTTAGTATATGTGCAATACCCTTCACTAAGAATATTTTTAAGACTGTTATTACTTCTGTCTGGAGGAAGGTTATCTACCCACTAAACAGAGTGCAGTCTTAGTTACCTTGTGACCAACCCCGTGTAGAGTCAGGTGGACTCTCTAGTAGTAGAGTGCATTAACAATACGTACATTTCAATTTTTATATTTCCTATTATTTTCACACAATATGTAAGTTAAATTTCAACCATCTGTGTTCAACCAAGTTTCTTATCTGTATTTATAATTGAAAAGAATTTTTTTTTTTTGCACTTGTGTGCAGTACACGGGTTTCAAAGATAGGTATGAAAAAAGATCACATGTAGACATGAATCACTGTTGATAATAAATTTTATCTCTTTGGTTAAAATGATACTGCTGTTCTGTAAATGGATTGTGAAGTTGGGTTTGTTGGCTTTTTTTTACTTTCCAGAAATGTTTTGGTAATACCAAAGGCACTTCTGCTTTCCTAGAAGTTTTATTACCAACCAAAAAGAATTGGGTCTTCTTAACATTTCTGAGAAATATTGTTAATTTATCTTGTCAAGCTTGATTAGAATGCAGACATTTTGGAAACTAGGAGCATGATGATGATGAAACAATATTTTTCAAAATGAACACTGTAAGTGCTGTGCATATCTAAGAGGTTATGTTAATGTTACAAACAACGATGACTCATCTAAGAACTGGTGACTCAAGTTTTTAAGAGAGAATGAATGTTTCACTCATTTAGATTTTTGTGTTTGATTTGGCTCTTCAGATATGACTAAAACAAGAAATTTCTCCTTTCCCACTCCATTGCACTAGCCATTCTCATCACATGAACTGTTATAGTTAGGTTAAAAAATTTAAAGTAAATTGATGATCCATAGTTCATCTGAAATGATTTAGATAACATAATTGTTGAAATGGCACAGTTCTACTTTTTTGCTTCTTTCTGTGACGCTTCATTAGTAAATTTAATTGTCTAGATAGAAAGGAGAAAGAACTTTTATTTAAGTGGTGACATTTCCTACTGTATCACTATACACTTTTACTTTCCCAAATATACCCAATTTCCCTCTCCTTAATTATAACAGAAGTGTTTAATAAATGCCTAAAAGATCACTTCTAGCTATTAATATCAACACTTGATAATGCTAAACACCTGCACTTCTATTTTGATAACTTTGATAAAAGTTGCCATGTCACAGTTTAATACTTTTAATAAAAGCATTTGTTAGCTGATACCTTTTTTTTATTTTCTCACAGTTATTTTCTCACTAATATCTTGTACTCTGAGAGATTCTCTCCCACACCTCCAAACTGCAAAACAAATAGGCTGAATTTTTGTAACAGCCTCAATAGTGTCAAAACACATCAAATCAGAAAAAGGGAAGCATAAACAATATAAAAAATAACTATTATTTTTTAAAAAGTGAGATTCAGGGAACTGGAGTCTCACCTCTGCGCCTGGGAAGGTCATGGAGCAGGTCCTCCTGGAAATTATGCTAAGGCACATGGAAAATCTGGAAGTAATTGTTGATAGCTGGAATAGCTTTATTCAGGGCAAATCTTGCCTGACAAATTTGGACCCTCCTATGATGGGATTACAGTGTTGGTGGATAAGGGAAGAGTAAACTGATGTCATCTCCCTGGACTTGTGCAGAGCATTTGACACTGTCCTGCGTGACCTCCTTGTCTCTAAATTGGACATGGTGGTGAATGGTGCTGTATCCTCCTGGTGGCCTGTCACCAGTGGTGTCCCTCAGGGATCTGTGCTGTTCAATATTTTTATTGATGACATGGATGAGGGTATTGAGTCTTTCATTAGTAAATTTGCAGACAACACTAAGCCGAGAGCATGTGTTTATTTGTTGTAAGGGAGGAGGGCTCTGCAGAGACCTGGAACAGTAGGATGGATGAGCAGAGTCCAATAAGATGACCTTTAATAAGTCCAAGTGCTGAGTCCTGCATTTTGACCACAATAACCCCCTGCAATATTATAGGCTGGGGAGAGTGTGGCTGGACAGTGCCCAGGCAGAAAGGGACCTGGGGGTACTGCTGACAGCAGCTGAACATGAGCCAGCAGTGCGCCCTGGTGGCCAAGAAGGTCAACGGGATTCTGGCCTGGATCAGGAATGGTGTGGCCAGCAGGAGCAGGGAGATCATTCTTTCCCTGTACTCAGCACTGGTGAGGCCACACCTTGAGTGCTGTGTCCAGCTCTGGCCCCTCAGGTCAGGAAGGACACTGATTGCTGTGTCCAGTTCTGGCCCCTCAGTGTAGGAAGGACACCAAATGCTGTGTCCAGCTCTGGCCCCTCAGTGTAGGAAGGATGCTGAGACACTTGAATGCATCCAGAGGAGGCAACGAGGCTAGTGAGGGGCTTGGAACACAAGCCCTGTGAGGAATGACTGAGGCAGCTGGGGTTGTCTAGTCTGGAGAAAAGGAGACTCGGAGGCGACCTCATCACTCTCTACAACTTCCTGGAAGGCGGTTGTTGTCAGGTGGGGGTTGGTATCTTTCTCCAGGCAGAAACTGATAGAATGAGAGGACACATTCTAACGTTGCGCCAAGGGAAATACAGGTTGGATATTAGGAAAAAGTTTTTTTACAGAAAGAGTGGTAAAGTACTGGAATGGTCTGCCTAGGGAGGTGGTGGAGTCATCATCTGTGGATGTGTTTAAAAAAAGATTGGATGTGGCATTCCGTGCCACAGTGTAGTTGAGGTGTGTATTGGTTTGGCATGAATGGTAAAAACCAATCAGTGATCTTCTTTAAAACTGGCAGCCAGAATAGCCAGTCAGATACAAGTGTACACCTCTGGGACACACGGCTTTAAATACAGGTGGGTTTTGGGAGGCTGCCCTCTTTTGCCCTGGGCCTGCCATGAAGTAAAACCATTTGGGCAGCTAGCTCCTTTCCCAAGGGAAAGCTGTTAACAGTTTCTTTTTCACAACATCTCCCTGTGTTTCTCAAAACAGGTTAAGTAAACAGTGTTCCCTTTCCCATAACAACTGTCCCCAGGCACTGCTTCCTATTACGTAACCAATGGAGAGAAATGCCAGTCCCATGGACCAGTAATATACCTTTTTAGTGCAGCATGTTATAAAAGAAACTGTTGGAATTGTAAATAAAGCCTTCTTTCTCTCCTGACAACTATATGGAATCAATCTATCTTCGTGTCCTATTGTGAGACCGCGGCAGACATCACATGGCCATCCACAGGCCCAGGAGGGAAATGTTAACCCTTTCCCAACACCGACTGAGACTTTTTAAACTCTAACCCTTCTCAAAGTGAGACGAAAGGCCAAATTGGAGATATGTAAATGGACAATATGAAGATATCAAAGTCAATAAAGGAAGAGTGACTTCTTAAGTGGAAGAGATGACAAGTTGCCTTAGTTCTAGGCTGTAAATCTCCTTTGATTTATGGTAATGGACTCTAATATTCCTTTAAATAGTGGACTATGAATGGGGAGATGATTTTATGGATTCAAGCAACGGTGCCTGTGATTTTACTGAGTGGATATTGAATTAGAAACTGTAATCTAGTGATCTTATGAGATGTTTGAAGCCTCATCACCAGTGAAGAATGAGAAATCCTTTGTTGTGGAGCTGTGTATCTTTGAAAGGTAAAACCCTAGTGTGGATCCACAGCCCCTATGTAGTCATGGGAAAGGCAACATGTTTGTGAGGCCGATGATTGCAGATTCCCAGGTGGGCTGCTTTTGTGGGAGCCGGAAGCCACAGACTGTGTCTCCTGTGGAAAGTTACCAGAACAAAATCAGGAGGGCTTCTCTCTCTCAAGGACTGAATGAAAGACTATTTTATAAGTGGTACTGACTTAGAGTTCTGATTTTCTGTCTCTTTACATTGTTTTGTGGAAAAGTAAACTGTTGGTAGGGGAAAGGGGAGTGCTTTTAAAAAGGTTTCATATGTTCTTTTTGTTCTCCTTCTGGTGTGTGTTAATAAATCTAACTGTTTCTATCTTTAAATTGAGCCTGTTTTGCCTTTCTTCTAATCCTATTCCATAGTAGAAAAATAGACCACTACATTAAATTTAACAAACAAAATTCAGCAAATGTGAAACCACTGCAAGGTGTTAGGGCATGGGTTGGACTCAATGATCTTGGAGGTCTCTTCCAACTTAATGATTCTGTGATAAACAGATGGACCACTTGATGGATAAGAAATGGGATGAAGGGTTGCACTCACAGAGTTGTGGTCAATGGCGTGATGTCCAAGTGCAGAGTAGTCTTCAGTGGTATTCATCAAGAATCAGTATTGGGACTGGTGATGAACATCTTTTAACATCTATGACTCAATAATATTTGTATTGGTATATAGACTACAGTATAATATATTCTAAATGATATTACTGAAGTAAACCGTCTTCATCTTATCGATACAAGGTTTTTTGACCAAAAACCCCCAAAATCTTACCAACAGAAGAGTTTTGTCAAGAAAATAATGTAATATATAATAGTATTTTTTTCAGAAAATATTGAAATTACACATTTTTGTTCCAATTTGTGACACACAGAAGGTAAAATTCCACCTAGTTCCAAAAAGATTTTGGCATAATATTTATGTTTATTAAAATGCCTTCTTGAATAATATTTTAATTAGCTCTTTGACATATTTGATCTGTTCTAATGAGTTGCTTAACAGAAAACTCATATATCATTTCTTCAGTTAACATTCTCTTTTACCTACTGATGCTTTGAAAAGGCTGACCTGGAAGAGACACTAGATAGAGCTAAGAGAATAAAGCGGGTATTTTTTGAAAAGCCTTTAAGGATAAACCTTGGGCAGTACAGGAGCCTGACCAGGGCTACACACAAAATGGACCCAAAATGGTCACAAAATGGATGACCAGTCATGAGGTCTCACACTTTTATAAGTTTTGGTCCATGTGCATACTGGGGTTAAATTGTCCAATTGCAGCTTCAGATTAGGAAGTCCCATCCTTGTTTTCTCTCTTCAGTCCACCATTGTTTGTGCTTTTGGTCCTGAAAACTTGTAACCATTGTCCTTGGTCTCAAGCTGGAAAAGGATTGTTTTGTCTACCTACTTTGTGAAGAGATCTTACTAGCACTCAATACGGCTCAGTAAGAACTACACACTTAGGCAGCGCAGAATCTGCAAAACATGAAAGCTGAAACTTAAGGCATCACTACCTTTTTAATTTCAGTGGCTATGGAGAGAAGTTGCTATTTAAGCTTTACACAAACTCTTCTCTGCAGCTGTTTCTTTAGGAAAAAACGTTACACACTATCATCACTATCGCTGCAGTGTCTGAGCAATAGCTCAGTTTTTTCTTATAGTTGTGATTCCTCACAAGAAAAAGTGATAATATCCCACATAAGTAACATCCACAAAAGAAAAAAAAAACTATGTTCTTTTCCCTGGAGTTTCAGTTTACTTCTCAGGTTTTTTTTTTTTTCT
>WBMY01003219.1:1753-63896 GCA_013397315.1 Donacobius atricapilla | reverse complement strand
TTTTTTTTTCTTTTCCTGCTATGCTAATATTATTTCAGGACTAATTTCCAGCGATTTTCCAAAACTCACTTGCAACTCATGAAAGCTGATTTTTCAGTTTATAGCTGATTTTACAGGGTTCTGTGGTCTCTCAGTAGTAATTTAGAGAAATTAGTCTCTCTCTTATCTGGTTAATTGCTTTATCAACCTTGCAAATTTATGTAAAGGAAAAAAAAAGCTATAAAAAGAACATAAACCAAATAATGAAGAAAGAAACTAAACAAGTATTTTTTTACCCTCCAGCCAGTAGGTCTGTAAATGACAGATGATATTTTTGCCATTGTTGAAGGGGAACACTTTTCAGAAAAAGTAAGCAAGCATTGTTATTTATAGTTATTGCTGAACAATGGAATTTTGATCTGAAGTTTTATTGATAACTTCTATAAAAACAAATAATCAGATTTTTTAGTTTAAACTTGCACAATACAAAGCTTTGTGGGTTTTTTTACTGCCTTATACTCTGAATTGCTGTTTCACAGCAATGGGGCACAATTTCAATGTGATAGCAGGCATTTCCTCTTTAATAGGTCATCTAGTCAAAACAAAAATCACCGAGTAAGGAGCTAGACATGGAGGGCTTTTGGAATGTACTAGAACTATGGGAAATGCCATCTGAGTTTGCCTGCCAGAATCATGCAAAGCACACTTAGAGGTTCACTGTTCTTTATATTCAAATGTCCAGCACACAATTGTATAAATGCATCATGTGCTGGGTGGGCAGCTGATTCATGGGTTGGGCACAACGGGTTACACTGAATGGGATGACATCAGACTGGTGACCTGTCATCTGTGGAGTACCACAGAGCTCCACCTTAGGGTTTCAAGATGAGAATTTTCTGGATCCTGCAGAAAAAAACGGGGAAAGTAGCTGCCCAATCTGACCAGGACATAAACTACTAAGACAGGAAAGGCAGAAATGGCACAACTTGTGGTAGTATCAGGAGCTGAATATAAACCAAAGATGCCAAAAAAATGGTGGAAGAGATGCTGCTGGCTCACCAAGGGTTTGGTGTCTAAGGCCAAAATTAAACCAAGTTTGTAAAATCAATAAAACTGGAATAAATGGCAAAAAAGTTTAATGGAGGAGAATTGTTTGTCCATGAGGAGGAAATAGGGGGAGAAATCTTAACTATAAGGTGAAGTAAAGCCTGTGAGTGGCACTGTTTGGAGGTCCCTGGTGAGCAACCCTGATTTGACTAGCAAAGGTTGGAGCAGAGCAATAAACTTGTTCTGATGAGAACACAGGTGTCTGACTTGATTTTGCAGTCAGGAGACATGGAGTTTTCTACATAATATTGGTAAGGGAGCATCACACTTCACAATCATTTATTGAACTCAAGGAGAAACATTTGCACCAGCTGAAACACTCACCTTGATAGCTATTTACTAGAACAATCTCCCTCTTTGTTTTGTGATAAAGTTATCTTCTCTGAGTTATTCTCTAAGCTTCATGGGTAGATCACCCTTGCCCATCTCCACTGGGCCTTCTCCCGTTATAGAGGTCACATTGTGTTCCCAAGGATTTAGTCCATCACAGCCTGTGTCATCAAACACAGGGCTACTGTCAATTATCTCTGTATAGCACTGATGACATGATTTACATAAATTGGTTTTTTTTTCTGGTTCTTGACCCTTTTTTCACCACCCATATACCCTCATATAAAGAACCTGCCCTTATGCATTTTTTTCTCCTTCAATCCCAGCACCACGAAATCCATACTCAATTTAGTATTTTTGCTATCACCTCATGGGTGACTGGTGCACAGCATTACTGGCACAGTTATCCTGGCAGTGCTGGCCTTGGGCAAACACGATCCCAGAAGGACTCAGTGCTCCCTGAAAGGATCTGTGAGACTCAGGCCTTTCCTGTTTCTGTCTTGAAACAGAGCTTGAGCTGCATCTCTGCTTTGTGGCAGTGTCTTTAACACCTGGCTGCTTCTCAGACTGCTATTTGTCATGTCTGGCAATTTCTCTGGTACTTTATCACATCCTGCTCAGTTAACTTCAACCCAAGGTGAGGTCAGCAGTCCAGTCTAATGCTTGCAACCCTGACAAACACTTCAAGAGTTACAGTGGGATGACTCTGAATAGCAGCTAAGCACCCACACAGCCACTCACTCATTTTCCCCCACTTCTGGATTGAGGAGTCACTAGGAAGCCTAAAACCAAGAAAACTCACGGGTTGAGATAAAGACAGTTTGGTAAGCAAAAGAAAGAGAGACACATCCTCCCTAGCCACCCCAAAAAAACCAAAATCAAAAAACCAACCAAACTCACCAACAAAACAAAATCAAAACACACAAGTGATGCAAAGGCAATAACTATCTGCTATTAGTGCATTGATGTGCAGTCAGTCTCTGAGAAGCAACTACATTGAATGGTCCATTCTTTTTTTTCTTTTTTTTTAATTGCTGAGGATGACATCACTTGGCCTGGAGTATCCCTTTGGCTGTTTAGGATGAGTTGTCCCTCCTGTGTCCCTTCCCACACCTTGCCCACTTGTGGCCTATTCGCTTGGTACACAGGCAGACTGAGAAACAGAGAAAACCCTCACATTATAATGCTCCATAAAATAGATGTGTTAGCAACACAGTTTTAGCCACAAATCCAAAACACTGCACCATACAGGCTGCTATAAAGAAAATTAGCTCCATCCCAGACAGCATATTGTCTTTTAAAAAGTGTTATTTATACGCAGTGAATGCTACAGAGGCCATTGAGAGCACAGGATAAATTAAAAAATTAGCTTTTGTTTCATATTTAGGCCTTTCTAAAATTGCTTGTAGAAAAAGAAGACTTAGGAGAAAATTAAGCCTTTAGGAACTGAATGTGTTTCAACCTATGTACAATGAAGCTCAGCAACGTTTTGCAGGTTTTATAAAACTAACCTGTTCAAAGGCTGTTGTCTGGCTGTCAGCATAAATTATGATTTATGTGTTTTCCCCTACAACTATAGAAGTGGGAATGAAATACTCTGATTCATATCAGAGAATTTTAAAACAGCATTAATAATGTTTGTAATTCCTTATTTTAAAAGAATTCTATTTTAAATCTGATAGGTTTGCTTATATCAATGATAGTCTAGGAACAGCAAATGGACAAAAATAAAAGCTCTAAATGTTCTCTAATAACTGGTATTATGTTATTTTGTAGCACCTGAAAACTTTTGAGCTGACAACTCTTTGACATTACAGCTGCAAAGAAAAAGGAAACTGAATTCCTCTGAAGTCTGCTGCCACAGCTGCTTGTCTGTGGAACTTCTGCACAATATACCCTGCTGCACAGACCTATGTTTAGTATGGCTCAAAGGAGCATCTTTCAGAAAAAACATTTAGTTCTCCTGTTTGCATAAAAGACTTCTCAGAGCTTCTTTCTCTGTAGCTCACAGTATTCTTCAGTCACAGCTTAAAGCTTTTAATATATTACAGTAATGATGGTTCTCTGAATGCACACAACTGAATTAGGCATCTTACAGCACACACTTCACTGTATTAATCATAAAAAAAAAATATATTTCCAGGCAGCGCTGCTTTAGAAGAAGGCAATTTTGTCATGGTTTAATCACTTGTCACTAAAGCCTGGACTAAAAATTGACAGCGTTATTCCACTGAAACACTTCTAAGGCCTAGAGCACAGCCCTGTTCTTACACGTTCTTATACAGTCTGATGGTTTCATATGCTTTTTGTAAAAAGAGAAAATTGTACTTAAAAGTCATGCTTTCTAAAACTTACTATGTTAATTATTTGGATCTGCTCCTAAACAACAAAAAGTGGATTAACTCAGCTGATTGGAAAAACATAAATGGCAAAGCTTCCCCTATGGTCTAAATCTCTTGTATGTTCAGGTTCATATCTACTGTCTTAGTGATCAACATCAACCTCCTTCTTGCTGTGTCAGTCCTATGTTGTCAATATGTGTGTAGGAAAAAGAATTGTATTCTATTCTGGTCATATAAACAACAGAACACAACTAAATATTTACTGGTGTATTTGTTGTTGGTAGAACCATTGAACAAAATTAATCTTGACTTTGAGACTTCAGTTTACACTCATCACTCAGATCTTTGAAAGGTATTTGATAGTTCCATTGCTTTGCGCAGGCCAAATCTATTGCTGCTTGCATAGCCTTTCCATGTGATTTGTGCTTCAGTCCATTTTATCATACAATTATAGAATATCCTGAGCTGGAAGGGACCCACAAAGATCATTGAAGGTTATCTTCTGACCCTCCACAGTACCACATCAAGAATCACACCATGTGCCAGGGAACATTGTCCAAATGCTTCTTGAGCTCTGTGCTGGTGCTGTGACCACTTCCCTGGGGGGCTGTTCCAGCACCCAGCCACCCTCTGGGTGAAAACCCTTTTCAGAACATCTAATCTAAATCTCTCCTCACTCAGCTTCAGGGTGTTCCCTCTAGTCCAATTACTGGTCAACACAGAGAAAAGTGCCTGCCCCTCTTCTTCCCTTCATGAGGAAGTTGTAACTGCAATGAGTTTTCCACTCAGCCCCTCTTCTGCAGGCTGAACAAGCCAGGTGACCTCATCCAATCCTTGTATGACAAACCAGGACTAAGAAGAGGTGCAGGATCAACCTGCTGGAATGCTTTTCCTAATGCAGCTCAGGATACCATTGGCTTTCTTGGCTACAAGAGCACTGCTGGCTCTGCCAGGACCGTAAGGTCCTTTTTCACAGAGGTCACCAACAGGTCAATCCCCAGCCTGAACTGCTGCATGGAGCTATTGTCACCTGGTGCAAGACCCTGCAATTGCCTTTGTTGAGCTTCAAAATGTTATCCTCAGCCTCTCTCTTCAGGCTGTGGACATCCTCCTGCATGGCAGCACAGCACTCTGGGGAATTGGTCACTCCTCCCATTTTTATTACTTAGCCATGATTATAGACATGAACCCTTTTTTTTGTTTTTGTTTTTCCCAAAAGGAATTCAATAAACTATTCATAAGGAGTTTTCTTTACTAGTGATTACCTTAATTGAAATTCTCGTTCTCTCTTTCAGGTCTATCATTATTAAAAAAAAAAACCAAAAAAACCCCACAAAGTTTAAAATAAAGTTGAAATGTTATCTCCAGAAGTGACCAAGTCACATATCTACCATAGGAAAAAACAAACAAACAAACAAAAACTTAAAAGAACACCCAATCTCAAATTAAAAAAAAAAAAATAAGGAAGGGGATGACTCATTCATATTCCCCAAACAAGTGACTATAGATAAAAAATTTCTGAATTAGAGTAATTTCTGTAAATACAGAAGAACTATACTTATTGAATTATAGAAAATTCAATAAGTATAGAAGAATTAAGGTGGAGGGATGCTGTGCCATAGGCTTTATTCCCACATGTATAGAGAATTATTAATTCAGCATCTACAAACAAAATAATTCTGAATCTCAGACTATTATCCTTATTTATGTTGAGAGATTAAACTTCAAACTTTCTTCCCAGCCTCTTTGCTGCAAAAACTTACCTGAGCAGAGCAATGGCAGAGATAGAACTTGCTTAATCTCTGTATCTGTATGGAAACTGGACAAGAGGAACACTGAAACTACGATTTTTCCTCTCTCCTACTGTCCAAGTCCCATTTGGTATTCGATGTTGCTGAAACAGCATTTGGCATTGTTCAGAGCTGGTAACAAATTGCTAACCTGTGGGAGTAATGAGAGAATCGGGAGGAAATCATGCCTTTGTGAGAGAATAATATCTTTTCTTGATGCTTCCTGAGGCAATACAGCTATATGCTTCTTTTTAAATGGAACTGCAAAGAAAGAGACAAGCTACCTCTGAAGAAATAAAATACTAGTTTTGTTCAGGCTTTTGCATTCTTTTTTCTTAGAAGAAAATAACTTGTTAAAGCCTTTCTTAATATTTGAATATAACTGTGCAATGCACTGATGGGTGTGCTGTAAACTTCTGAATCAACTAGACTGGCATGGATGGTAGTAACATTGTCACTAACAGTACTATGGGACTAAACCCTTACGTTATGACAGCCTGCAAGGATAATGTTGATTATTAAGTAGACTAATCAGACTTTGCTTATGATTTGTGCGTGACCAGCATGAAATTTGAGTATGCCTCCCAGTTCATAGTTGTGCTCTTTTGGCATCACAGGGGATATAAAGATGTCCCTGAACATCTTTCAAGATCATATGATCTCACTGTATTCACCTGGATGGACTCAGCATAGTAGGAAGAGTCTAGTTTCCTTCTCTTTTCCCTAGGTAGAACAGAAAGAAATCTGTGGCCAAGCATATTTAAAGTCACCATGTATGGTTCAAAAAGTGCAATCATGACAAAATGTTTGAATCAGCTTTAATTCAACCTGAACAGTTCATGCAACTGTAACAGATATAATTTAAAGTACTGATTAATACAAAAGCCTAGAAGAGATATAATTTTAAGAAGATAAATACTATATATTCATGTAGGCAAAGGATTTCCCCCCTCCTTTAGTGTTCTTTTGACTTCAATTAATTCTAAGGACTCAAACCAAGTACCTTGCATTTGGACTTCTCCTACATTACAACAGCTGTTGAACTTTTCTTTCTAATGTATGACAGAGCAATTCCCTTAGTATGCAGTTACAGTAAATTGAGACATGCATTTAGCATTTTAAGACTCTGGCAAGTCTTTCTTTCTACACAGCAGCTCAGCAATTGAATATTAATATAATGCTTGGCAATTCAGAAACACATGGTGAATTTCCTTTGTCTGTAAATGTCTGTTTTGCAACTATTTAATATCCAGGCAAAGAGCTTGAATTCTATACCTGCACTTATCCTTAGAGTATGAATGACTTATTAGCAAGATGTAGTGGTATTTGATACCTTTACATCCATTTTTAAAGAATGTTGCAAGTTCTGCTATGAGATTTCCCACTATTTATAATCAGACTTATATTTCAAAATGGTAAAATGGCCTGTAGCTCATACATTTATATGATACTCCTATGGAAACCTAAAACATATTACAGAAAAATAAAATATTTTTAGTTCTTGCTTTGCATTGGGATTCCTGATGGTTATTCAGTATTTCTGTGTGCAGTTTCTGCATTTACCTCTCCTTGAATAAAAAAAAATCGTATCTTGTGATGAACTTATATGAACTTATATGAACTTCAGAGATGGATTTTACCAACAATTAAACAGGTCTTGAAAGCTGAGCCAGACTCACAAGTCTGTGTTTTTATATTCTTCTTTTTTGCCCATTCTTATCCCTTCATCTCTCTTGCCCATTCCTGTCCTTTCTTTTTTCCTCTTCCTTAAAATTCAAAATGAAATTAGGGGATGATATTTTCACTGGTCCAAATAGAGTACTCATATTGTTATTTGGAACTATGTTTTTTAAAAAAATTCTGCTCCTTTATTAAAATATTTTTTATTAGATTTCTATTTTAACTAAAGGCAATGGCTTTACAACTTTATGAATGTAGTGAATATAGTCCATGATCACCATCCCTTACAGGGTATCTTCATGTCAGTAGGGATCCTCCTAAAATTGCACATCTTCTTTCTTATTCCTATTCTCCTTGGCTTTTATTACATCATTTTGCTTTCTTACCTCATGTGTCTAACATGTATCTGAATCACACACTCAAATTTATTGAAAGAAAAAATAAGTAAGAGGAACATCATAGCAGTTCCTTTGCTGTTGATTACTTCTCTAGTATAAATCACCCTCCACTTTTCATTTCTAGTCCATGAAGGCGAAAGCCAGAAGTAATTAAATATTTTTCATGCTGTATTTGTATGCTCTGTTGTACAGTTGCTTTCCATTGGCAGATGCCCACGGGCATTTTGGTGATGACGTTTAGGAGGGGAGTACCACATCAAATTTGCTGTGCTAGATCTGCGTTAGAGTGAGCTTACCACAGACCATCATTAAGTGGCTAGTCAATCTGACAATGATACCTTTGGGTATAGATGTTGAAGAATAAAGACAAATTAAAATATTGCAAAGGTTTATGCAATATTTTAACACTGAACAAAGCTTGTTTGTGCTACTTCCAATTAACTTTAAAATACATACTTGGTGTTGGCAGAATTATTGGAGAAGTATAGTAAGAGACTTCATTATATTAATTATTTGTCATGCTCATTGCTATTTGTTTCCTTATGTAAACTCTATGCCATTGTATGACTTTTTGGCAATATTTGAATTTGCTTTTTGGTGCAAAATATTGCAGTGACGTGAAAAAGATTTACCTTTTAAGGCGGAAAATTTCTACCATATTATGTATCATGTTTTATATTTATTGTAAATATTCAAAATTTGAGTATATTTTTAAAAGCATTCATTTGCACACATTTCCTTTGACAAAGACCTTTGTTTTATATGTTGGAAAGGTATTAAAAACCTGCCTTTCATTTTAAAACTTTCTGATGAAAGCTCTTCGTTGAGAGATGTAGTCCATCTCTTTTCTGAAATGTGTATTACATTTTGATAAAATTTTTAATAAGGTTCTTCTGAAGCTTCCATTTAGATGAGTGACATTTAGAGTATAGAATAAGAAAAAGAGAAAAGGAAGTAAGATAGAACTGAATGTAGGCTTACTACTTTAGTTATATGACAAAAGAAATGCTTTGAATATGATTTTAGAATTCCAGAAAACTCCCTCATGGCAAAAATTGAACTGAAATCTACTTTCTATTTAACCTATTTCAGTTCAAAGTGAAATTCCAAAGGGTAAATTGTTCTTTCTCTCAGGTTACTGTGCAAAGACAAGCTATTTTTCTCTCAGAAATAACCGTGACATAAGCAACCTTCAAATAATTCAAAATGTAGCAGACAGAAGCTACCTGGTACCCTGTGAGTGAACCGGATAATTTATCATTTCTAATACTGACGTCCAACTCATGAAAAATACAGCCTAAGGAAACTCTACACATCTTCTTCTTTAAGTATCTAAAAAGTATTATAGGCAAAACAATGCTTGTGTGAGAATATACTGGAACAGTCTTATTCTAATGCCCATATTTAGCAAGATTTTTAACAATGGCATTGATGCAGAAAACTGCACCATCAAGTATTTGGTTGTGGAAACATAATTTCTAACATAATTTCTATTTTATTGAAGAGAAATTTATTCAGTAGCCTAAGTAGCTATTACATATGTAGGAAGGAAATACCTTATTGTAAATTTTCAGTTTGATCTAGTGAAAGAGCCCAAGGTTAAAATTGGAAAAATGAAAAATACAGACATATTTTTAACCCTGGTAATAGCTGACATCTGGAATGCTAAAGGGAGTGAAGAAGAATGAATGAGTCTGTATGGAATGGCCAACCCTCTGCGATACACAGTGCATCTATATCTCCCTTTAGTGTATGGGATCAGTGGGCTGAGATCAACAGTATGAGGTCCACAAGCTAAAGTGCTGGGTCCTGCATTTGGGTCCCAACAACCCCATGAGGAACTACAGGTCAGGGGAAGAGTAGCTGGAAAGCTGCTGAGCAGAAAAGGACCTGGGTATGCTGGTTGACAGCAGCTGAACATGAGCCAGCAGTAGATCCAGGTAGCCAAGAAAACCTGGCCCCTATTAGGAATAGTGTGGCCAGCAGGACTAGGGAAGTGATTGTCACCCCATACTTGTCACTGGTGAGGACGCACCTTGAGTACCATGTCCACTTTTGGGACTCTCACTTCAAAAAAGACATTGAAGTGCTGGAGCATGTCCAGAGAAGGGTCATGAAGCTGGTGAACGGTCTAGAAGGTAAGTGGGAAGGACCAGACCTGAGCAGACCTGAGTTTTGTTTCAAACATTCTTTCTGTTACAACAGCAAAAATGTGATCAGAGGAGAGGATCCCGTGGAAGTGGACCAGTGCTGTTTTGAACCAGCTTCCTGTTTTACCTTGAGACTTGTGCTCAATCATGCCTTTCTACCCCAGCTCACTTGCTGTAGGAGGCTGATTGTGCATTTGTGAGCAGAAAGCACAAAAATCTAGTTTGCATAATAGGTATGCACTGGTTTAAGTATAAAAGGAAGATGATTAAGACCCCTCTCTCTCTCCTTCTCCTCTCTTTCTCTTTCACGCCAGCTCTGGACCATGCTCACGGCAGGATGAATGTGGGATCTAAGGACTGGTGTTATTCTTTGTTCTCTTTCCTTTATCTGTCTTTATTTCTCCCCTCTGTTTCTTTGACTGTTCAAAACACAACTGTTGTATTCTAGCCCATGCTCTGTACTGAACTTAGTTGTGGGAGTGGGGAGCTTGCAGAAGTGTGTTGTGGATTGTTAGCCAACACCTTTGAGCACTGGTGTGTTGTGGTTTCTTAGCCAGCATCTTTGGTGGTTTGCTGTGGTTTGTCATCCTGTACCTTTGAGAAGTGGTGTTGTGGGAGTTGAGAACTTACAGAAATGTACTATACAAAATCTAAGGGCTTGTTGGCCTGCACTTCTTACAAAGGGTATTGAGAATTTAAGGGCTTGTTAGTCAACACCTTTGAGATTACACTGTGGGATAGTTGCCAGAGTTAAAGTGACTGTACAATAAAAGCACAAGAGTTCCCTGACTCGTGGTCCAGTGTCTTTGTTGAGCCTGATGAGAATTTACAATGAACATCATGCCCACAGATCATGACAGTAACTCCTATGAGGAGCAACTGAGTGAGGTGAGTTTGTTTAGTCTGGAGAAAAGAAGGCTCCTTATTGGTCACCTTATTGGTCTCTCTAGTTCCCTGACAGGAGGCTGTGCCGAGGTGGGGGTTGATCTCTTCTCCCAAATAACAAGTGATAAGACAAGAAGAAATGGCCTCAAGTTGTGCCAGGGGAGGTTTAAATTGGATATTGGGTAGAATTTCTTCATGAAAAGTGTTTTAAAGCATTGGAACAGGCTTCCCAGGGAGGTGGAGGAGTCACCAGCCCCAGAACTCTTANAGCCTGATGAGAATTTACAATGAACATCATGCCCACAGATCATGACAGTAACTCCTATGAGGAGCAACTGAGTGAGGTGAGTTTGTTTAGTCTGGAGAAAAGAAGGCTCCTTATTGGTCACCTTATTGGTCTCTCTAGTTCCCTGACAGGAGGCTGTGCCGAGGTGGGGGTTGATCTCTTCTCCCAAATAACAAGTGATAAGACAAGAAGAAATGGCCTCAAGTTGTGCCAGGGGAGGTTTAAATTGGATATTGGGTAGAATTTCTTCATGAAAAGTGTTTTAAAGCATTGGAACAGGCTTCCCAGGGAGGTGGAGGAGTCACCAGCCCCAGAACTCTTAAAAAAATGACTGGATGTGGCACTTAGTGCCATGATCTAGTTGACAAGGTGGTGATTAGGCAAAGGTTTGACTCAATGGTCTTGGAGGTATTTTCCAGCTTAACAATTTTGTGACTCTATTATGCAAAATGAGATTTGAGAGTTAACTTTTAAGCTAATGAGTTAATTCCTTGATTTGCAGTCATATCTCATGCTTTTAGATTCCCAGTCCATTGTTGGTTCTCAGTAAATTGGCAATGCTATTGGTATGCTGGAAAACAAAAATGAGGACATGAGGGATACTGTGTCCTTTGCACGTGAGCTTCCATAGGATGTTCTCCTGTAGGGAGGTGTCAATAAACCTTCAGCTACTCTTGGGCAGTGGTAGAATCAGATCAGATTGCTTTTTATTTATTTTTCCCATCTTTCTTTTATACACATAATGTTGAATTGTATTTCACATATGAACCTTGATGTATCTCACCATGCTTTTTTTCACCTGAAATTGCATCTCTGCAATCTCTGTGAGACCACTGAGAAGCCAAAACTAATCAGAATTTAGCTCCCCTTATTAAAATCTCTCAGACAGAATAAAGCAGTGGCACCACATAACCTTTGAAATCCTACACGTTTGTGGGTAGTAGGCAGAGTGATTCCATTTTCTAGCATGGTTTGTAAATTTAGAATGATGTTATTTGAGAGTCAGTCTTGACAGACATTAAAATACAAGGGCACTGTCATAATACTGGTTCTTAAAAAAGTAAGGAAGGGCTACCAAATGTGTAAAATGTCAGTTTCTCATCCTTCATTATGAATGTTGTAATTGAGATAATGTTTAGTTTCTGCTCATTAAGCTTATGCACATTTTCAAGGTATGCTGTAAAGTATTTCATTAAGATATGAGTACTTTATTGAGATACAAATGCAAAAGTTAATAGTGGCAAAGATTCAAGAAGGTCATGATTTCTTTTACTGGAAAATGATCTGACCTGATTAAGATCTGAAAGAAAAATGCAGTTATCTGTTAGAACGGAAAACGTATAAGAAACGGCAAGAGTGGGCAATATGCAGTGAAAAATTGACAGGTTGGATGGCCCTTCCTGTCTTTAACATATCAGCTTTCAGTACTCCTTGGTAGTGTTTTTGCTTTGCTTTGCATCGTTGCTGTACACATAAAATCTGCTCCACATGCACTGACTACTACCTATAAAGCATAGACATACTACCCTCAGTATATAAGTATAAGCAAGTCTATGGATTTTTCCAAATAATTAGAACTTTCGTCTCTGTCCTGAAGTATGAACTGAGCTTGATGCTTATATGATGGACAAAAGAAATCAAAAATGGTCTGAACAAACATAAGGGACTGTCTGCATTAAGAAAAGTATTTGGAAAATTGGAATAGTAACTGGAAATCATCCAAGTGCTTTAGTCCGCATCATATTTTTTATAGGTTGCTCAATATGGATTATCTATAAAACTAAAAATTTACAGGAAGTTGTTGTCATATCTAATTGGTTACTGGATCCACTTATTTCAAAAAATGTTTCTTGTGTATTTTTACCTTTTAAAATGACTTTCTGTTAATGAAACAAATATAATTCTGTCAGTCTTGAAATAATTCCCACAGCACAACATTATGATTAGTTTCACTTTAACACCAGTGCTGCCAATTTTTTAAAACAGTCTTTTCATTAATAATACTGCCTAGTATGAGCTGCCAAAAACTATTTAATGTGTGATATGAAAAATCTGGCATTATGTAGGTGCCTAGTGAGAGCCAGTAGTGTAAGATTTTTATATTTCCTCCAGTGGATTTGTCTGAAATGAACTCCATGTATTCTCACAGTGTGTTTTCTGTTAAAATAAAATTGCTGTGTTTCATTATTTAATTTGCACATTTATGAAGTCAGAATGACACAATCAACATTCCCTTAATCCTATTTTTATGCATGATGTTCACATACAAAGAGTCATTTGCTTGATTTCAGTGCCAACACATGAAAAAATATTTTTTTATTCCCATTGAGCCTTAGGTAGTATACCTTCTCAGCTTAAGGAGATTCATATTGTGAATTTCCTAGCCTATGTGTGCTGCTCCATACCAGCTTACCATTTTATGCAGCTGGGAACCTTTCCTGATGACTCTTTTAAGCCGTATGACTTATTTGCTTACTCTGGCTCTCTCTTCTCTAAAATTAGATGGTGAGCTTTTCATTTCATGGACCATGGCTTTTTATCTGTTCCATAAAGCTTACAAGACATTTATGGGATCAATGTAAATTAATAATAATAATAATAATAAACATTTTATACTCTACCGATATGCATTTAGGTATTTGAACTGTGAAATACTGCCTTTAGTCAAGGCAGATGTCAAGGTACAGGTGTGTCAGGGCACACGGGCTCGGGTGTCCCCAGCACCTGGGGATGGAGGGGCTCCCCTGGGGCAGCAGGGCTGGGTCTGGCAGCCAGGACTGTCCCAAGCAGAGAGAAGTGGGCTGGGGGGCAGCCAGAGCATTCCCAGCCCTAAACCCCCCAGTTCCAGAGCTAATTAATATCTCATATTTAAAACCCAAATTGTATTTGGGTGCCAGCCTAATTCTAAATAGTAGGCAGAACAAGATACTGAAATAATGGAAGTTTAGGTTTAAATTTGAAGTTTTTAATTTACGTGTATGTCCTTTGCAGTGAGATAATTACCCCTTTTTTATTTGCTTTAATATAAAACAGAATTTTATGCTATTCATACATACACTTGTGTGTTTGTGACTTAAGGAATTTTGCCTTTTGTTTAAGGCTTGATTTCGTCTGCAACACTAAATAGTCATCATTTTCTTAGGTAATATATAGACATAAGAAGTCAGGTGTCAGAGTCTGGGGTAGTTTGTCCTCAGAAGAATTACAGAGCTCTCTGTCACCGGCAGCAAATAGACAGAAAAGAAGATGTTTTTACTGAGTTTTAGTGTATCAGTATCAATATCAGTAATCTCATGATTTTGTCTGTAATGATATGTCAGTAGCTGGCTGAGTTTTCAGACTTGAAGGATAGTTTAGATTTGTTTTATGAATACATTCAAACCACTTCTGGCAAAAAAAGATAAAATGCAACAGCTTCTACCACCTAAAGTAAGCACTTCAATACATGTTGGTATGAAAAAATCCATTAAGTTAAACTAATTTATCTTGAGTCTTACTCATTGAATTTTGCCATTTAGTGCTAACAACACTTGAGAAAGCATTAAACTATTTTTAAGGTTTCACAAATAACTTCTTGTTCTTTTTATTACAATATTAGCATTCTCAGATTCTCTGATGTTAATTGCAAATATGTAATATATGCACCTTGAAAATGTATGAGAAATAAATCCCACTTGTTCTATTTTAAATCATAGAAGATGAAAAGGTAACAAAAATGAGGTTTTATTTTCTGCAAAGAGAAATACAGATGTTTTTAACTCTAGGTATGTCATGAACACTTCCTGACCTCATGCAGCTTGACATTAAGACCCTCAAGGGTGGTAGGTTTTTTGTGATGCCTCCCAAGCTCACAAAGAAGATCTGAATGTCTCAAATGTCATCTGTTACCTCCATTTGGGAAAATCAATCCCACTCTAAATTTGCCACAGGACTTTAGATATTTGCGATGTAGACAGCAAGAGATGACAAAGTCACTAGGTTACATTTATAGTCAAAGGAAGAATCCTTACATAAAGCTTTAAATGGTAATTTTAGGATAAGACTTATTTTTCAGTGACTGCTTATTCTTCCCCCTTGACTATAAAATGGTGCTATTATAATTGCTAAGTTGAGAAGGTGACGCTGTAGATTTCCACAGTGGATCAGAGGAATTCTTTCAAAAGTGCTATCTCACTGGGTCTCTGTATGCCTCAGCCACATAATAATTCATCCTCCATACATTTTTTCCCCATTTTTAAGAGCTGAAGATAGTCTTTCATTGTATTGGTAAATCAACAGCTTTATACTCCAAATATCATTAGGTGTGAAATTTACTGTTATTGTTACCCCAAAGTGATGTGTATCTGCCTCCCCACCCAACCAGAGCTGAGCCAGCAGATGGCACCCATATTGGAAGAGGAATTCTCAGAAAGGCATGGAGTTACCTCTAAAGAACTCCATGTATAATATGCAGACAGGAACAGCATTTGTGATGCAAACAAACTCTCCAGTGTCCAAAAGGTGGGTTTCTGGGTGTGTGGTGTAACCCATCAGGCAGCTAAGCACCACACAGCCATGCTCTCCTACCCTCCTGTAGCAGGATGGGGAGAGAATTGGGGAAACATGTCATATTTCTGGGTCAAGAAAAAGACATTTTAAATGGACAGAAAAGGAAGGGGAATAATAATAACAATAATAGAATATACAAAACAGTGCTGCCCAAATGCAACTACTCATCAGTCACTGACTGATGCACAGCCACTTTCTGAGCAATGGTTTATGCCCAGCTTTTTCCAGAGCTTATAAGCTGAGCGTGATGACATATGGTAGAGAATAACCCTTTGGCCAGTTGTGGTCAGCTGTCCTGGATGTGTTCTCTCCAAGATGCTTGCGCTCTCATAGTTTCCTTACCAGCTGGAAAGACCTTGACAGCGTAAGCACTGATGAGAAACGACTGAAACATTGGTGTGTTATCAACATGATTTGCACCCTAAATTCAAAGATCAGGACTGTATCAGCTTCCGGGAAGAAACTTGACTGTATTCCAGATGAAACCAGGACATGCAGATAAATTGCCTGCTCAGGTTCCCTCAGCAGTAGCCCTTACAGAGAGGGCTGTATTCTGTAAATACATTCATCCCATAAAACTTCCACTAACTACAGAATGATCTGATCTTCAGAGATGCCTGTTTATTCCTGATAACAATCAAGCAGACCTTGATTATCATCATAGTTGACTAAAATTATATGAAATTACTCCAAATATCACAGACTATCCAAAAAGTAATACCTAGCTCCTATACAGACAATAAGGTATTTCTGACTAAATATGAAGCGTTTCTATATATCCCTGTTTCTTTGTAAGAGGATGATTGTTCCCTTTCAGGGATTATTTCACTAAAATAGTTATTGAATAACAAGGCAAAGATGATCAATAGCAATAAATGAGGACTCCAAATTATTTCCAGAGGTTTGCTTTTTAAAATATTTTACGTGCATCTTGTACTTTGATTATGTTAGGCTGTGTGCTAAAAGCTCATCTATTTCATCTAATTTGCAGAGGAGCAGGGAATTCCAAATAACCCTCTGGCAGACTGTTACCAGGCCCAAAACAGGAACCATAAGCCTGTAAGATAATAAGGCTTCCCATCTTAAATTCATGGTACCACAAAGGTACTATGGCAGACAGGACTCTGAGTCGCAGAGGACTGAGGACTCAGAGAAAGGGACGCCCTGTCTGAGTGCCTCCCAGGATGGTTCCAGGAGTGCCTCAGCCCCAGTGACTGAGTATGAAAGCCATCCCGATGAGCCAATGCCAGACTGGCACTACAGGACACAGGGGAAGAGCACTTTTGAAATGCTATTATGGGAATGTTTAGGAAGGGGCCAAAGGCAGGTGAAGGGATATATTCAGATGATTTGGGGAGGAACGAGTGTGGGAAAAGAGAGGATAAGGGGGTAAAAAGAGCCAGACATATATAAAGAATTTGGTTGTCAATATGCTTGTTGGACCATGAGCCATACCTGATCTGCAGTCTGTTCCATCTTCCAACTGAATTATTTTCTGACTCCTTCCTGGCTGAAGGACTCTCTATTCTGTGTGTATATGTGTGTATGAGGGTATGAGTGTGACAACTGGAATCAGGCCATGGGCCAGAGGGTCTCCGTGCTTGCAGCGTCAGCCAGTGGAGAGACTGAAGTGAGGTGACTGTAAGCAGCAGCAATTGTAGTGGTACCATGTGTCATAGGGGCCCATGTGGCTAGGGTGTCAGGAACTACAGCAAGGGAGGCCTGGGTATCAGCAGCTGGCTCGGGAGGAGTCCAAATTGTACATAACTCTATGTATTTTCACTAGCGGACCTCCACCTCCTCAGCAAGAGAGGGAAGACGTATGAGGTCAGTGATGTTGTGGACATTTGTGCAAATGCTGTGTCTGTTGGTTATCAGTGTGGCCACGTGTGTAGGTATGTTTGTGGTATGTGCGCGTGCTCTGTGTGCATGGGCCTTCTGGAAACACACCTTCAGCCTCACTAGCCCAACCAGGAGCGGTGGAGATGAGGAAACCAACACCTCTCTTAGGCTGTTGTATTTAAGGGCTGTTGTTTTTTCCCTAAGAACTTACTTTTATAATATTATTGAATGGTAGGAATTAATGTCCAGTTAATGTGATACCATATAATTAGTTTGGGTTTAGACAATAGGAGATGGCTACGAACTTAAGAAAGCCAGTCCTTTCCCATGAACCAGTAAGTTCATGGATCTGCACAGAACAGGGTGTGGTTCAGTATATATTTCATGATATAAACTGGTGAATGCTTTGATTGAAGAACATATTCAGGTGCAAAGAAACAAACATAGGTAGCATTAAGATTCAATCAGAAAACTGTGATTTACTTGGAAGAGACAAAATAGACAAAAGCATTAATATACTTTTGTATAGAACTAGTTTGATTAAAATAACTCAGGATGATCTTTGTTGCTGAATGTCTTTGTTGCTGAATCTTTTGTTTCATGGACCAATGAACTTCTAAAAATAGTGTAAATTAAAAGAACAAAAGGTGGGGCCTACATTTTTTTCCCTTTGCTACTATTTTTCACAGAATTCTAGATAGTTACACAGCATAGAATGAGAGAATTAGAGAATCGGAGAATGGTTTGAATTGGAAAGGATCTTAAAGACCCTCTAGTTCTAGCCCTTCTGATGTGGAGAGACACCTTTCACTAGACTAGGTTGCTCAGGGTCTCCATCCAATTTGACGTTAAATACTCCCAGGGATGGAGCATCCACAGCTTTCCTCGGCAACCTGTCCAATGCCTTACCACCCTCACAATAAAGAATTTCTAGCTAGTATGTAATCTAAACCCACTCTTGTTCAGTTCAAAAACCTTTCCCCCTTGTCCTATCTCTCCACATTCTTGTAAAAACTCTCCACCTTTTTTGTAGGCTCCCTTCAGGTATTGGAAGGTCACAACTTGTGATCCTTAAGCCTTTTCTTTTCCATGCTGAACAAACCCAAGAATGATTTGTGTTGGAAAGGACCTCAAAGATCATGCCATGGCATTATAACTCCAATCCTCCTGCCATGGTCAAGGACACCTTTCACTAGACCAGCTTTCTCAAAGTTCCCTTCAGCCTGGCCTTTGAAGATTTACAGAGATGAGACAAACACAGCTTTCCTGGGGATCCAGTGTCAGTGCCTCACCACCCTCATAGCATCATTACCTTTGGAAGCTCTGGTCATCTTCTGACCTTTTATTCTCAAGAAAATTAGTGAGTGAAACACTGGCTGGGCGAGCAACTGTTAGTCCTCTACTTCTGACTGTGACACTGGATAGACATGATGGGCAATATATTACCTTGGAAGGAGATGTCATTATTCTGTACAGTGTGGTAGGAACATAATTATGTTTCAAAATTACTTTGAATGCCCTTGCTGAATTCCAGCTATGGTGAAAGATTCAAGTATCTATGATTTATAAATCAAGTGGACTTGCTTGAAGAGATGTCTTATTTCTCAAGACACTCAATTTTATGCAGTCAACTTCTACACGAATGTTTAATTGTTTATATTAACCTTCTAAGTTCATTGTCACTTGGTAAATACCTCAAGATAATGAAGAAGAAAAACATTATCTTTCATAAATTTTAAGTGACCACCACCAACTATCATGTCTTTTGCAAAACTGTGTTTTCTGACAAATACTTTCTCCACAACATTGATCTGTTGCCTATTTCATTGGTCCCTAAATTTATAATTCATATCCTTTATATTATTTTGGAAAAGGAAAATAAGGATTAACAAAATTCAGACATTACAGTAATATAACTCCTACTAAAACACGGTTGCTCAAAATTCCTTGGAATTTGCTTGTTCTAATATATTTCCAAATCCTATCGAATTCTGACATCTCAAAATGTTACATTGATTAAAAATTGATTATCAGTCAGTCCATCTACTTCAGAATAAATAATAGATGTGCATCAGGCATTTTCTATCAATATTTTTGCACTTGAGTAATATCAGGAGTCTTTGAAATTTTAGAGTAGAAGGTGACTCACAGTAAATATCTTATTTTGTTCCAATTAGTATGGCAGAACATTGTTTGTATAATCTAGAGGAAAACAGTCCCACAGTGAATAAGACTGAAAAGCTTTTGATACATTTAATGAATATTTGAAAATGACAGACACAAACATTGCTAATCTCCATTGGTGTGTGATTTTGGACAGCTTAAGTGCCTTACTATCCAAAGAACTCCTTTGCCAGGTGAGCTTCCTAAATCTTCACAATTGCAAACCAGTCTTCCATGTTTCTGAGAGATTAAATGCTCACTTGATGTTAATGTACTCATTGGTTTTACATTACATTTGGGACTGAATGTTTGAAAAAGTTCACTTTTTAGAAAAGTTTTAGAGAATGAATGTAAAAATAATCAAGTAGAAGACATTTTACGGATTTATGGTTGTTGCATTTTCTTCTTTTTACTTTTATTGATTCAGAAATTGTAAAACATAAACATTAACTAGAGCAGATCTGCATCAAAGGCTGACCATATGCTGCAATTGCTCACTCAGCTTCATAATAGTGATTATGTGTAATAATCACAATTATGAAGTTAGAAAACTCAAGGAATATAAAATCCTGCATCACTTACTGCTGTTTGAATTTCACACACACATAAACAAAATCACACACATTTTTTTAATTGTAGCAAGTTTAAAACATGGCAAAATCACAAAACCCAATCAGTTCTATGAGATTAAGTTGAACAGTTTATTTTCAGGATTACGGGGTGGGGGAGAAACAAGGAAAGAGATATTTTAGGAACAACTTAGAGGTCTTGACTATATTAGTTTTGTACCTTTCCAAACCTTTCCTTGAAGGGTAAAAACCAATCATGACAGCAATATAAATTAGAAAACTTTGGTTATTAAACTCTGCATTTTACCCAGCTGATGAACATACGTAGGTTTTAGACATTTACACTGCAAAAATCTAGTTGTAACTGTGGCATCTATTTTCTACTTTTATTGTATTACAGCCTGAATTCTTTCTGCTGTTTATTCAGCCCCATCTTTAAAAAAAAAAAAATCACTTTTCTTCTGTACATAAGTTCCTGCATGGTGTTTTGATTTTGGACTTCTGCTTCTGATTTTTCTTCCCAGTTTAATAACCCTTTCAAAAATGGGGTTTAAATTAGTCAGTCATTTTCTTTCTAAGATTGCGTACAGTTTTGTGAAATCATTTGTACTGCACTTTCTCTCTGTGATACTGATACCAAGTTCCACTAACTACTTATATTCATAAGACTGTGGCTTGCTGCATTTTTCTGGTAAGTCACAGATGCCAAATATCTTTAGCTTTTGAGGAGTTAGTCTGGATTTAATTTATAACATCAAGAACAAAATTCTTTGCAATTCTTCTAAGCATACAATACACTTTAATAGAAAAAAAAAGCACAGTACATACATAGTGCTGGAAGCTTTTTACTGAAACTACAGGAAAGATTTTCGTCTAACTCCTTTAAATATTTAAAGAAAGAAGTTTTCATTTGTCATAAGGTAGCATAAAATATGGATCTACTACTTGCTTTCCTCCCTCACCCAAGTAATTAGTTACTGGACAGTAAATATTTTGTTTTCTTTCCTTTCCATTAGTCACAGAATTACAGAATCACAGAATGGTTGGGTTTGGTAGGGACCTCTGGAGATCTTCTAGTCCAGCCCGGCTGTTAAAGCAGGGTCCACAACAGCAGGTTTCTCAGGATTGTGTCCAGGTTTGAGTATCTCCAGAGAAGGAGACTTTATAACCTCTCTGGACAGCCTGTTCTGGTGTTCAGTCACCCTCAAAGTAAACAGGTTTTCCATTGCATTCAGCTAGAGCTTCCTGTGTTCACTTTGGGCCTGATGGCCGGTCCTGTTGCTGTGCATCACCAAAAGGAGGCTCCATCCTCTTGAGATCCACCCTTAAAATATTTGTATGCATTGATAGGTCCCTTCAAAATAATTTCTTCTCCGGTGAGCTCCAGCTCCCTCAGTCTTTCCTCATAAAAGAGATGGACCTCATCCATATTTTTCACTGCATCTCTACATGCTCTGACAATGTTTCTATATTCCTTCCAAGTTTCCTGTCCCTTTTTCCACATTTTCTTCTTCTATTTGAGTTTTGCCAGAAGCTCTTTGCTTATCCATGAAGGTCTTCCCTTTTTGCTTGATTTCTTGATCATTAGTGATTCTGTGGCCTATTTGGGGGTAAAGCCCCTGAATCACAGAATCATTTAAGCTGGAAAAAAAACACCAAGGTCATCAAATCCAACTTGTGACTAGATACCTCCATGTCAACTAAATGCAGCAAACGCATTTATGCCTCAACTCATGGCACTAAATTTCCCTAAATATCTCCAAGGATGGTAACTCCACCAATTACTCATCGAGTAAAGAGCATCTCCAATGTCACTCTTTCTTGTAGCTATTTAGTTATATTACAGACAATGGATCATCTTCTTAAGCAGTCTGGGCTGAAGTACATCACTGAAGTTAGGCCAGGCTTCTGTTGAATAGTGGATATGACTTTCATTTCACCAGGGCATCTGACACCAGGTCTTGGGTGAGTGTTCAGACCCTGAATAAAAGGGCACAACAAATGAAATAGTGCCAATTTTGCCATCTGTCTGTTGTAAAATAAGGTCCTCTGCACCCAGTTCCAAAAAGGTGTAAAACAAAATGAGAAAAGATTTCTGTAGCATAAACTCTGAAGAACAGCAAAATTTAACATCTGCCTTCCATTCAATATGGCCTTTCTGGCAATTCAATTTTCCTAATGCATTTATGTGATTCTGATCTTTAAATGTGGAGTTAGCACACATAATAGATAAAGTAGGTTACATTTAGGAGGCAAATATATAAAATTGTGGTGCAGCAAAATGCAAAAAGTATTTTTATCTCTTTCCAGAATCCAAAATACCCTGCTTTGGTTAGCTTTAAATTTTAACCCTATACTGGAAAAGACAGAGAAACTAAAATATGAGAGACCAATTCCTCACTAGTTTACTGTGCTTACAAATGGAAATTTTGGTGTGGAGGGTTGACACTGGCTGACACTGAATGTCAGGTATCCACCAAAGCCACTCTATCACTCCTCTCCTCAATTAGATGGGAGAGAGAAGATATAATGAAAGGCTTGGGGGTCCAGATAAGGGCAAGGAGAGATAACTCAGCAATTACTATCGCAGGTAAGACATCCTCTGCTTGGGGAAATTGGTTGCATTTGTTGCCAAACACCTTCCCCTGACCTCTCCCTTCTTCTTGGGCTTTATTTTAAAATTCCCTACATCCTTCTGGCCTGGCAGCACATGACAACAGGGACTGGGGTTGCAGTCAGTTCATCACACCTTGTGTCTGCCACTCCCTCCTCCTCAGCAGGAGGACTCCTTACTCTATTCCCCTGCTCCAGCATGGGGTCACTCCCACAGGAAACAGTCTTCTACAAACTTCTCCAGCATGAGTCCTTGCCATAGACTGCAATTCTTCACAAACTGCTTCAGCGTGGGTTCCTTCTATGGGGTTCAGTTCTTCAGGAACAGGCTGCTCCGATGTGGTTCCCCCACTGGGTCACAAGTCCTGCCAGCAACTTGCTGCAGCGTGAGCTCCTCTCTCCACAGGTCTATAGATCTTGCCAGGAGCCTCTGAGAGTCACAGTCTCCTTCAGACATATCCACCTGCTCCATTATGGCCTCCTCAATGGGAATCTGTTCCACCGTTAACCTCCAAGACCATGGTCTTCATGATGGGGTGCAGGGGAATGTCTGCTCTGAGACCTGGAGCACCATGTCCCCTTCCTTCTTCACTGGTATTGGTGTCTGCATAAATGTTTCCCTCACATATTATCACTCCTCTACGGGGCTGCAAGTGCTTTTGTGCAAGCTTGGTTTGGTTGCGATGCTTGCTTGTTTGATTCCCTTTCCCCCCTCCTTCTTAAATATATCTCAGAGGTTCTACTAACGCTGTGGCTGATGGACTCAGCCTAGGCCAGTGGCCAGTGTTTCTGGAGCTGGCTAGTATTGTCTCTGTTGGACACAGGGCAGGCTTCTAGCAGCCTCTCACAGAAGTCACTTCTTTAGTCCCATTGCTACATAAACCTACACACACCCAATATATATGGTAATTTCTCTAAGTTAGTCAGCTGTTATAATTATTTGATCAGCATTTGGCATCATCCTTCAATGAAATAGTGAAATGGTTCAGGTTTTTCTTTTTTCACCAAGAGGGATGAACTGATAATTTAATCAAGCAATAAAGAATAGATTTGAACTGGGCTTGATTTAATTTTACTGAGGGCATGTTTGATAAGGTTGCAAAGGCCATGTGATACTGCAGATTTTGGCTTTGGATGAGAATATTTCTGCTAGAAATACCAATTTAATCAAGAACAAAGTAAAAATTTAGCAGAAGAGCAGGAAACGGAAATTCAGGATCAAGTGATAACAGAACATTTTAATCTATTGTAAAAAATCTTTCTGAATTTCTGTATAATAGACTGTGTAATCTGAAGGGTCTGTGAAAAAAAACATTTGCATATAATAATTTTGTTTTTAGCCTCACCATTTTATAGAATTATTATTTCTATACTAATCTGATAACGGTATCAATCTAGCAAATGATGGGAAATCCCTTTGATTCAGGAACTTTTTGTTTTGTAGCACATAGGTATAAGAAAGGATCACAGTTATGTATAATAGAACACATAATTCTAACTCAGGTGAAAAGGGCCAGAAAAGAAATCAGAATGGATTTATATTTTCTCCCAGTGGAGTAAATACTATGGCAGAATCAACAGCAATTTATATACAATTGTAGAGGATTTGCAAGAAAGATATTCAGTGTAG
This sequence comes from Donacobius atricapilla, assembly GCA_013397315.1. NCBI lineage: Eukaryota > Metazoa > Chordata > Aves > Passeriformes > Mimidae > Donacobius > Donacobius atricapilla. The sequence goes on along the minus strand of WBMY01003219.1, from coordinate 39,584 downwards.
AATGTGAGAAAGCAAGAGATGGTGGTTTATGAGCTAGTCAGTTGCAGTGAATGGGAATCTTCACAAAATAGTTTCCTGATTGTTTCTTTGTTTTTTCTTCATGCATCACTTTTGTTTATTTTTTGACCCAGGAATTAAGTATTACAGATGTTAATTCAGGTGAACTAGGCTTGTACTATTTAATATTTTTTAATAAGGTGTAGGAAGGGAGTTAGGCATGCATTAGTTTAGGAACCTATTCCAAGAATATAAACCACCACAGAAAAGTGATATAAAGAAAAAAGATATTTTACACACTGAATCAGTCTGTTTTTCACTAATCAAACTCCTCCGTACTAATATTTACCTCCGCACTATAGCAAGTAAATGCATATTTTCATATGTACATATTTATCAATATGCCAGTAGAGAAATTAGAGGTAATTTGGATGGGAATGTTTAGAAGACTGACAAATAAGACCAGTTTATAGCTAAATTTAATTGAATTAATTCCTAAGCAACACACTTTCATAGTTTCATTGTTCATGCTTCTATTGAACATCATGACTGCCAGTAGAAAAAAAAATATTACTATTTAGGAATCATATGCTATTTTAGATGTAACAACGAAAGACCCCATGGCTGATGCCATTTAATGAGCATTTTTGACTGCAGACCTTGGTGTCTCTTAGTCTCCAGTTACGGTGGTCATGTGTGTTGGGTCTCTGATAAGACAACTCAGAACTGAAGCAGCATTGTATTCTCTGTCTTTCACTGTAATGGTTGGTGGGTTCATGCCATTTCCCTCTTTCCTTATTATTGTCTGGATACTTCTTTTTTTCTTTGCTTTGCTGGGGATTTTTTTGCTGGTCAGTCATTTCTTTTATGCACTAGACAGAACACTTATCCTATTATATGAATCTGTGATAAATACATTTTTAAAATTTAAAAGTCATCCTCTAATGAAAATTTGCTAAGTGTCATTTTAGTAAGCTTGAAATAGATAATAAAAATGTGCATATATGTATATACATATATGTATCTACATGGTTTTCATTATGTTAATTATCTTGATCTACACATGCATTCCAAATACCATGACTTGACCCTTACCAGTAGAGTAATGATGTACTGGAGACTTTATCTTCTATTCCAATATAATTCAGAAGTACTTCTTTTATCTGCATTAACAGGAAATGGAATGGTTTTCCAGGTACTGTCTCTGACTGTGGTTTTTCTTCCTACTTTGAAGCTGAGAGAGAAAGACTGAATACTGATAAAGGCAACTAGGATCAAAAACTAGAAATGGACATCTAAGAACTTCTTCATATTTTTGATCAATACAGTTGTTACTAGAGATAATACTTCTCCCAAATGTTTCAAAAGAACAGTGAAAAAAGGTTACTCTGTGTATTTAATTTAGAGAAACTTCTGCCCTGTATGTAAGCTTGAGACAATACAAAAAATTGTCCAGATATGTATTTTGCAACTTCATGAATTTTTTAAAATTGAAAAAATAAAAAACTGTGGTACCCAAATGTGTGAATAAACTGATTTTTTTTTTCACAAGCAAATGAAAGACATTAACATTATATTGCCAGTATGCAAAATCCCACTCTTAGACTAAAGGTGAATGGAGAGTTTGCAGACCAAATATGTAGAATTGGTGGAGATGTTTACGAGCACTGCATCTCAAGCTCAGAGCATCAATCCTTCTCATATATTACTAGGAATAGTTTAAAATAAGCTTTTTGGAAAGAATTCATGACAATAAGTCTGATTTGAAATACTTTTTTCTCTTACTTCTATTTTCCACTTTTAAAAAAGTCCATGAGATATTTTGATTTGCAAATGTAAGTGTTCAACAGATAAATTGTTGACCTCTGCTCACTGTGCTCTTATGTCACACACTGTTACACATCACACACCACAATCTGCCCTTTATCTGAACTAAAGTCATGTATTATAATGAGCTGAATGCCCAGAGCTACCTATGGAGAAGTATAAGAACAAAAGATATATTGATTTCAGCAATCTTTCTAAAAAGAGAAAGACAGGTTTTGTGTTTGCAATTAATTACTTTCATCTATCTATTTGCATGTATTTCCAAGACTTTACTGTGATATTAGATAAAACTTTAGAAAATAACTTTGTCACTCACTGTAACATTTGGTCAGTCCACGTATCAGAAGATACATAAATTCGGCATACCAGGTACACTGTGTAAAAATAATCCATCCTTTAGGCTGGAGAGATAGGAGAGGTTTCTGTTATCTGTTAACATTGAACTTACTGTAACAGTAGTCAATTTAAAATGTTTTTTGGAGGTCTAATACTGTAACTCACCTAGAAAATGCAAAAGTATAACAAAGACTTTCATGCATATCTAGATTTATTTGACTTTTGTATATTTTTGAGATATTTCAGGAGATTTGGGGGGAGGGGAGCTGTGAGGGTTGGGGGATGGGTAAGGAATCATTAATAGATACATGCCTACTTAGAGAATCAAATTATTCAAATATTCAAATTTATCCTTTCTGAAGTTTTCAGTTGATATTATTGCAAGAATTATTATAATTATTTTTGAAAGGTTTGTTTTCTGTTCAATGAATTTTTGAAACACTTGTCTACAACCTTCCTGTTCATTTGACTTCTTTTGAACTTTTCTAAATAATTTTTTTTTCCTAGACAGCCGTCCTTTTCACTAATTTTTTCCTGTTGATAGTTAAGCTTGAGTCATATCCCTGCTTCCTGACAGTGGTTTCTTAGTGAAATTCTATAAATTTTGGGTTAAACAAGAGGGATCTCTGCTCCCAAATTAATTAGGCACCAGTTTGGTAGACATCAAAGAATTTGACCATAAGACTAAAATCTACTCTGTTGATGCATTTCTGTAACATTATTTGGTGGAAAGCAGGTCTTCTCTAAAAGAGTGTTATCTGTATTTAGACCTTAGAAAAACAAAACCACGTCTACATGAATATATGTGTCCATGTATGTGTGTGTAAATAAAAGTGTATACTAGGAGGTGGATAAACATAGCAGAAGTTATTTGGCTTCCAGCTATCATGAACATTACAAGCTTTACTATATTCAAGTTTCAAGACATTTCTTTCCTCTGTAACATGTACTGAAAAGACTAGCCAAACATTTTAACATGAAATACGATTCTTACTGTCACTTTACTTAATTTCTACCTTAATGAATCAAGATCTAATTGTTCCCAAGATTCTTTGTGAGCATTCCGCCTTTCTGCAGCATGTCTCAATACCCTGTGTCTGACTGACACCTTTAAATATGAAGATTCAAAGATTTAACGGGATATGGTCATGTCAGAGACAATTGCCCCTGTGTGGCATATAAGATACTTATTTCTTTCAATTTTCCTTAAAATGGAAGATGAGCAGGTTTTCTCTCATTTAATTGTTATTTAGCCAATGTGTCTGTTTATATCATATAATTCCATCAGTGCATGTGGTAAACTTTTTATTATCATTGAAGTTTTCTGTTGGTCAGTTAGAACAACACATGATTCAAACATTTGTATAGAGAAGAACTTAGTCTGATTTCTGTTAGGCACAGAAAAAGTTGATCCAACTATGTTCAGCCTAATTGCCTGCTCCGTGTTTGGACCTGCTAGATGGGAGGAGCAAGAGGGGGATAAAGATGAAAGTAGCTGCCCCATTTTCAGAAACAGATTTGCAAACCTTTCTCCTTGTACTGGCCATCTGAAGTGCTTTTTTAAAATTATTATTTTCAGGTAACAAATTATTGATTTCTGGAAGTGATGAGTAAATGGCTGTTCCATGCATGCAGATCAGCACATGAGCAGTGGGTCCAAGCAGCAATTGATTTTCATATCAACAGTGAATCTAATGCATCCTACATGAGTTAGACTTGAATAAGAGCAACCACTTTCAGGGAAAAGGCTGACATATGGATCTCTCACTTAGGCAACTGCCTTCAAGAGCTGCTGAGGTAGACACCAAGATGAAGACAGAATGAGAATTTAAGATTTATCCTTGTCTGCAGAGCTTCCTTATATAGATGCCAAGGTATGAATATATTTATACAGCAATAAAAATCCAGGAAGGTTTAGAAAAAGAGTTTATAGGTCAACTAAATTACTGGACATGTAGTGTAGAAAGTGCTGTAAATTGTATATAAATTGTTTTACTGTGGAAGTAAAGAATACTTTCATCTCAGGGGTAGGACTACTTGAAAATAGATAAAGGCGAGTAGGATTTTCGCAAAAGAGTGGTTGACCTCTTTGAGGAGAATACACAGAAAGTTATCAGGAAATTGTCTTAAGTGGTGTCATCCTGTGATGGATAAAAGGAATGCAAAGTGGGACTCCTGTTGGTTGAGGGTTTATAGATGTACTTTTGAGACTTAAACTAAAGTAAGGTATCAATCCTTGTTATGAAAATGATCTTTACTATATGAATAGTTTTAGGGCTGACACACCATAAATAAATATAGTACAAAAAATATTTATGACAATTTTAAAATTTAAAGCCAAAGTAAAATCTTTCTAATAGGCAGAGTGGATACTATCTGTAAATGCATCTAGAATATTTTTCTGGAATCAGCATTGAATGAGTATTACACAAAAAATATGTTCATAAATCTTTTTTACTCTTTGATTCTGAAAGGCTTGCTTCTGCATTTAAAAAAATATAGCTTATGTTTATACAGTACCCTTTGAAGATGAAAACTTCTATTGCAGCCATGTGATTGGAAGTGAACATTATAATGCAGTGAAAGTTGCAAAATACTTTCATTATAATGAGCTATTTCTCTTGTAGTTTGTTTACCTCTGCTGAAATTTAGAACTCTAAGCTGTTTTTAATGCAAATTTCCTTATAAAGTTGAATTCTTTATCTCCTGATTTATCCCACATCAGTTCTTTTTTGCCTTCCCAGTCCTGGGGAAATAGAGGGAAATTATATAGAATAAGAAATTCTGTGAACTCGTGAAGCACTAGGACATTAATGGCATTTAGCCATTACTTCACTGGCACATCTGTGACCTCAAATAAATGTATTTAATAAACGTGTTATAAAATCCCTTTTTCAGAGTATAGTCCTTTGCACATGAAGGAAAGCTTCCATTAGAAATTAACATCTAATTTGAAATGTGCCCTTTGAACACAAGAAGGAAAAAGACTAGATGAGAGTGGCTATAATAGTAGTATTTAATTACGCTTGATAAGCTATGTGCAAAATTTAATTTTAAAAAATAATTTATAAATAATTAAAATCATGAGCCCAACTCAGCTGGTTTTATTATTTGAAGTTGATAGCTTTCATGTGAGTACTGCAAGGGAAGGTTCACAGGTAAAGGTGTGAGAATTCTTGGCACAGGCAAACCTAGTTCTGGCAAATTGTTCCATGTATCATGGTTGTGAGACACTGAAATGGTGAATGGCTTTAAACGTTGGTAAAATCATGGGCTTTTGCCCACTATAGCAGACTGCAAAGAAGCAACTGTTGTTCATCTGTGACCACTGAAGTCCACCCTTCCCCAAACAGGCCAACTAACTGGAATTCGGACTGTGACAGGAACTTGAGATAAAGCAGGTACCATTGTCCAATTATCCCTGGTCTGGGGAGAAGGATGCATTCACAGGTGATACTGACAGACATATTGGAATGCTGATAGCCTAAACATTCAGGGGACAAGCTGCTGATGCCTAAAGAAACTGCCCAGGTGCAGAGAGTGAGTACAGCCCCACCTCTGGCTACCGCTGATGCTGACTGAGATAAGGAAAGAGGTAAATGCTGTGAGCCTGGTACGGTCTTTCTGTCCTTACACAGGTGAGCCTAGCTGAGGTAACTCTTCTGATAAGACTTACTGGGACATTCACAGGTTGCTTGATGGTATTCATCTCTGCTGACCACCATAATGGGCCATAATAGACTCAACTGCACTGACCTAATAGGCAGCTGTAATGACTTAGACCATCAAAGACTCCTAAAAGTATCCTGTGACACAGCATTACATCATTCAGAGTAAAACTCCCAGCCTCAGGGGGGTACTGAGTATTTCCCCCTGAACCTGGGTGCATACAATGCATGAAATTTCTACTACTGATGGATCTAGATTATCACTTTGGCCAATGAAGCCTGAAATCCTTGCATCCAAGCCTTGCCACTGGATCCAAGGGGTGGTGACTGTATATATCTTTCAATGTTTATCTTTTTTCTGTCTTTTCCTTACGTGCTTTCCTAAGTGTTATTCATATATTACTCTATTTCTATATAACTATAGAAAATCCCAAAATAGCTATGTATCTGTTTTCCTTTGCAANAATCCACCCCAAGGGATCTATTAGGATGTTGTTTTCCTTGTCTTCTGGGACTGGTTATAAGAAGGGTCTGCTTGGGGGAAAAAAGTGAAAACCATCAGAAATGGGTTGTAACAAAGAACATTGACTGAAATACAATTTCTGGCTAAAGCTTGCACTTATAAATTATTGACTTTCCTGATGTAAGTTAACAAAGACCTAACACACAAGGTCCCCCGCCTACCAATATCATTCCAGGTATCATGCCATCCGCAGATAATTTCAGCTTTAATAACCTTTCTGAGTAGCAGCACATTCTGTCAAGGCCCCATAGATTGGCAAGAGAATCCTCCATTATTTCAGAGGTTGGCATCAGGACTATGCTAGGATGCTCCTTCACCAAACGACATTCTACAGAGCTTTCTCAGTCCTTGATAGCTTTCCAAGGCAAGGACGTGTCTTCCCCCACCTCTCATGTACCTCTTCAAGAAGTTTGAACACATATAAATATAGTTTTATCGCAGTGATAAACCAGAGATCCAAAACATTTCTGCAACACTTCAGGTTGAATTTAATTTTTAATATGCTTGTGGTGTTACTGCTGCAGGACTTAATCCTGAGTGTGCAGGTTTATGAAGAGAAAAATCTGGCTACTTAGACATATTCATGTCACAGATTTATAGACCTTACTACTATCATATAAACTTTCCATTTTTCCCTTCAGTGTTCATTGGTATGCCTTTCCATTTTGGTTGCTTTGACCAAATAGTGAACATAAAATAAATCCATCAAGAAAATAAACATATGGAATTTGCACTGTGAAAGTTCTGCTTATAAAAATAGTAGTGACGATTGTAACATAAGAATGATCATAACTATCATGTGAATGTTACAAGGTTGTTCTGAATCACAACAAAAATATTTTAGTATTGTGATAATTTCTCATTTTTTGGCTTCTTATATATATAATGATTATGGGTTTTTTCTCCTTACTTTTAAATGTTAAATATTGACAATGGACTATATCCAAAGGCAGGAAAGTAAAGAGCAGCATCTGATAAATGCAACCTTCAGGTGAGATCCACAGAGACTAATTCCACATTCTCATTGAGTAATGCTCCAAGAAAGGCAGGGTTAGACCTCTGTGCTCCCCACACAATCATTTAGAGGCATCTGTCGCTTCCGAAGTGCAATCCAAAAAGATGAATATACTGTGAAAAGGCTGACCTAGCATTGATCAATAGGAAAGGCCAAGTGCAGGGCTATCTATATCAATACTGTTGAATCCAATTTTGGAACTTAAAGGCTGGCTTCTTTGAAAGTTTATGCCACTTTTAGGATGAATATGCTCATCCCCTTGGAACAGACTGAAGTAATTCTCTGCAAGTGCATATATTGAGCAGGATTTTAAGGTTTTCAGAGGGTATCACTTCTGTAGGACTCAAATGTCTTTCAATGAAAACTAGTTATAGGGCTGTCTCCTTTTAAAAGGAACCAAACCATTTTTCTAGAGGGTTCCCTAAATAATAGGTTATCAAGTAACCATTGAGAGTTCATTTATCATGGAAACAGAAGAGAAATATCCAGGCAGAGGCTGAAATCTGTTAAAAAAAAAAACCCCAAACAATCAAGAAAGGACAGACCTAAGCTCGGTTCCCAAGTTTCTTTCCTGTTTAGTATTTTTTTTTATTTGGTCAGGGTTTTTTTGGAAAAAAAATGAGACTGTCTGAAAAAGGAGAAGTGTTGAGATAAATCATTTGAGGTTGAAAAGGTCAAGAGACAAGCCTTCCCCATTTTCTGGGTGATGACTGTAATTCCCTGCCTAATACCAAAGTCAGCTCTTCTTTGTTAGGCTTATTCCTGCCCCTCACAATGTTGTTGAACACACCCGAAGGTCTGCTTCATGGTACGCTCAGTACTGTTGGTTTGAATTAGGGAGAGCTCAGAGTTTCTGCACACAGACAGGGACTGAATAAGGTGAATATAATACAATTTTAACTACTGTAACATGGATTATTGCCTTGGATTCAGTGTCCAAAACACTTGACTATCTTCCAAGTTAAGCAAACAGTAATGTCTCTGTGATGTCTCCCTTAAATTCCAGAGATGTAAGAAGTGAGATCAGTTGTATGACTGGTGACACTAGAGAGTTTTGCTGGCATTCACGGAGCCCTAGACAGGCTTGAAATGGAGCAACGGTAATTTAATGGAATTCAACAAAGGGAAAAGAAAAATCCAACACCTATGAAGCAAAATCCCTATGTGTCAATAGACGCATTACATTGCCTGTGAAGCAGATTTGTTAGAGATGAGACATGGGGTCCTGGTGGATAACAAGGTGACCTTGAGCCAGAAATGCCCCATGAGGAAAAGAAGGCTTACAGCCTCCCAGGCTGTTGCCAGCAATTGAGGATTGTCATCCTTCTTCTCTGCTCAGCCCTGACGAAACACATCTGGAGTGCTGTGCCATTTCTGGACTTCCCAGCACAAGAAAGATATGGACTTTTATAGAGATCACCCACGGGAGTGCCACAGAAATTATTAAGGCACTGGAGTGAGCAGGCTGGGAGAGGTGAGGCTCTGAATGTTAGCATCTCCTGATGGGAGAACTGAAGATGTGATAGGCAGGCTCCTCTAAGTAGTAGACAATGATAGGAGAGACAGTGGCCACAAATTAAAAAAGAGACAGATTCAACCTGAATCGAGGAAAACTCTTTTTTTTTTTTTTTTAATTATGTGATATTGGTAAAATACTGATGCAGGCTGACCAGAATGTTTGTGGGGACTCCATTATGGATATATTCAAAGCCTGTCTAAACATGGTCTCAGGCAACCTATTATAGCTGACCCTTCCTGAACAGGCTGGTTGTTTAGGTGTTCTCACTCTCAACAAAAATGACACTGTCATTTCAAAGTTATTTTGTAATTTTATTGCCTTTTCCATTAACTGAATATTTCACAACTGTCAGTAATTTAGTAAATCAGCACTTATTTCTGCATATGTAAAATCTGAGGCATTTTAAATAGCTTTCTGAAGAATGTCCATGCACATCTACCCCAGAACAAATTAATTCACTTGCTGATTCACAGTACATTTGCATTAGCTAGTCTTAGTCACAGAATGTCCATTCAGTAAGCACAGGTTTATAAAATCTCAATGCATTGTCTTAATAAAAACCAGAATAAAAAGCTTTGCATCTGCTTTCTGAATATTACAGTTACCTTTATTTGTCTAGACAAACTTTTTTTTTATATTTTTCCTGAAATCCCAAAATAGCAATTCCTTTTGATTTAAACAGACATTTATTAAATAGGAAGCAGTTCACATTATGGGAATGTTTTATAAAGTTTACACAGGGAAAATGATTACTGGAATTCTTCAAAAATGATCTTCATTTCTGCTTTGGGATTCCAAGAATTGGTGTTAAAAAAAATCCAATATGTAGTTCTTTAAAAAATTCAATGAAAAAAATTGTGATCTATGCACAACCGTTTTTATGTTCTCTGATTAATTTCTTATAAGGCTTACTCCTAATTAAAATCATGAAAAAAATTGTTTGGTAGTGTAAGAGACTGCATTGTTATGGGTAATTTCCTAAACAATGTTATGAAAGAGAGTTTGCCCATTATGGCAAAACTGTATAAAGAAGCTGCAACCACCTAAGCCCACCCCTCCCTGATTATGCCATCTCACTAGAACTTTGGACTGTGAGTTAGGCTGCCTAAGGGAACTTGAGGTAGAGTAACTTGAAAAGTGGCACTATTGTCCAATTATTTCAGGTCTAGGGAGAAATAAACAAGGCTGAGGGAGAAAAATGTAACCACAAGGAAGCCAAATCCAGCAGCTGTCCTGAAAATCATCCCCAGCTGGTTTCAGGGTGTGGGAGGAGACAGCCCACAGACTCACCCGCTGAGGCCAGGTTTGCACACACTTTCCCACAACCAAGGGGGAAGGAGAAGAGTTCTGGGGTGTGTGGCCTAACTTCTGGGCAGAGATACTGAATATCCATCCTCCCTTACACAAACTGGCTCAGCTGTAAACCTGCCCCTAACCCCCGGAAGGCAGACAAACCAGACCTTGCTGTGAGAAGCAGCTAAGGAGGTGTCATAATCCATCAGAGACCTCCCTAAAGTTCTCTCCAGACTGATTCCTGAGGCCTTGCACTGGAGTACTTCATGTGATGCAGAGATTCAACAGATCCAGAGTCTGCTGCAAGAGACAGTGTCAAACTTCCCTCCTGCCAGTGGAGGTACCTGGACATTCCCCCAGGGCCAAGACATGTTAATCCATTGAACTCCCTGTTTTGCGGGACACTCCCACCAAGATGACCACGAAAAAGAAGATCAACAGGATGCTGTTGGGATCCATGGAGTGGTGATATTTTATATTTAATCTGTCTTTGCCACTGTCTTTCTCTCCCTCCTCACCTCTTTTTCTAGGATTGTTTTTTTGTTTTTTTTTTTCCTGTTGCTCTCTACCTCCCATTTACTGTTAAAGAAAAATCCATTCTATTGACTTCAGCATATGATCTTGTTTACACCTTAGTTTGGGCAGAGGCATCACTCGAATAAATTTAATAACTGAATCATAACAGGTAGATAATACTGTGGGAAGTATTTTTTGTTAACTTAAATCAGTGATTCCTTTAAATTAGTAATTTCTGATCCCTGCCCTTGTTTCTCCATGTTTTGTCATACGTGACTGAGAAACATGTTCTTTGACAAGCCCTATTTCGAGTTCCTTGAGTTGTTCTTCCATCTCTGTTGAAAACTTAAGTAATTGCTGTGGCATTGTTTCTGATGTGCCTGATAATTAAAAAGCCTGGACATGCTGGAATGGCTTAAGGACAGCAACTAAACACCTGGGTAAATTTAAATGTGTGAATATACCTAGCAGAAAGTGATTATATTTTCTGTTTAAAAAGGTCAGCATGTTTTCTACTGATTTTTTTAAAACAAAATTTATTTGTTGGCATCTGCAAGCTATGATATAGCATCTGTGTTATGAACAAGTACTTGCTGTGTGTTGCTTCATTCCACTTCATGTCAGATTAACCTGTGAAGTACCCTGCTGCTTGATGTTTTCAGGCTGTTGCACATGCACTGCTTTACCTGTATATATGGGCTGCCTGCAGAACTGAGAAAATAGTTTTGCAATCTATATGTTAAATGTCTTGAATTTTGACTCGAAAGAATATTTATTCTTTTATTTCCTCATATTTGAGAACAATACATATAAAATTGTATTCCTAATTTTTTTCCTATACAAGTAAGCATGCAGAATGTAAAAAAGACAGAGGAACAGAAACTCAGGGGGAGAAAAGCTCTAAATTTGCATTCTTCCAAACACTTTAGAGAAAGTAGATTACAGACATATCTAGCTTATGTTTGGGAATGGCTATATTTTTCTTACTTTTTCCAACTTCATTGAAAACCTGCTGAAAAAGTATTTATAAATTGGAATGTTTTTAATAATTAAATGATCTTCTAATCAGAGATCACAGAGATCACAATGAGCCAAAAGATGTATGACTGCTGAAGATGCATGACTGATCAGTGACTGATGCAATGAATGGCACCTTTCAATCTCTGAGCAGCATCAAAGTACTTGATTAGAAGTTGCTGTTCCAGGCTGGTAAATAGAGCAGTGACTGCTGGTGGTTTTCTTTAAACAATATCTCTAGGCTGGCTTAATCTTTTAATATCTTAGGGGGTATTTTTGCGCAGTAGGGGATATACACTGCAGCAAAAATTCTCCCTTGTTATAGCTGTGTTTGGAATTCCAGTCCATATCAGTTCCATTAATAAACCTGTTGTCAAGTGAAATAACTGCTGAATTAATTTACTGGATGATTTCACCAGTTGAAATTTAGAAACACTCTGACATGAATTATTACTCTTATGGAAATCGTTCTTTTGAATTTTTGATAGGAAAATGCTCATGTAAAGTATGCTGAAAAATGTTTAGGATAAGGAAATTCCCCAAAATATATTTGTACCCTGTGTTTGCATTCTTAAATATAGAGAGGATTTAGCAAATAAGTTCCACTGAAAACTGGATTTCCAATAGCCAGGATATTCAATGAAATCAATCAACAATTGAAACTGAGCAATTTTCAGAACTGTGGATATTTAATTCTTAGAATAGAGAATTCACCAGATTGTCCAATGTGGGAATACACAGGACAGAGAGTTAAACAGACTTAATTAACATACCTGGTTTGATAACCAAGATGCCATGGCAGGAACAAACAGAGCTTTGAAGGTTACAGAAGATGGAATTAAACCTGCTTACGGGAAGAGAAGTGATTCAATCAACTTCTGCAAGCAAAAGATGTTGCAAAATGTATGAGTTGTCTGTATGATCTTTAACCTGATTATTGTAGTGGAAAATTATTAACCTTCCTGAAACAGTATATAAGCTTTTGGAAAATCTGAGTAAAATTGAATTCTGATCACCAAATCAGTCTTCCCATCTCTCTATCAATTGTCAGTAGTCCAATTGCCTGATAAGCAAGCTCAATGGACTTCGAATATTTATTATGCTGGATGTAGTCATAGAAAAAATAACTGCAAAGAAATAATATTTTGTTTTGCTTTTTCAAGAATACACATTCAAATAATTTTTAGATCTTCCTGCAAATGTGTTAAGTGTTATTGACACAGGAACATATTACTTCAGGTGTCAAAAAAAAAAAAAAAAGAGGCCTGCAGAGCATGAATTTAGTGTACTTCAAATGTTCAGGGATTCCTGATTCCTGTATTTCAAATGTCCAGGGATTTTCAGGATTTCTGGGGTAACTGTGACTGAGTAGAAATGGGCATGTCTAGAAGACATTGTGTTTGCTCACCAAGCAGCTCATCTTGATTGTAAAGGAAGCCCTGGTGATGGTAGAAACCCTCAAATGGAACCATTATCCTGGTGCTCCATTTCTGATCTAGGCTATATTGAAACAGAGTGCAGCTGAATGTTTACAAGTGCCTTTGAAGAGTTCGCACAATGAAAACAATAGCTTCTAGACTTCAGCTGAATATTCTGCGAATCATTATGACAGAAACAAAAGTAATGTATAATACACAGAATAAATTTTATTTCTGTCATATTGCTGAATAAAAGGCAGTTTGTTCCTTTAGAAGATGTGCCCCCTCTGGCCTCACTCTGGCCACACAATAAGAAGAGCAAAGCTTTCATTCATAGCATTTGATTAAAATGTAGCTTGGAAAAAACAGCCAATAAACCACCATGGCTAATCTTCTTTACATTATTTTCATTTCACTGCTGAATTATTAACCAGCAATTTTTCTACTGCTTTGAACTCTGAAATGGCATTTTCTACAATACTTATGCTCTCTGGTACACTGCATCAATCAAATCTGGCTGCCACAGATTTCAACTAGCTTGTTGGAAAAATGTGGTGATTTAACATGTTGCCTGTATTGAATGCCTTGACAAAACTGCAAAGTAGTGAGAATATTTTCATTAAAAATAATTGTCCATTATTAGCTTCCCAATGGAGTTTTGGTTAATTAACAGTTATTTACATGTGAAATATTAAGACAGTTTAAACCAGTCCTTAGCCCTCTCCCGTTTTTCATTTACTATAAAGCCAAATGAAAGCCTGCAAATGAAGCTGCTGCAAAATCAAGGATTTTAACGTTTCCTCTGGTGGATAATAAGAGCTACCTCTAGCAGTGATCAGTACGCTAGCATCAGATCGCATACAGAATGCTTCAAGGTGCCATCAATCAAACTCAGATTTAACAGGAAGGATTCCCCATCCTTCAGCGAGGATAATACATGTCCTGCTGCATCATATGACACAGCTGCAGGCAAGTGGCTGTTATCCATGTGTCTCTAATCATTCTCCTCTTTCACAGGAATAGAAAACTTGCTGTTCCAGGTAGGTTACTTGGTATTTTTTTCACTGGGAATAGATTTTTCTTCTTAATTCTCTATCATCATGGAGAAATTATGGAAAGCAGTTTAAATGTATTCCCCTTTGGAAAAATGTTTTCTGCTGCTGTTAAAAATGAAGTAGCTTGGATTCGATGTTATGTGAAAATCCCCATTAAAATAAGAACAAAGACATCACAGTTAGACATCTAGAAATCAGAAGTCAAGTAAATGCAAAAGCTCTGTGTTCAGAAACATTACAATCCAAACGGAAAATAACAGACTGACAAAGTGTTGATGACAACCCGCTAGGAACTGAAGCTGTTGTATGGCTGGTTTCAAAGAATGAGACTGGTGACTGATGTGAACCTGACAACAGGGCTGAGCAACCTGTGCATGCAGTACTATTTCAGCAGTCACAATCTTTGGATCAGGTGAACTGGAAGCTGTGGTCAAAGCACAGGGCTGCTAAGACAGAAAAGGGGTTGACAGGGCTGCTGCGAGGCTGGCGAACAGATGTATAGCCTGCTGCCTGGGAACAGGGCTGCACCAGTGGGATCAGAAGCTCGGGCAGTTTAAACCCACTCTGCGGCTGCGTGGGGGTGCCGGAGGGGCAGGGGGATGGAAGGAAAGGAGGTCAGATAGCTGCAGGCTGGGCAGGTGCCACCCAGGCCCTTGGCAGCCGGTGGCTGCTGTGGCTGTTTTGTCAGCAGGACGCGATGCCTCGGCTGGGCAGAAGAACGCGTGGCAGAGCTGCGAGATGAATGAGGCTTGGCAAGCCTGAAGGTGGGGATGGAAATCTGGGCCCTCCAGCCAAAAGCAGGGAATTTGTCAAGTCCAGTCTGCATACGGAACACTGCGAACAGAATTGCAGTTCACCCAATTTTCCTAACTAATGTTGTCTTTACAGCTATTTCATACATATGGATTGTTGTTTTCTTTTATGTGCTTTATTGTTTTTAGTTAGATAAAATGCAGTAATTTTTACTTAGCTGTGAAGATTAAGTTCATGTTAAAAAAGTGTAGAAAACACAACTCTAAATCTTCAAAATATTCTTATTTTGCACAAGAAGCAAACTTTCAATTTCTTTATAAGAAAAGCATATATTTTTCCTTAACACCCACATAAAGAAACAAAAAAAGAGAGTAAAATTTTAGAAACAGTATACATAAAATTAAGTTTCTACTTGCTTAGTGGGAATGGAGTTAAACAGAAGCTGGAAACAGATATCTAAGTAAAACCTGAGGCAGCCAGCTTTGGAAATCTTGGCTTTAAGAAGAGCATAACATAAGCATTCATCCACCATTAGTGATTCTGGCTTACTGAATTGGCTGGACACAGTGATGGATTCCTGCCTTGTCAGCACTTGTATCTGGAGGATGCATTGCCAGTGATGTGGTTTTCCATAGTCAGGAAACAAAAGACACTTAAACAAAGCTTAATACCCTGTTTGTAATGTTTTGTTCAAAACAGATTTTCATACTTTCAGTTGATTAATGTTAATCAGTCTACTGGACTATTTTATTTAAAGTCTTTGTGCTGATAACCATGTAAATCAAGTATTGCAGAACATGAGAGAATTTTGGATTAGATTCTGAAAGTTGGAATTTCATGTCCGGTGATTCATCAGTATTTTCATGAATGTATGGGCTATTATATTCATAATATAAGAAGTTAGCTACATCATACATGTTATGATCTCTTTTCAGCTCATAAATTTATGTAAACTTGCAAAAATGTATATTAAAAATATCATCGTTATTGTAGTGTAAATTAATAGAGAGATCAGTTCATAGAATATATTCTGTCCACATTTTTTACATAATTCAGTCCAGCAACCTGATTAGTAGCTCTGGATGGTGTTGTAAGAAAAAGTTCTGAAAAGAAATTGTGAATCTGTACAAGGAGCTGCTTTTCTTATTACATATCCATTTCTGTAGCCAAATGCACAGTCCATCTGTCTGCAAGCAGCATAAACAATAGCATATGTTCACAGAGTGGCAAAACAAGTTGGAATTATATTTAAATAGAGGTCACAAACTCAGAAATCCTGCACTGCAGTTAGCCTAATAGATTTGCTTTTAAAATTTCATTGGGTCATCTTCCTTTACTTTTCAGTGAAAAGTTTTACAGGAAGCTTGCATATTGATGTGATCTAGTCTTTATTTCACTGGTTTTGAAACTTAATTTTGCAAAACTTACGTTTATCTACCTGGCATGAGGAAAAGTACAGAGAGAAAAGTAATTTATGAAAGGGGTTAAAAAGTAGAGAGAATGGGAAATATCACACAATTTCTTTCTTGTTTCCACCAATTACACATCTTGAAGAAGAATGGTATATCATTTTCCTTCAAATGGGAAACTACTCAAAATTATTTTTCTAGTATAATATGTTCTTTTGAATACTCCTCTGAAAACTCACTCTTTCCTTCTCTTATTGGAAAGTTTAATATACCCCCTAATCTATTTTTTTATATGAGAAAGGATGAAAGAATCACAGATTTTGTTTATATTTTGTTCTCAGGTGGGTGATAAGTACAGCCTGGAAGTTATTAACTGTTCATCAATAGTGTGTCCAGCAGGACTAAGGTAGTGTTCATTCCCCTGTACTCAGCACTGCTGAGGCTGCAACTTGAATTTTGTGCTCTGTTTTAGGCCATTCACTACAAGGGGCTGGAGTAAGTCTAGAGAAGGGCAACAGAACTGGGAAAGGGTCTGGAGTACAGGTCTGAAGAGGAGCTGCTGAGGGAGCTGGGCGTGTTTAGCCTGCAGAGAAGGCTCAGGGAAGACCTTATCCCTCCCTACAGCTCCCTGAAAGGAGGCTGTAGCCAGGTGGAGGTTGATCTCTTCTCCCGTGTAACTATTGACAGGATGAGAGGAAATGGTCTCAGGTTGTGCCAGGGGAGGCTTAAATTGGATATTAGGAAAAAAATCCTCCTTGAAAGGGCTGTCAAGCATTGTAATAGGCTGTCCGGGGAAGTCTTGGAGTCAGCATCCCCAGACATATTTAAAAGTTGTGTAGGTGCGTCACTTATGGACATGGTTTAGTGGTGGACTTGGTAGTGCTGGGTCAACAGTTGGACTCAATGATCTTAAAGGTCTTTTCCAACCTAAGTGATTCAGTGATTCTATGATTTTTTTCCACAATTAGAAGAAAGAAACTTGGAAGATTCCTGCAGCACTTGTGCATATAGGATCCTTATTGGGATTCAACCTTATGACATTTATCTCTGACCATGGGAGGAAGGGTTGGTACTAGGTCATCTTTAAGGTCCTTCCAAACCATGATGCTATGGTGCTATAGTGCAATCTTTTCAATCAGTCTTCACATTTGCTGTGAGCAGCAATCCTTATGGAGTTTACCTGGATGGCAGTTCCTTTAAAAGCACACCTGGGTTTTTTGCCTTCAGCACTGTAGCTCCTGATGAAGAACCATATCAGGAAATGAAAATATGAAAAAGACAGAGAAAGAATATTCTCTTTATTGTTAATTGTTAAGCAGATATTTTGCTTCATTTGCAGTAACTCTTTGAATACAACCTTTTCTGTTTCTCTATTAACTTCTACAATAAAAGTAAAAAATGCCTACCTAAGACAAATATGATTACCAATCATATCCACCTGTCTAAAATAGGAAAGATCCTTTGCTAGTGACTTTAAAGAGAGCGTGGGAAAACCTGCTGTAAGACTCTACTGATCAAAAATACATTCTTTCCTCCAGAAACCACAATTCTGATATGTTCAAATCTCTTTTCTCTGATGTCTATTGGGTTAAATCTGCTCTTGCTTTGAGACCCAGGTGTATTGGTTTAGCATAAATGGTAGGAAAACCCAATTGTTAATCCATTTTGGAACTAACAGCTAAGCTGGCCAATCAGGTAAAAGGTGTACACCCCCTGGGACACCGCTTAAAAACAGGAATCTTGGGAGACCCGCCCTCTTTCCAGGGGCGCCGAGCCATGAGGTACCACCGCGGCCGGGCCGGGAGGGGGCCCGGGCCCCAGGGCTCCGGGAGGCGCCGGGAGTCCCCGGGAGGTGCCGGGAGTCCCCAGGAGCCGTGGCCGGGCCGAGGGGCCGGGATCAGGGCCAGCCCTCCGGAGAGCCGGGCGATCTAGGGCATCTGAGCTCGGCGGACGCCGCAGAGAGGGGGAGATGGCCCCGGCCTCCTCCCCCACCCCCCGGGTCCCCGGAGAGCAGCACCGAGCCTAGGCTGGGTTAAAAATGCACCCCATAAGACCGAGGGGTGGAAAAGGAGAAAAGACTCAGGCTCCCTTTTTTGAGTTTTTTTACATCTCGCGGATCTGCCGCTTTCGGAGATGGCGCGGCTGCGGCTGAGACCACGTGGCGTGTACGAGCCCGGGCAAGTTCCTGAACATTAACTCTTTCTTAACACCGACTGAGACTGTTTCAAACTCTACCCCTCCTCAAAGAGAGAAGAAAGGCTAAATCGGAGGCATGCAAAGGGATTATATGAAGATATCAAAGTCAGTAAAGAAAGGATGACTTTTTGAGTGGGAAAGATGACAAGTTGCCTTAGTTTGGGGCTTTAAATCTCCTTAATTCATGGTAACAGACTATAATTCTTCCTTTTTTGCTGGATTAAAAAAACCAGGGAGGTGCGTTTTCCAGATTCAAGCAAGGATGTCTGATTTTTACTGAGTGGACATTTGAGTTAGAAACTATAATATTTGAAGTTTTCTGAAATGGATGTTGAAGTAGAAATTGATGCAGTGATCCTATTGAGATGTCTTGGAACCTCGTCACCAGTAAAGAATAAGAAGTCCTTTATTGTGAAGCTGTGCATCTTTAAAAGGTGAAACCCCGTGCTTTAAAAATCCACAAGCCCTTATGTAGTCATATAAAAAGCTACATTTTGGGAAGCTCACATGATGCAGTGTCGGGCGGGCTGCGTTAGTGGAGCTGGAAGCCACAAACAGACTGTGTCTCTTGTGGAAAGTTACCAGAAGAATCAGGAGGGACTTGTCTCTCTCAAAAGACTGAATGGAAGACTATTTTATTAAGTGATGCTGACTTAAGAGTTCTGATGTTTTGTCCCTTTGCATTGTTTTTCGTGGAAAAGTAGATTGTTGCTAGGGAGGAAGAGGGGTTGTTTTTGAGAGGGTTTCGTAGTTGGTTTTTGTTTGTTTACCTTTACTGTATGTTAATAAATCTAACTGTTTCTATTTTTGAATTGAACCTGTTTTGCTTTTCTTTTAATCCTATTCCACTAAAATGAAAATTAGGCGAATGTGATAACCACTACATATTTTTGGTGTTTCTGCCCGGTTGTTGAATTTTAACCCATTACACCAGGCTTAAGATCTTTCAGATTCTGTCTCCAGATTATGACTCTGCTGCTTCTTTCCTTCCTTTTGGAAAACACTTAATGCTTTAAAGTTTCCAGAGGTTATAAATCAGTCCTATGTAGATAGAGTTTAATGCCTTTGAGCATGGCTAACTAAATGTAACAACCTGAGCATAAATTAGACATAAACAAACTTGCTAAGTGTTATATCACACATCTCAAATCCACACATTAGACTTATGTCCTGTATCATGTTGGTCACAATTTCCTTTTTCTCTTCTGCAACCACTGTATTACACAGACATGACAAAGATTGCTAGGGAATATGTGAAGTTAGTGTTAACCTGGAGAACTGAAGAATATAACAGTAACTGCAATAGGTCTAGTCACAGCTGTTTTTTCAGTTTCCCACACAAGCTTTGCTGGCCCATAGCTTGGTTATATTGTTCCTGGTAATCAATTCCTAGTTCAAGGATGGGATAGATAGGTATGGTGACAAAAGCCAGCACATTCAGGAAACATCTTTCTGTCGTAGTCCTTGAAATGGAATGACTGGACTTTTTTTTCACAGATGCTAGCATAGAATATGTGCAAGCGTTATACATCTTGACTTTCTGAACTCTTCTGTTTTGTACTAGTAGTATCTTTGATAGTTTCTATGTGAAATGATTATGTGATAAATTTCTCCTCTTACAGTAGAAACATGGTTGTTATTATTAATATTTTCTAATTTTTTTTTCAGTTATCTAAAACTTAGAGCTAAAAGCTGTTCTTTTAAAATTACTGTTAAATATGATTTATAATACACTAAATCACTTTTCTTTACATCCTCCAATCCCCCCCTTTTAAATGGAAGAATACCCTAGGACTCACACGTACAACAATATCTTCCCTATTCTAAAAGTTATATCTGTATTCATTGTATTTATCTCCGTTCTCACTATCTCTTCTAGTGGGAACACTGCATTGTCTACTGGATGGAAATAAAAGATAAGAAAATAACAAAAACTCTTGCTCTGGAAATAAAAACAGTTATTTAGGGCTCAATATTTCAAGGGGATTGCTTGTGGCTGCACAGGAGCTTGTGTTTGACAAGTTTGAATTTTGCATTATGAAACTTTTGCCAAGGAAAGAATTGTTTTTTCACTCTGTCCAAGAGGATAGAAAAAAGGCAAAGGACCTTTCAAACTCTGTCATAGCTCATTCTCACACTCATATGGACACACAACAAGTTTAATCTCACTCACACTCCCTGGTGCTTCAACTGCAGGAATCCAGATTTTTTCAAATGTTTTTTGAGAGCCAGTCTATGAATTTGTCTTACTGAATCTCATATCTGTGTAGTTGTAATGACAGGTAAGAGATTCTAAGAGAATTGCTGAGACATCAATAAATTTAAACCCAGAATGTTAAGAGTTAAGAACATGCGTATGTTTGCTGTAGGAAAGGCTCGGATGGATCTTTCTGGAGTAGGCTCTAATTTGGAGTAGGACATAATTTTCCTCCACTCTCCCCACGTGGATCCACTGATTCAACGTCTCCTACATGTTGCTTGCCCCACTAAGGATGCCCCAATACATCTAAGGCAAATTAAGATAACAGATGTGTTGTTAGTGAGCAGAGATAAATGGGAGCTTTGGTCCAGTATGTAGAGGTATGTGGGCAAGGAGAGATGAGTTATTTTCATTAGAGCTAGAATAAGGATACATGGGAGCCCAATGTACAGATGGGTGACAAAGTCAGGAAGTGTGTTGGGTTTAGATCTATCATCACGGATGAGGAGGCAATGAATGTTTTTTGCTTCTACCATGTGTGCAGGAGAGCTACGGGGTGTGGCACATGTGGATATCAAGATTATGCCCTTTCCCTTACCTGAAGGTGTATTACAGAATAACCATTTGCCTGACTGATCCTCAGGAGGATGTCATAGTTCAAATATACTTGTGGGGCATTCAATTTTTGTGTGACAGGAAGTGATTTACCCAGATGGTCAGGAGGTCTTTCAATCAGCACCAGCTTCCAGTGCTTCCACTTGCTTGGATCAATGCTATTGTCCTTGTGTAGTCTCTATATGCTTACTCTAACTGCATCTGGCCCTGGCTTGATCATATGTGTGACAAGACTCATGAATCAAACCACAGTCTCTCTTTCAGTTGGTTTATATCTATAATTATGTTCCAGGTGTTTATTTTAATTTACATGGCTGTCAGCTGGGAAGAGGAACAGTTTATAGAATTATTGTAGTTGTGTATTATCAGTTGTGGCAAATGATCTAATCTCTACTGCCTGTCACTATCTGTGAAATTGATTCTGTACANTTTTTTTTTTTTTTAAATTCAATCTAACTAAAGAGTGCATCTTTATGTTCTTAGAAATAAAAATTTCATGATAACTTAAAATGTGAAGTGGGGTCCTACCTGCTTAACCACTGAAAATAAGACTTACATTACTTTGTAAATCAATCACATGATACAGATAACTCTTAAAAATGCATCACTGTTTTGCAACTGGTTTATATGCCAGTCATTACATCATTTTGCCTTGAAAACATAGTAAGATATAGCCAATTCAGAAATGAATGATGAAATTTTCATAACCAGCTTTTTTCATCAGCATTTACAGTTTTTAAAATTTGGTTGCTTACTTTCACATTCATTGCTTTTTTTCATATTTCTACAGCCAACCTGTAGAAAATTATGAGGTTACTTATGTGCCAATTAACTTCTATCCTGTGTTATGTTTATTGATACATCCAAAGGAGTGAAGAGTTTTAAGACCTCTTATAAATACCTTCTCTTAGAGCCTAAAATCAAATGCAACCTTACATGATCAGAGCTAAACATGCCTAGTGAATAACTGTGCCATGAACTTCAACTTCAGTCAATTGAAATAGGACGCAGTTTGTGGCAAACTTTTGTGGCAAACTTTTGATCCACAGTTTACAAGAGTAAACAATTTACTTTTGGTCATTCCCTGTTCTGGAGATGCCTTTTTGCAGCTTAATGGGATTTAGGATTATACCAAAATATCTGTGAATCTGTAAAGCAAAGTTTCCAAATTATAATGTCATCTCTCTAAGAAACCTCCCTTTAAAGATTAAAATCTTTAAATTATGTAGTAATTATGATTTAAACCCATGATGCAATATACAAAATAACCAGAAAACAGAAAAATTACAGCTCAGGAAATAATATATGGTGACATGTAAACATCCAATGTGTTCTAGAGACTTGATCTATAATTGTTGAAATTTTGTACTTGGTGCTACAGTAATTATAAGTTCCCCTAAACCTTCTGCTACTGAATGTCTAGTGGTGCCAGAATTGACTGGGAAATAATGTCATTCTGAAGCAAGTGTTTAGGCTTTGAAACATGCTTATTATTTTTTTTTCCACACTAGAATAATGATAAAACCTTCCTGAAAACAGTGTTCTCAGAAAAATGGAGTTTTGTGGAAAATATTGACTGAACCATGAGCTGTTGGATTTGAAAATTGTAAGTGGCCTGGTGTTTAGCTTCAGGCCAGGGCACACTCTTCCTGGTCCAGAATTGTAAACCGTATACTCCTATTTCAGTATCTTTCCTGACTTATTTAGGGCAGACCTTCTCATCCCAGATCATTCTGAATTGGGCAAATAAAAGTCTTTGACACAGTGCTTTGCCATAGTGGCATTCCATCTACAGGGATAGCTAATTTGTATGTTCTCTCTAAAAATCCTTCCTAAGAAAACATTTTTATACCTTTTGTATTTTATAGAAGGTTTTAAACTTATAAAAAGAAAAAAAAAATAAAAGGAGGAGACTTAGCATCTATGTCTACATGGAAGTGCGGAGTGTGAGTTTTCCCTAGGGTCTGCTGTCAAATTACACTCTTTTCACCAATATTCATGTGAATATATCTCTTTGTGTCTTAGGGTGAATCATGGCACAACAACAATGTTAGAACTATTTACAGCATCAGCTGAAAGTAAGCTTCAGACCATAAATAACAAGCCCAGCAACAAACATCTTGGTAAAATAATGGCATAACTTGCAACTATACAAGAATTATGAATATTCTGCAACTACTACAGAAATGGGAAGGAATTGAATTTTATTATGGGCTTTGGTTCCTGTAACTTATGTCCACAACTCATTCCAGCTATATATAAGAAATACCTTCTTGGACTGTTGCAGCCAATGAAACAATTAAATGTCAGGACAAAGAGAAATGAAAATCATTGTTCTGAGCATAAAATTCTTCACTAGAGAATAGAAAAAAATGTCTTCAGTGTTTGAAGGCTATAAGATAGTACATTTACTTCTTGAGGCAAATTAATACAAAGGTATCAAAGAACATTTGTGAGATAAGAGGAAAAAACATATCTGTAAACAGAACTCTCCTCATTGCTTATCCTTTTTGTTCTTCATTAGTCCACAATGAAGAATATGCCAATATGAGAGATGCCCAAAGTAGAACGTTACTTGCAGAATATGCCTAACCTGTTATATTAAGTCAATTATATGATAAAAGAGTCCTTCCTCAGGTGCTTATTTATTTGTCAGAAAAGTAAAAAAATTAATAAGAAATTACTAAGAAAAATATGGAAAATAAGTAAATAATAATTAAATTAACTTTCAAAAAAAAGTTCAACTTCCCAAACTAGTGTAGAAGGATCACTACAACCTGAAAAATAAAGTGGGAAAAAGAAGAGATGGCAATGAAATCTATCAATAAAAGTACCAACATCCCTATGGCAAAGGACACTTTTCTCATAGCAGAACTCAATGTTTTATGTTTGCAACTCTTCTGTTTAGCTTCTTTAGTATGTACCACTTCAATATAGAACACTTATGGGTTTCCATCTTCCATCAGCTGCAGAGCAAAAAACATTCAACTGCAGGACTCTATCCTTAATCTCATTCTTTATAAGTTTACCGAAAGTATGCAGGAATAAGGAGGCAAAAGAGGCAAAATCAGAATGCTATAAGAAAAAAAATATTAAGAAAGAATAATGTTTATATTCCTGGGAAAAAAACCCATGAGCATATCTAAATTACACTTGAGACCTTACACTAGTCTGTAGATATAGAATCATAGAGTCATCAAGATTTGAAGAGAACTTTAAAATCATCCACTCCAGTTGCCAACCTAGCGCTACTACTGTAAACTTTTAACTACCAGATCAGGTCATCCAGCACCAGATCCAGACACCTCATCAACACCTCCAGGCATAGTGACTCCAGCACATCCCTGGGAAACCTATTCCAGTGTCTGGACCACCCTAGCAGTAGTTATCTAATCTGAATCTTCCCTGTCTCAGTTTAAGACCATTTCCTCTGGTTCTGTCACTGTAGGCACAGCAGAAGAGACCAGCCCTCACCTCACCACAACCTCCTTTCAGGTACTTGTAGAGAGCAATGAGGTCCCCTCCTCTCCTTGAGACTAATCAAACCCAGCTCCCTCAGCCGTTCCTCATATGACATGATTTCTAATCCATTTGTGAGTCAATCACCCTTCTCTGGACAGGCTCCAGCACCTTAATGTCCCTTTTAAATTGAGGGGCCCAGAACTGAACGCAGCACTCCAGGTGTGTCCTCCCCAGTGCTGAGTACAGGGGGTGATCACTGCCCTGCTCCTGCTGGCTGCACTATTGCTGACAGAGGCCAAGATGCCATTGGACTCCTTGGCCACCTGAGCACACTGCTGGCTCTGATTGAGCCAACTGTCAAACAGCACCTCCAGGTCCCTTTCTGCCAAACAGCTCTCAAAGCCACTCCTGCCCAGCTGGGGTTGTTGTAACCCAAGTGCAGGACTCAACACTTCGCCTTATTGGACCTCCTGTAGTTGACCTCAGCCCACTGATCAAGTCTTTCTGGGTCTTTCTGTAGATCTTTCCTCACCTGGNTCCAGCACCAGATCCAGACACCTCATCAACACCTCCAGGCATAGTGACTCCAGCACATCCCTGGGAAACCTATTCCAGTGTCTGGACCACCCTAGCAGTAGTTATCTAATCTGAATCTTCCCTGTCTCAGTTTAAGACCATTTCCTCTGGTTCTGTCACTGTAGGCACAGCAGAAGAGACCAGCCCTCACCTCACCACAACCTCCTTTCAGGTACTTGTAGAGAGCAATGAGGTCCCCTCCTCTCCTTGAGACTAATCAAACCCAGCTCCCTCAGCCGTTCCTCATATGACATGATTTCTAATCCATTTGTGAGTCAATCACCCTTCTCTGGACAGGCTCCAGCACCTTAATGTCCCTTTTAAATTGAGGGGCCCAGAACTGAACGCAGCACTCCAGGTGTGTCCTCCCCAGTGCTGAGTACAGGGGGTGATCACTGCCCTGCTCCTGCTGGCTGCACTATTGCTGACAGAGGCCAAGATGCCATTGGACTCCTTGGCCACCTGAGCACACTGCTGGCTCTTATTGAGCCAGCTGTCAAACAGCACCTCCAGGTCCCTTTCTGCCAAACAGCTCTCAAAGCCACTCCTGCCCAGCTGGGGTTGTTGTAACCCAAGTGCAGGACTCAACACTTCGCCTTATTGGACCTCCTGTAGTTGACCTCAGCCCACTGATCAAGTCTTTCTGGGTCTTTCTGTAGATCTTTCCTCACCTGGAACAGATCAACATTCCCACCCAGCTTGGTGTCATCTGCAAATTTATTGGGGGTGGTCCCTATCCCTAAATCCAGATCATCAATAAAGATGTTATACTGTCCTCAAAACTAGCCCTAGGGAACATCTCTAGTGACCTGACACCAACTGGATTTAGCTCCATTAACCACAACTCTCTGGGCCTGGCCAGCCAGTTTTTTACCCAGAAAAGTGTCTACCCTTCCAGGTTGAGAGCAACAAGTTTTTCTAGGCGGACACTGGGGGCAGATGGTGTCAAATGCTTCACTGTAGTCTAGCTGGGTCACATCCCCAGGCTTTCCCTCGTCTACTAGCAGGTCACTTTGTCAGAGAAGACCGGTTTGGTCAAGCAGGACCTGCCTTTCATAAATCCATGTTGGCTGGGCTTGATTCCCTGGTTGTTCCACACATGTTTTTTAATCACATTCAGCATGATCTTTTCCATAACCTTGCCCAGAACTGAGGTTAGGCTGACAGGCTGTATTTCCCTGAACTATCCTTCCAATCCTTCTTGCAGATAGGTGTTACATTTGCTAAGTTACAGACACTGAGAACTCCAGTTAACAGGACTGCTGGTAGTGAAGAGTGGTTTGGCAAGTTCTTTTGGCACTCCCCTCATTACTCTGGGGTGGCTTCCATGAGGACCCATAACTTATGGTCTCTGAATGGCATAGCAGGTCACTAACCATCTCCTCCAGGATTATGGGGGCTTCACTAAACTCCCTGTCCCTAAATGCCAGCTCTGAGGGCTTGATATCCTGGGGAAAATCAGTCTTGAGAGTGAAGACTGAGGCAAAGGAAATGCCTCAGTCTATGAAATATCACATAGGCTTCATTCTAGTTTAAAGACATGCTTTTAAAGGAAGATGTTTTACAGATGGACAATTTGTTTCAATTATGTGTGCTCTAGTTGCAGTATGAGTTTATAATTTTAATAGTATAAATGTTAGCCTGGAATCCAGAAAATATGAATTATTATCCTTGTTTGCCTTTGTGTTGCTGCAAAATCCTGTGAAGTTTCTTTCCCTCTTCTGTGCTTCAATTGCTAACAGAAAGCATTTTTGTAGAAAAGTTTTTCTTAAAAACAATAGAGGGAAAATATTTTGTTGTATTATAACCTATTATTTTGCCATATTCAAAACAATTTGTATGAGTATTTTCTGACTAGTGCTTGGAAATAACAAAATATTTAAGTTGGCTCTAGTTACCTCTATTGCAGAAATTTCATCTTTGAAACATTCTACTGGACTTCACAAGACTTTCCTTTACTGGCCTATGTTCATCAGTAAATATGAGCTGAATTCAATCATTCAGCTAAGCCATTTTATACCACTTTCTGTACTTAATATTTTAGCTATTTCACTTGCCCTGCAGTAGTTTTGGTGACTAATGGGCTGAACAAATTATTTTTATGGCATACCTTTCTGGTCCATACTTTTATATTCTATACTATTAAACCTCTTACTTCAAGTGGTAAATGCTGATACAGTGAAGCATATGTACATATACTCTCACATACATGAATATTTTTTATTATTAGAGTACTCAGTCATGCATTAAATACTTTAAAATATTCTTTCAGTGGCTAGAAAATACATTTTACATTTGTTTTTTGCAGTCTGTTCCCTCTGAAGCCTCAAATAAAGCATTTCTATTTAAGATCTCTAGTATACCTTGTGAGTAAAATTTCTAAACCTTACATTAGAGATGTAAGATAATTTTTGATTGTTTTAAGGGCTTTTCTTCAGTATTATACAATAAACATTTGTGCAGTAGAATTTTTTTTTTTGCTTAAAAATGCATGTAACAGAACATGTGTTTTCATTTGATATTAATATTCTCTGCAATTTGATAATATTTTTTAGCGAAAAGGACAAAAAAAAAAAGCAGAATTTCCTTTGGATCTTGTTTTTGTTTTAACTTCTATTATTCCACAGCACTCAGAAACATCTGAGTATCTATGTCTTGAACCGATTTAGCCTAAATTGACTCTGTGCTGAGGTAATATCATGCTGAGGATGGTTTATGCCAATATGAGAGATGCCCAAAGTAGAAAGTTACTTGCAGAATGTGCCTAACCTGTTCTATTAAGGCAATTAGGTGATAAAATGTAATCTTTCTTCAGGTACTTAATTTACTCATTGGCAAAGAAGTAGGAAAGTTACCAAGGCACTGCTAAAAAAAGATGGAAAACAAGTAAAGTAATGACTAAATTAACTTTCAAAGCAATAATCATTAACTCTCCTAAAAACATGTTTCTTTAAGTAAATAATTATTTGGTTTGGGTTTTTGTTTGGGGTTTTTTGTGGACTTTGTGGTTTTGATTTGTTTTCTTTTCACTTATTTGCTCATGCTCTTAAGGTATTTATATTTCTAAGGACCCTTCAATAATGTCTTGATTTTGGTGTGATTTCCACTGATATTTGAAAACAGGAAGTCATAATTCTGCACTTTGTTTCATCAGTTTTAATATGAGGGATCAATATCCCAAAGTCATAAATACACATGAGAGTACTCACTTTCTCTATGAACTTATTAATGCAAAACTGTCTTTAATGAAATCTAAATAAAGAGAAGAAGAGAAACAATATGTGCCAACGCAGATCTGTTTGAAAGGGCAAGTGCGCAATGTGAGTTATTGTTTGGAAGGTAATGAGAACTTTAAAATTCAAATGAATAATGAGTGAAGAGAATCATGGTAGCAAATATGGGTAACACTGCAAAAGTTTCTTTGGTTTAGGACACAAACAACTTTGGTAGTTCAGAACAGATATTTGTATAAGTCTGAAGAGATATTTGAACCCTGTTAGCTGTATACTGAAAATAAATAATTTGAAACTGAAGATTAAACTATAAAAAATTTTCTTGGCATACTTGCATTTGAATTGGAGCTTATAATTTACACAAAGCATAACTCCATTTTTAATATGCAAAATGTACATTAATCATTCAAGTGCTAGAGCATCCTTAGAAGAGTCACATTGCTATGTGTCAAAGTAAGAACTATTTATAGGAATACTGATTGTTTTAATTTGAGAGTAAACGCACATTTTTCAAATTTAACAAAATATTTAATAATTTAGACGATCACGTCCCAATGAAAAGTAATGTTTTTATTTCCCTAAGAAATAGTCTGACCTTTAAAATGAGAAGTAATCTCTCTTTTATTGCCACTGGATGAGGAGATTTTATCATTTGATTGTGTCTCGAGCATTTTAATTTAATTCTTTTTCCTGTGCATTTGAAGAACCCTGCTGTGTTTCTGCTACCTGACATTTGACACAGACAATCAATTCTAATTCAACTCATACATTTCTTAAAATTATGTAGATAACAATCCTAAAGTAATCATTATACGTTTAAAGTGGCGTATTAGCTTGTAACTGTTATCGCATGCCTGAGTGGGACAGTTTCATTAAAGAAAGCTGTGTACATTCTCTTATACCATCACGAGGTACCAAAATGTGTGCATGTAGAATCCCACTTCTAAGATTGCTTCAGAAACTTTGTTTTGATTTGTTGATCGAATGGTGCAAATAACTCATGCTTTATGTTTCCAGTGAAGGAGTTTAGTAGTCAGGAAATCTCAAAAATAGAAGCACAGTAATCATTAGCAAAAAAAAAAATAAATTAAAAAAAAAATCCTCAAACTTTGCTTTCTGAATGGGATAGACTTAATGAGTGGGTTTTGATTTCTGGTCTCAAAATGCACACGTGTGTCACACAGTCACACTCACTGTGCAGAGCAAACTCACATCAGTCGAGGCTTCTGGTCCAACTGTGACCAGTACTGTGAATTCAAGGCAACAAGACACTTGCTGTAGCTGACAAGGTACCTAAGAGTACAGAGAATCAAATAGTGGCTTGGATTGGATCACCTTAAAGATCTTCTACCTCCAACCTCCCTGCCATGGGCAGCAACATCTTCCACTAGACCAGATTGCTCAGGGTCCCGTCTAACCTGGTCTTGAACCCATCCAGGGATGAGGCATCCACAACTTCTCTGGGCAACCTGTGCCAGTGCCTCACCACCCTCACAGTGAAAAATTTCTTTCTAACTTCTGATCTAAACCTACCCTCTTTCAGATTAAAACTGTTACTCACTGTTTTACCACCACATGCCCTTGTAAACACTCCCTCTCCAGCTCTTTTCTAGCCCTCCTTTACGTACTGGAAGGTGCTACAAAATCTGCCTGGCTTTGTGTATAATGGTTCTACCCTGGACTTGGCTTGTAGCATGACTTTGAATGTGTCTCCTTAAGGTGGAGGGGAACAAAACAGGCTATTTTTTTTTCACTCTTTCATTTTAGTTTGGGTAGTTATAAAACTTGTCAGTGACTTTGCTGCTGACATTAACCTCAGGCCAACTAGTTACCTGGATTATAATTAGTTTCTGGTTTCCTGCTATAAATATGTTGTAAGTACGTAGAGTTTTTTAGAAAGCTTCTTTGGTTCCTTCTCATGAAAGCTAAAGCACCGGAAGAAAGTAGATGTACAGTTCTGAGTTTTTTACAAGGTTTTCCCATAACTATTTTCTATGCTTTGTTTTCCAGCAAATACCTGAACATATGAATGAGTTGGGGCTGGGTAGATAGAGGCGAAATCTCACCAGTCAGAGCACTGGTTTTGGATGTTATTTACTCAATGATAAGTGTTTTAAACTTGGAACTATCCAAAGCATGACAGTGGCCAAGAGGAAGTTATTAAAAAATGTTCACATATTTTTGAAAGTAGTCTATTGTAAAAAGAACTCAAAAATACTTTTCTTATCAAAGCTAGAAATCAACATGTAAAGGTGTAATGTCATCAAGCTCACAGAATCACAAGATAGTTAGGTTTGGAAGGGAAGTGCTTCCTTCCTCTCAAACAGAGACCTCTGGAAATCTAGTCCAACCCCCTACCAAGGCAGGGTCACCTGGAGCAGGTTACACAAGGACATGTCCAGGTCCATATTCCTTAAGTGGAAGTGTCTCTGAACCAGCATGCTGTGTTTGAAATCCCTGAAAAAGACAGTGAAATTTGTCTCAGCGATGACTTTAATGCAATCAATCCTTGTCCTCCATATTTCACTTCTGTGTATAAAATCTGAAGATAGCTTCTTTTGGTCTAAGACTGAAGAAAATATTAGTGAAGAGAGAATAAACCAAAGTCTTCCTCCTTACATTTCCCATCAAAATATTTTGGGCGCTTTTTTGTTGTTGTTGTTGCTGTTGTTGTTGTTGTTGCTCTGGTTATAATTCTGAGTGGGAATATGTGAGACTTCTTTGAGGATAAGTTTTCTAGCTCTAATAATTTCAACTTAAATTTGAGTTTACCTAAGTGTAAGACTTCTATATACAGCAATATTGTCATGTGGCAGTCTAGAATTTTGTTTTGTTCTATGAAGTGCCATTTAAATATACTATTTTAATCATGTTTTAAACATCTTGATAATGATTAAGATCATTTATTTTAATTGTAAGTTTCTTTTATTTTCTTCCCAAAAATAGTTTCAGTCTCATTCATTTTCATTAAACCAAATGCAACCTTTGCAGTAAATCTAGAATTTCAGTTTCTGTAACCTAAAAAACAGAACAAAACAATTTTCTGGAAAGGGAAGAAAAAAATACATACGCAGAAGGTACATGCATTGGGACAGATCCTTATTATATATTTTACAAATAACTTTATTGCAATGGTATCCAGCCTGCTCCCTTTGAAAGTCACCTGTTTTCTCTCAAAACTGGGAAGACATAAGGTGTTTACTATTTATACTTTAGATATTAGCAGGAAGTAAGTTGTGAAAAAAAAGATGCAATTTTGCAATAGGATCCAGAATAGGTATGTTATGCTGTTTGTTTTGGTGTATCCTTCCTTTCTGCCACAGAGACATAAAGGCAGAACCTTCCAGAGCCTCAGCCAGTGGTGTGCAGGGGAAAGGCTTTAGGTGCTCTTACTGGATCACACTGCAGGGAAAGGACCTAAAACCATTTAAATTAAAGTTCTGAATTTTTGAGAGCTTCTCTAAAAACTCCCAACACACAGTTAATATATAGAAATAATTTATTGTGTAGTAGGTAATAATTACATCTCTAGTCATTGTTTATGTCAAGCCTCATTACCATGAAAATTAAAATTCATTTAAGTCGTGTGAAAACTGTGGGTTTAAAGTGCTTTTATTAGTTGAATAAAAGTGGAAGTTCTGTGGTGTTTTCAGTTGTTGTGGCTTCCATTTATTACTTTAGAAATGTATGCTTCAGAACATCACTGTTACAAATGCGGTGTGATTGATGAGTAGATTGCAAAAATAAGAGTATCTCAGCTAAATGTAAATTGAAACATTAGCATTTAAAATAAATTAAGTATGGATATTAAAAGTAGGTAAGAATTCAACATTTAAATAAAAATTAATTTTCTATTAAAAGAAAATACTTTCTAAAAATTGAATTTTCCTTTTTTTAAACAGTTCAAACCCAGAAGAAATACTGCTGAATAAAATGTCTAATTTTTTTACTCTATGTGTTCTAGGAACAGTAGTGTAGGTCTTACTTTTAAAGCGACTTCAGTTTATGAAGCAAGGAGCTACACACATTTGATTTTTTTTCTGATATTAATTTGACAGGTTGCATAATACTTGGTTTAATCTCAGATTTAGATGGAGTTCAATTTCTTTTGAAATGTTTATTTTTAGACATTTCAACTAAAAAAAAAAAAAAGAAAAAAATCTTTTAAAGAAAAGAAAAATCATTTTCTGGACATACCTCATTACCACTCTCTATTGTTGCTCTGATTTTTTCAGCCTTCTCTTCTGTTTCACAGTTTCATGTTTTGGGTTCTTTCTCATGCTCTGGTCTTATGCCAGCCAATGTTATTGTACTTTCAAGGTAGTTTACATTCTTTGTCTTAGAGATATGGACAGCTGATGGACAGTTGTCTTGACCAATGGGATGGGGAGAGGTGTCAACCTTCTCCCCCAATCCCTGGCCTTTGTAGATATACTATATATGGAGTCAGACTTTCAAATAAAGTAGGCTTTTAGTTCATGCCCTCTGATCAAAGTGTGAATGTGTGTTTGTGTGTGTGTGACAAACTGCGTCACTCTACGGTTTCCTGGAATTACCTGTCTGGTAATGCCCATATTTGGTTCATGCCTGACTGCTGTTCTTCATTCACGGGGGTAACCACAACATTTCTTTCTTTCTCTGTGCAGTAAGTCTCAACAGCCCACACCTCCAGATATGCCACGCATTCTTCTTAGTCACTTCCTCCCTTACTAACATTAAATAAATAACTTCTAGATAACAACCTCAGAATTGTAGAGACATGGATTTGAAGCATGGATTTTGACTTTTCAGTTGAAAAGGAAGTGGCTACATGGACACAGCCAGAGATCTGTGGTCGATGGTTCTATGTCCAGACAGAAGCTGGTGACAAGTGATGTCCCTCAGGGCTCAGTCTTGGGGTGGGTACTGTTCAATATTTTCATCAATGACACAGAGAGTGAGATTGAGTTCCCCTTCTGCAAGTCTGCTGATGACATGAAGCTGAGGAGTTCACTTGACACAATAGAAGAAAGGGAAGATTTACAGAGGGACCAAGACAAACATGAAAATGGGCCCGCAGAAACTTCATGAAGATTTACAAGTCCAAGTGAAAGGTGTAACACCTGGATCAGAGCAATCCCAGAAACAAGTACAGACTGGGAGAAGTCATTGAGAGCAGTTCTGTGGAGAAGTACACAGAGGTCCCTGTGGATAAAGTGCTGAATATTTGTCAACAGTGTGAGCTTGCACCTCAGAAAGCCAATCACATCCTGGCCTGCATCAAAAGAGAAGTGGCCAGCAGGTCAAGAGGGGAGCTCTGCCCGTCTCCTCTGCCCTCATAAGACCCCATCTGCGGTTCTGCGTCCTGGGGTCCTCAGCACAGGAAAGATGTCAAGACAACGACAAAGATGAGTCCAACAGGGGGTCACAAAGATGATCAGAGGGCTGGAGCACATCTCCTATGAAGATGTTTTCTCACTATGTGTTGGAGAAGTCAGTTTTTTCATAGAAGGGCAATTTTCAGGTGGTTTCTAAGCAATCAAAATTTTTTCCATTAAGAGAAGTTCAAGCTTTGTCATAAGATTAGTCTTAAGAGGAGGGATTATTACCAGCTTTTCTCTTTTTTAAAAAAAATAAAAACTACAAAAATAATTCTACAGTTCAGACCCACAGTTTTAGTTACGAATTGAGGGGAATCCACTATCTGTTACATAGTATTTTTATTTGGTGGTTATATAAGATAGTTTGATATGCTTATGAAGAGACAAAGGGGAAAAAGTTTTGTTATTATCACCATATCCTGTTTCAACAGAAGTACAAAAAAAGATGAACAAAAGAATAATTTTGTCTTCATATATTCTAACTTTGTGATTGCTAGGATGAGAAAATATGATTCTTCCAGGTTGGTAGACTAGTTCTTAATTAAAAATGTGCTATCTTGGCTGCTGTAACCAACCAGATGTTCTCCACCTGGTATTTCAGATGATTCCATGAATATAGACATGAATACATAGATATAATTCAAACAAAACATAAAAGTTTTGTTTGAAATAAACTGAATATTAATGTATTTTTGAGTAAGTACAACAACAATAGGATGAGTAAAAATAGAAAAGAAACTAATTCAGTTGAGAAACACAGTGTATACTTTAACAAAGAGTATAATTAACCTTTGGGAAATGTATCTAGAGAGCTAGAGGACTTTAAGTGAAATTTTAAAAATTAAATTGGTTGAAGATTCATTGTGTATCAGAAATTAGGGTCACAGTGCAAGAATTAATGAATGTTATTATTTTGTCTGTTTTATGCTGTAGATCAGAGTGCAAAACATACTTCTACCTGATTCTGACTAAACATTAAGGTAGCTGATGATTTTTTTGTAAGTATCTGCAATTCCATTTTTCTGAACTCTCTTTGAAGATTTTTCACTTGTATTTGAAATATTCAAGTTCTGTAGAAAGTTGTCATTACCCTATAGAATCAAGTATGTCATTGTTTGAGTTTGGCTTTTTATATAACATTCTTCTAATGAAGTAGATCTAAATTTTGATGTAAACTAAATCTAAAAAAGCTATCAGTCTTTCAATGCATAATGCATTTGTCAAGGATTTTTAGTTTGTTGGTAAAAGGGTCTCTGATTCAAAGTTGAGATTTTCTTCTGTGGCATTTTTAAGCCTTAAGAGCAGTCTTTGACGACTACATGATAGCACTGTGTATA
This sequence comes from Donacobius atricapilla, assembly GCA_013397315.1. Classification (NCBI taxonomy): domain Eukaryota; kingdom Metazoa; phylum Chordata; class Aves; order Passeriformes; family Mimidae; genus Donacobius; species Donacobius atricapilla. The sequence goes on along the minus strand of WBMY01003219.1, from coordinate 4,259 downwards.
CAAAAAGAACAAGTAGGAGACCATCAGCTTCTGCTCTGTAGTTTGAAAACCAAGCCTTGGGATAGTTAGTGTTTCACCATTGCCTAAGATCCTTTTCCAGAATATCATCTTTGATTCATTAGTTTTCTTGAAAATAAAAGAGAAAATCCAGATGCCAAATTTAATTTTAATGATCAAACCACAAAGATGCTTTTGCCTGTGTCAAGGGAAGGCTTGGTTTAATAGCTGATTATATAAAACTAAATACTATTAAATAGGAAGGAAGGAATTTCAAACCGAACTACTGGAGAACACTAATTGCAAGAATGATATGTTACAAGGACCAATAGTAGCAAGGTACAAGAGGAATTATAATGGAAAATATCAGCATAGAAATATTGGATCCTTCTTAAAGTCCCTGGGGAGAAACGATTCTACTTGATGTTAGACAAGTACTTGTGGCAGTCTCACTTTTTTTTTTTTTATGGGGAGAGAAAGGGTAAGGGATGAAAACTAGTTTGCTTTAAATATCACCTTAATTGAAAAGCTGCATCCAGCTTTTGCTAGTGTAATAATTTATTTGCTTGTTAATTATTGCAAATAAGTTTTTGTAGTGTACTTAAAAAAAGTATCGTATTTCAGATACCTTATTAAGCAAATGATACTCAGTAGAAAACAGACAAATAATTTGCAATAAGATTATATGTGTGATATTAGCTGAAAAAGACAAGGAAATATTTTATTTTTGTTTTGTTTTTTTTTTTTTTTTTGTGTATAGAGTAGCAAATTGTATTTAGCACTGGATTCTTAAGACTAGTTTAGTGACTTGTACATTGATGCTGTTTATACGCTGGCCAGGACTGTTACAGGTCAAGAATTGCTTTGTTATCAGGTACATCATATAATTTTCAATTAGCTGGAACTCTCAGAAAAACTTGTAGTTGGATTCTTAGGCCTAGTCTTAAAAGAACAGCATCTGTTGACAAAGACAAAAAGGAAAAGCTATTATACAACAAAAGATGAACTCTTCCTAAGTATTTTTGGATAATGGAAGGAAATACATTACAAATGCCGTGACAACATACAATGGCAATTGTGCTAATTGCAAAAGGGAAGTAATATTGCTAAAGTATTCCTTACAAACCAGTGGTGCCAACTTTTCAGCTACTCTATTTAATTAAGTCTCAGATTAATAAGCCAAAATAAATAATGAAAATAGACAATATTATTTACTTGTAATTCCTAAGCATTTAGCTAAAGGGTTTATTTATTTTTCCACTGGGGAAAGGAAAAATAAATTTTTCATCACTTTTGGTTTACAATGTAGTTTGAATATATACTCGATTTGCTTTTATGTTCAAATCTTACTTTTGTTTCACAGGTAGAAATATGGCAGAATTAATATTATATATTTGTATTTATTTCCCTCAGGAGCAGACTAAAGGTAGAGAGATGAAATAATGAATAAAATGCTTGTATTTTCAATAAATCCCATAGATACTTTGTCATGTGGAGCAGAAAGACTCAGAAGAAAGTTTGTTTTACTGCCATTCTAGATAGAACTTTAAAAACCTTGACTTTCCAGTGTATCCTAATTAAAAAAAAAAAACAAAAAAAACCAAAAAAACCCAAATATTTAACAGCTGCTATGATGGTTGTTTGAAGTGTTTAATGTTTTTTGACATGGCCCATAGACTGATCACTTTTCAAAATCTATAAAAAATAGAAAATACATTAAGTTCTAGCTGCTGGTTAATGCTTTTCCACAATCAAGTGAAAGACCAGAATCTTATTTGTGGCAACCTCCTAATTTCTAAATCACAAGACTTAATTTGGTTTTGTTTCATTTTTTTCTTGTGTGTGTGTATTTTGATTTGCTTGGTGTTTTCTTCAAATTTCCTCTAAGTACCCCCTCTACAAATTCAAAGCAGAAAATTGACATTGTTTATGTTTATAAAGGAAGCTGCTAACTGTGACTATTACATGTGTCTATTGATTTCAAATATTTTCTATAACTATGCTGTGAAATGTGACTCAATAGCTGACCAAACCTTAATGCTTTTCCAAACCTGGGCTTTATTTTTCAAGAAGCTCAATAATGGCATGTATATCAAGCTCTTCTCAAAACCAGATTTTTTTTCCCATTCCATTATTCTTAAAAGTCTGTTTTAAACCCTGGACCATTCATACATCTGCTTGTAGCTTTGCCAATCTCTAACCATTTGGCTGATGTTTTACATGGAGTATGCCTCCCTCAGGCTAACTATTTCTGGAGATGTTTCAGATAAAATAGTTCAGCTGTTTCCAGGAACAGCTAGCAAAAGTTATTTTGCTTTGCCCATATATATTCAAAATAACAATTCTGGTTACTTCTCTCCCATTTCTGGATTGGAAGCATAAACAATTCAGATCATTCCATCCACAATTAAGAAACATTATTTTACTTAGAAATCTTTTAAATGAAGTGTCAAGGAAACAACCTGATGATGCTAAATGAGTACCACTCCATAAAAAACAGTAAATCCCT